>VWZK01013976.1:0-71950 GCA_013396935.1 Baryphthengus martii | reverse complement strand
GAAGCCCCGGCCGGAGCCGGGGCGGGAGGAGGGGAAGCTGCAGCTCCCGAGCCGAAAGGAAACCGGGCAGCCCCGCACCTCCCTCCCGCCGGCCCCGGGAAGCGGTTCCCCCCGCTGGTAACCGGCCCCGCTCCGGGCGTTCNGGCCGCGCCCGCCGCCTTCGCCCTGTCCCTTCCTGGGGTGGCTGCGAGCTGCGGAACCCCGGCCGAGGAGCTCCGTCAGGGAGCCGCGGGCTTGGCCTCCCCGCCGGCCCCACGAGGAGCTTCTCTGCCCCGTGCCTGCACAAAGGGGCGATGATCCACCCCCCGTGAGGGGGAAAAGTCGAGCGGAGCTCGGTAGTGCCCGTAATGGCCTCAGGCTGCAAAGCTCTTCAGGGGATGTGGGAATAAAGGGGGGGAGGTCAGAGGGTGGATTTCATCCCCTCAGTAACGCATCTCGAGTGAAATTTTAGGGGAGGGTTTGAGCGTTCCCGGAGTGAGTTTGGGGCTCCAGTGTGAGGGAAAGGGCCCGGGAAACCATCATGATGGAGGCGCCTCAAGGAGGCCGAGGCCTGAACACCGACCTTTTCCCTCCGTGAGGCACAACGTGGCTCATCCCACAGCTGAAGGTATCGATTTCCCCCCAGTCCTGCTGGCGATACCTTCCTTAGGTCCCAGACCACCCAGAGAGTCTGCAATGCAAAACCACAACAAAATAAAGCAGAACTGGAGTGACCTCAAGCTCCATCAGTGGCGAGTGGGCACGACGGGCCCGAGATGATCTTGTTCCAATTTTCCTCCTCATCTGAAATGCACCAGACAAATTAGAAAGCACCCAAATGGGTAACCCAAGGCCTGGGTGCTGCTCTTGAGGCAAAAGTCACCCTCTTGTGGCAAAGCACCGTGTAATGGCAGAGGGGCAGGCACGGCTTGCGACTGTCACGCAACATCCCGACAAGAGGAAAGTAGTTCTGGGAGCTGCTATAAAAAACATTTTCCCTTCTGTGAAGCCTCAACCTGCAAAACTGTTTCACTCCGTTAGACAGCGCTTACTTTAAAAAAGAAAATAGGTTGTTCCCTTGGAAAATTCATTTCTCCTTAGCATAGTTGCTTGCAATGTCATTCACAACGCAGTTAAATTTAGCTCTTCGCGTTGTCATCGTTGCTATAAATGAATGAAGAGTAATTTAAATATTTGTACCCATTTTTAGCTACGGGGCTGACCGCAAAGAACAGGCGAAAGAGAATGCAAACCTGGAAAACAGTTGTCTTAAAAAGGAAACTGGAAACACACTTTGAATTAAATTGGGTATATGCAACTAAATTCTTATCAAGAAGACCTAATGTTGGGTCATAATTCTTGACTAGGTTTACAGTGCCATTTTAGAGACAAAAAAACCCTGCCAAATAACAATAGTGCTTTTAGAAATTGCTTTAGTCCAAACCAAAGCCAGCAAGTTAAGACTACAAAGAATCTTGGACTTTCGGTACTTCTAAAATTAATTTAGAAACTACTGAACAAACAGTAATCAAAGTACTTTTGTTCTTTTTGATGCATCAATAAAAAAAATTATCAGGGATGACAAGGTACTGGTCAAGGGCTTCCTCCTCCCTAATTTCTTTAAACAGGTAATGATCCTCCTTCAATATTTGCATAATGTTTCCTAAATTTTTGGAAATCAGAGGTGTGAAGGACATTTGTAAATAATTCACGGGTTTGTCACAGGAGGGTCCGAGAACCGGCAGATTCAGCCTGTCCTGCCCAATATTATCTTAACCTTCATACTTCAAGAAACAGGAAAAACCGTTACAACAAATTCTTAGTGTGAGATCTTACCTAAAGAAAATCTGTTCTTAGAAAGACAAGATTTTCATAGGTCTTTGAGAAACGTAATGGAAAAATAAGTATACACCTATTTTTTTTTTTTTCTCAAATTTCAGATGCATGTTTGTGGTTTAAATCCATGAAATACCTTTTCCAGGAGAGGCTGTGAGGCATGGGCTTCTTGAGTCCTTAGGATTTACAGAGTATTCACCCTCCTACCTATAAAAGGATCCGTGGAAAAGATAAATTTATGAGTGAAAAATCTTCCTAGTGGCCTCTTACAAACTCATTTTCAGGTCAAGCCATGAAATTGAAGCAGGGCTACAAAATCCTGTCGCCTCAAAAAGTCTCTGAAGCACCTCAGAGATGATGGGATGTAAATTATTCTGGGACCACGAAGGTTGCTCTGCGAGGAATACTGAAACATGGCACTATCTCCTCAGAAATAATGACCAGATTAAGCTATTACGGGAAAAATTATAGATCACACAGATGAGTGAAGCTAATGAAGTACTGACAGCAGAGTAATTAATGATATTATTCATTTTTTCCAGTTTGAAGGTGGACACTCTGGTTCACCAGGACTCTACCGATAATTAATCCTACCCATTGCAATTACCTTCTCAAAAGCTGCCTGCTTGGTCTTTAAGGATTTTTTTTTTTTGAATGAAAAAGTCATTATCTGAATGAAAGTCATTAAAAAGTTCAAGTGCACTCCTGAAATAGTTCAGAAACGAATAGTTTGATATAGCAAAAATAAACTTACTGCAGTATTAGTTGTAAATAGTTCCAGAGAACTGGAAATGTTTGTCTTGTTTAGAAACGCATATTTAAAAGATGATATTTTGTAGGTAAAAGTATTACTCATTTTTTTCCCCCTCAACATTCATGTTTCATTCTGTTTTCAGGTAATTGGCGTTGCACAAGTAAATTAAGGAATTGCCTGCACTAAAAGGCAGCTACAAAGTGCTGTGGGAAGTGAGCAGAGAGGATCAAAGGTGGTGCCACTGTCCATGGAGGTGGCTCATGAGCATCAACAAGGAGGTAGGCCCAGCTTCACCTCACAGGATAACCAAAATCTGCCAAATCAGCCCCAATAACTCATCTGACCTGAGAAAATAGTCCTTTTTGAACCCAAATATCATCCCTGTTTTTTATGCTGAGGGTGGTGAGAGCCTGGCCCAGGCTGTCCCGAGAGGTGGTGGCTGCCCCATCCCTGGCCCCATCGCAGGGGAGGTTGGATGGGGCTCTGAGCAACCTGCTCCAGTTGCAGATGTCCCTGCTCCCTGCAGGGGGGTTACACCAGATGACCTTGGAAAGTCCTTTCCCACCCAAACCAGTCTGTGACTCTGTAAGATACTGAGGTCGTACAACTCAGGATGAAACACAAGTGGTGACCAGTCTCCACCCAGCTAGGAGAGAAAGGACAGGGAGCCAATGCCTGTCTGTATTTTCCTTAAAAGAATTTCATCTCCTTGATTATACACAGACATTGTAAGCGTCTGTTTGTGTGAATACGCCGTTATTTTATGTTGCTTTCAAAACAAAGCCCGATGCCTTTATGCTTCACGCTCTAAACCACCTTCAGTTTTCTAAAGCACTTCTCTTAACGTTTCCAAAGTGCCGCCGAAGCAAAAAGCACTCTCTCAAGCTCAGCAGAACAGCTGTAAACCAGAAAAGTGTTAGCTTTGCTTGCACTGCTGACTCGATGCTATCACCCAGATAAGCCACTTTGCAGTAATTTCATTTAGTTCATTAAATTCCTTGTTAATTCAGAGTAATGTGCCCGTCCGCAGCAGTTGCTTTTGTAGCCCTTCTAAGCTGGAGATTAATTTCCCTGTGCTTTGGCAGCTTTGAAGTAACACAAGCCACATATATATTCATATATTCATTTTTATGGGCCGAGAGCGTTAAACCAGAACTGTCACAAACATTCTTGCTGAATTAAAGATGCTCTCAGGCATAATTGTGCACGTTCAAAAGGACAAATGAGGTCAGATCTCCGTGGATAAAATAAAAGCCAAGATTTAGAACATCTGCTGGATCTCAAAGGTCTACCAGATTCTGGGAATGTACCTATGAGCTCTTTAGAGAGGTGATTTCTTATATGAAAGAGAAATCTGTAATAACTAAGACCCAAACCCATGTGATTGGTGTGTTCCCTGCAGTGAGGGTGTGCAATCCAGCCATTGCTGCAAATTCCAAGCTTCCACAAAAATCTCGCACCACTTCACGTGGACAAAGCACAAACAATGCTATCTTCTTTAGGCTAGACCAGGGCCACTGCTTCCAGCTCTAGCTGCTCCTTTTGTTCCATCAGGAAACCGAAATTTTGACACCAGATGCGTAGGTTCGGTCGTCAGCACCGGGAATGAGCTCAGTGATGATCAACTCACTGCTCAGTCATTCACTTCACAAACACATCGTGCCTCCAAAACATACCAGAGGTGCCAAAAGCGGCTCCTTTCACCACTTCTCTAACAAATTTAGATACCTTTGGCACTGTCGGCGCAACATTCCGTAGGGCAGGAACAGCAGGGATCACAAACGGGATTTCCTATCAAATTACCAACCTGGAACAGCACAGGGAGCAGCTGATACCTTCAGGATCCTGACGAAGCCAACGCTTCGCATCCGCCCCCTCCATGGTCTCAGGCTTCGTTTGTTCTGCGGGGTTACAAGTCACTAATTAACCCTTAGAGTAACTCAGCGTGTCCAAAACTGCAGCTTTGTTGAGCCAGGTACAGCGACGTGGCAAGTCCTCCCAACTAACTGCTAAGCTTATTTTAATACAAGAGATATTTTCATTAATGTTCTGTTCTCTAAGCACTTAGGAAGTGCGGGATCAGACTTCAGGTCCAGCAGATCCCACCCCAGCAGTGCCCATCTTGTCAAGGAGATGGCAGATGGGCAACAGATTGTTTCAGAGGCCACCACAGCCACACACGCGTTGACAATAAAGTTATTTCCGCTTTGCAGGAGCCTGACCTGTACTGTGCATACTCACTGGAGGACAGAATAGAATCATGGAATTGCTTAGGTTGAAAGAGACCTTTCAGATCATGGAGTCCCAACATTGCCCCATCCCTGCCAGGGCCCCACTGAGCCCTGTCCCTCAGCACCACAGCTCCACGCCTTGGAAACCCCTCCAGGGAGCAGGGGGACTCCAGCCCTGCCCTGGGCAGCCTGGGACACGCCTGGACAACCCCAAAGGGCAACAAATTGCTCCTCAGCTCCAACCTCAACCTCCCCTGGGGCAACTGGAGGCCGCTTCCTCTTGTCCTGGCGCTTGTTCCTTGGGAGCAGAGCCTGACCCTCCCTGGCTCCAAGCTCCTGAATTTCAGGGAGTTGTGGAGAGCCAGAAGATCTCCCCGGAGCCTCCTTTGCTCCAGGCTGAACAAGCCCAGCTCCCTCAGTCGCTCCTGCCCACACTCCTGCTCCAGACCCTTCCCCAGCTCCGTTGCCCTTCTCTGGCCACGCTCCAGCCCCTCCAGCTCCTTCTTACATCAAGGGGCCCAAAATACATCAAGTCCTGCTGTGTATGACCGAAAATGGGATGTTTCTTTACTCCCAAAATGTTTTTTCATATAGACACAAACACTTCGAGCGACTTCTTTGCTGACCATTTAAAGTGGAACCTGAGAGCTATTAAACTGGGCGTTAACGCTGCTCTCCAGTGCGTCAGGAATGATGGATGCCCTCAGTAAGAGACTGGTTACCAACATCCCCTCCTTTTCCATCCTGAAACACAGTGGTCAGCAAATAAACAGTAAGGAGACAAAAGAGGGAAGAGCTGTAAGTTATAAAGCGAGTAACTATTTGAGGAAATCATTACACTGAAGCGTAATGTAATGGTCTATTTTGGGAATCGTGGTCTTTGCAGTAGAATTTATAACCTTTCTTGCCTAATGCATCTCATTAGCAAAGCCTTTTGGAGGTTATATTTAAAGACAGCAAAAAAAAAAAAAAGAGTCTATCTCAAAACACAAACCAACTCCATCTTCTTGAATAATAACTGAGAATAAAAGAAGCTCAAACAACTATCAGAAGTACCGTCCTCTTCAATAAATACTCCCGAAGGCCAACATATTCCCAGGGGAACCTCAGCACCACCTCCTCCTAAACCAGTGCCCTCCCTGCTTTAAATCCCCCTTCTTCCCTCCATAGGCTTTTTTTTTTTCCCCCTCATTTGGAGCCAGCTTCAAATTTAGTTGGCAGAAAGCTCGTTTTGGCAATTTGAGCATTAAAAAAAGAAATAAAATATTCCTTGGGCTTCCAGCGAAAGCAGGTACAACCCCACATTCCTATGGAGTATTTTTATTGGCCGACCTGTTAACGTGCTGCAAATTGTAGTTTCAAACCCTTCTCTCTCAGATTCTTTATAAGGACTTATTTTGCAGGAACTGGGAACTGATATTGATAGCTTGCAGGAAATTCTGACATCATTTCACAGAAACAAAGTAGGGAAATCATACCATTGGATTAAATTAATTTCCAGTTCAATTTCGCTCGGGTAAAGGGGTACAGCACCATTATTATCTCGTTTACAGCCCCTACGGATCTGGCTAATTATAAACTTGAGGAAAATCTCTGAGGTGATTTAACTGCATCCTGGTACGTACTGGGAGTGCCCAGGCATCTTACCAGCCGTTTGGTTTTGCGATGATGAACCAAGGCAGTGATTTATCCCTGCCAGCAGAGGTTGGAATTTGCAACACCCCCGCAATATTTTGTCCTTAGAAACGCTGTAACTTGTTAAATATGGAAACCTGGCAGAAAGGATGTCGTGCAAGCGAAACCTTCCCGCTGCCTTCTTCGAAAATTTATGGGACTTGAAAAGGTTCTGCCATTCGGTTAGAAAAAGGTTTCCATAGAAACTGTCACCCAACGTAACTTTCTGCTATAAACACACTTACTCAAGTGTCTGATTTCTACACGTTCCTCCTGTTTTCATGAGGAACAAAAAACCAAAACAACCAAACCATCCCCTTCCTGTTCCCCAGGTCCTCTGGCTGAGGTTACAGCAGTAACACATTTTGACTTGTTTATAGAGAGTTCCTTGGTTCAGCTGCAATGGAAATACACATGCTTAGAAGAAGTAATATTATTTTGCAGGAATAGATCGTGTAGCTTAATTCCTCAACCTTTAATCACTCCTAATTGCATGTGATTTGCCTGTACTATGCCAAGAGAATTGATACTGGGAGAAAATTAATTACTGAAGCGTCAGAAAAGTTGGAAACCTGAAAATCCAGATGCTGAAATTATTTGCCCACGCTCCCAGCTTCCTGCAGTTCTCAGGGCCAACCCACCTCCGAGCGCCTGTCCCATTTCATTACCTCCAGGTGCAGTGGAAGAGTTTTAAAATGAGGAAAATCCATCCGTGTTGACCCAACTGGAAGTTTCTGGCAATCTCATCCGAGGCTGGCCCGTTGTTCAGCTGGGGTGAGAGGGCCTGGGTTGGAAGAGGAGAGACCACCGGTTGTGTAAGACCTTTGGCGAGGGACGGCACCACCTTTTTGTGCATTTTTCCACCGGTTGTAAAAAGTGCCGACGGGATGCTCCTGGAGGTCCCTGTCTCCATGGAGCTTTAGCGGTTGCACTCACACCCTCGCTTGTCATTGCCAGGTGGAGGGTGGGGCTAGAAAGGTTCCTCCACGCTGCTCTTTGGCCACCAGTTCCCATTCCTTGCTATCACTCTTTTTATTCCCTTCGTGGCAGTAACACTTGTTCGGGCAGCGCTCCAAGAAGCCGGTGGTTTTGCCAATGTCAGCTATAAAAATGTAGAATAAAAAAGAACAAACCAGAATTGTTATTGCTGGCTCCCAGCTTCTGAGAGCGGGACCATCTACTGCTACCACTAACGAAACCAGCCCAGGGATAACAACTGGAAAGTTTTTTTTCCTGCGGCATTTAGATGAGGCCACTGTGATTCATCTGTGAGCTGAAGGTGAAACTTCCAGAGCTTATAAATGCTCCACCTCTGCCACCAAATTCCTGTTTCTCTTCTGCTCAGGCCATTGCTTTGCTAACTGGTATCGACGGCCGCTTTCTCACGGGCATCGAATTGTGCCGCATTACAACAAAAGCCTCGGTTGTATCGAGTGGATCGGATTATTTGAAGGGAACTCTTGTACTCTGGACATTTGTTTTCCTTTAATATATTATCAGATCTACTGTTTACCGAAGATCTCACTGGAAGTTTGCAGAAGAGAGGGAGAAGTGATTAAACCTTTGCCTGGAACGGTGCAGGCAGCCAGGAAGTGCACGTTCCAGCGCAGGCTGCCACGCAAAGTCAGTCACTTTGGAAACTCCTCTTCACGCAGCGTTCGATACGCTCTGAATTTCTGCCAGTTCAGGCTCCTTGGGGTTCCCGGGCAGCCTCAAAAAGCACAATCCCTCCAAAGGCAGCAACAGAAAGGGTGCAAAGGCCGCAGCATCAGGCTCTTCTTCCGCGGAGATCAAAGCGTCAGCATTCCTGCGCATGCGCCGGCAGCCGCACCGGTTATGTTTGGCACTCCGCTAACAAGGCAGCGGTTGGAGGACTTCACTCTTGGACTTGAGCATCTAAATTCCACTGTAGCCTTGGCTTCAGAAGCACAAGCCCTTCTGGGCCAAGGTCCTTCCTTCTGTGACTCAGTTCCAAGCACATAAACCAGAGAAAATAATTACCTCTTGTCACGCAGACGATGCGAAGGAGCAACGGGAAATACTCCACGGCGCTGACGTGACTTTTTCATACTTGGGGTCCATGGCAAAGGAGGGCACTGCACAACAAACCCACCCTGCAGTTACCCAATGAACTGCTGGAGGAATTAATATTCCAAACAGCACTGAAAGGCTCCTTTGGAAATCCCAGCCATAGCCGAGATCCTCTTTGAAAAACAAATGAACGGGGTCGCTAGGAGCTACCGACACCGCAAATGAATCTTTGCGCTCGCGTACCGCCTTTTGGATTACCCGCGCTCTCTTCGCTTGAGCCAGCACTTCTGCACCCAATTTCCCCCCTCCCCCACCCTTTTCCATATTTGCTGCCAGCTCCCCACCACCGTTTGTGCTCCGACAAATACGCTTTCCGTCCTCGTCGCCATTTCTGGGTCACTTTACAGAATAAAGCCTTTGAAAGCTCGAGAGCTCGTTTTGACCAGTTATAGTCACGACGACTGCCGCACACGTGAACGTCTCATAAATTCTCATCTGTCTTCCCTCGCTGCCAAGGGCAAGGGTAAAGATAACATTTCATGGCTTAAGTGGCCTTATAAAATACTCGTGGGCAAGTTGTAACATACTCTTCTTTCTAAATCACTTTGTTTTTTTTATCGAGGTGATAGCGTAAACAAGTAGAAAAAATGGTCCGGCTTCATTTTTCAAGCAGTATATTCTGAAGATGTAAATGGTGTTTGTCTCAGGGCAGGCCAGCTGAGTTCCTTCCATGGGAGTCCTGTTATATACAGGGGAAAATCGGAACAGCGCTCGACAACCGAAAGCACCCGGGGTCAACTGACCGTCAATCAACGCAAACCAAAGGCAACGCTCGTTTTCATTTCAAAAGAATTTTTTTTCGGGAAGAGTGAAAGAAAACCAACGGGAAAGGAACACAACTGAGTTTCAAAAATGAAACAAGTGGGCAAATTAAGGGCCATAAAGTCTACCAGTTACAGGCAAGGAGGATACAGGTTACGCGGCCAAGTGCTCAGTTTATGATCTTGCTCCTCAGTCAACGTAATAAAATAATAACGGGGAGGGAAGGCCGTGGCAGCAACACCGGCAATAAAACAGAAGAGCTATCGCGCAGCTTCTCAGAAACCTCAGTCGCATCCGCTATCAGGTTTTGGTTCAAATGCACAATTGTATCTTTACCAGCATTACATTTATTCCTGCTGGCTCAAGGTTCGCTGCCAACCTTTGCAGTTGGGCTTTGTCACACCTCTACGGCTGTGCTTTCCCATCATTATTCCATAATCCTTATTCCTTAAACCGAAAGAGCTTTGGCTCTTCTCATTACTTCAGCTATCGGCGAGGTTGTCCAGAGCCCACGAACCAAGAACAGTTTGTACGCCCTAGAACAAAAGTTACGCCGTGGCAAGTGAGGTGCAGCTCTGCAAACACTCTGGAAGTTAAAAGCACAGAGATTTGGCTGCCGTGACAGCAGCCAGGAGCTGTTTGCAGAGGGATGTTCTGCGACACTCGGCTGAATTTCTGGCAGGGTTGTGACAGAACACTGAGCAGCTTCTGCCCACCAAGTAACGTGAAGAGCAACAAAACCTCTCCACTAAACCAACACTGTAGTTAACTAATAGCACTGCATTTGACCATGGATGTGCTTATTCCTATTAAACCTTGATACAAACAACTGATTTCTCCTGCTATAAAATCACCATACGGGTTATGCCAGCGCAGGTTAACAGATGTGTACACACAACCTGCGTTTAACCCAGCAGTTTAATTAGAGCTGGACTTAATCATGTGCTTCTCACCACAAGTAACTCTACAGCCTTGTCTGCTTTAAATGAACATCAGCCCCAGAGCAGGCAGATGGGAGAAGATCAAGCCAACGTTGTGCTTCTCTTTCTTCCTCTTTATCATCCTTTATACACAAGGAAACTATTCTAATGTTGCTCCACATAAAAAAAAAACCCTACAGAGGAGCAAACACCCAAGTTCAAGAACTTCTGCTGCACGGTGAGATTCCTCCCTGTGTAAGGACATGGGCAAAGCACAATTCAAATTCCGCTTTCCAAGTCAGGAACTTCCAGAGATGCTTTTGTCATCCGCTAACAGCTTTTGGCTGAATTCCAGCTTTGTTGTTACAGTCACAGAGCTGAACAAATAAAGTCCTGGCTAGACCTTCCCATCTGATTTTCCTCGGGATTTGAGAGAGAACACCTCCATGAGTTCTATAGGACTAGGAAATGAACAAAGCATCTCATTTGACATTTTACACAAACTGTTACTAAAACTTACCCAGAGTTGCGCGGATTCCACACTGAAAGCTATTTTCCCTTCACAGAAACGTAGAATTGTTTAGGTTGGAGGAGTCCTTTGAGATCACCGAGTCCCAGCGCTGCCCCATCCCTGCCAGGGCACCCCTGAGCCCTGTCCCTCAGCACCACAGCTCCACCCCTTGGAAACCCCTCCAGGGAGCAGGGGGACTCCAGCCCTGCCCTGGGCAGCCTGGCACACGCCTGGACAACCCCAAAGGGCAACAAATTGTTCCTCAGCTCCAACCTAAACCTCCCCTGGGCAACTGGAGGCCGCTTCCTCTTATCCTATCACTTGTTACTTGGGAGCAGAGCCCAAGCTTAAAACTTCTGCTTCTTGGCCATGTAGGTTGTTCTTAAGTCTAGCAGCAAAAATCAAATAATTCATTTTCTCCTAACAGCAAACCTGACAAACCAGCCAGTTTGTTTGTCCATTATCCAACAAGCAGTATTATTTTGCATTCAAAATCAGAAACTCTACCAAGCTGGGGCTACAGATCAGCACATAAACTGTCGCAGGGCGTAAGATTCAGACCTTTGAGAGCATAAAGCAGTGCTGAGGGGATTTCCCAAATAACGACCAACAGGCTAAAACCAACCCAAAAAACTTTAAAACATACATCAATAACACATGGAAAATGTAAATCTTCAGATCTTTCAGATTATTGATAGAAATGATAAGAACCTGACCATTCCTGTTACAGCATTAGCCAAAAAATCCAAGGAAACCGAGGCAGAATCATTTCCATCTAGCCAGTTACCCACAGAACTATATTTTATATACAGTTTATTTCACTAGAGATTTTAATTTTATACATAGTATAAAGGGGTATCCTGATATCACACATATAGTTATTTTACTGTACTGTTTAAGAACCAGTTTTTTACATAATACAGTATTAAGTACCATATTAATTAAAATGAGCGATTTCCTTTTCAGAAAGAAACCAACAAACTACATATACATGGATGTTTATCGTAGGCACAGTGCAAGAATGGTTTAATATCGCTGCAATCACAAAAGGTGAAGCTAAAATACAACACTGTGATTTCCAACTAATTCAGAATTACGATGCCCTGTGTTCTAAACAGATTCATTAATCTTTGTTGCAATTTCCACGCCATGGTAAATTCCAGAGGAAAAGCAGCAGCAGGTTATAATTATGGTTTGTTTTTTTTTTTTAAAAAAAAAAAAAAAAAGATAACTTCCACAGTAACCCAAGTTTTACAAAACACTGGTTTATCCCTAACTCCTGATCTTGGCAGTGTCCTAAGGAAACAGAAGAATGGCCCAGATTTCATTTGGAATTATCTGGCAATTAATGCTTAATAAATTCTTTATTACTTCCACACAGGCAACCTTGAAGAGGTAAAGATGGAGAGGCCGCTGGGGAGAATTCTCAGAATTTTAGTAAGGGAGTAGAGGATTTCTCCTCTGCAAACAGGAAGAAAATACTGTAATATAAATCAGGTGGCAATATTTACAAAGAAGAGTTGTGGAAAAGCAGGCATTCGTCATGTAAACACGTCGGAAACGACTTCTTCATTTTTCCCTTTTGCAGAGCGGGGCAGTGGATCAATCTCAGCTCCTAAGAAGGGGTCGTCTTCCTCGGAAGAACCACTTCTTCACCATCACAGAACGCACGCGGTAGCTGTCGAGAATCGCTAACGGGTTTTTTTCCCTCCCTCCCCCCCAAAAAGTTTCAAGTTCAATAAATAGTAGAAAAATAATCCTTTAGTTAAAAATCTTGAGATGCATTGTCCCGCCTGCCACGCAGCAACCGTCGGGAGCACTGACCAAACTGCAGAGAAACCACCGGCCCTTCGCCCGCCCTCCCCGCCCGGCACTTCTTCGGCCGCACAGATTTCTGCTCTTCCAGTTGAGGAAACCAAATCAGCTCTGGCTCTTTCAAACTCGGCTCAGCACAACAGGGCTTCCAAAGCTTCAGCCGCTCTGTAAACTCGCGTCCCCGTTCCCGGAGGTCTCAAAGCGCCTCCTGCTCCGTTTCACCGAACGTTACGGCAGGTCCGCTCATCGAGCACGTTGTCCCTTCCGTTCCGGAGCCAACTTTACGTGTCTAAAAACCTGAACGTTTTTACGCCTAACGTTTTACTCGGGAAGTTACTTAAATCGCTCCCGGCGAAAAGCACCGAAGGAAAGCCGTCCGGCGCCGCACGGATCGTTCCTCGCAAGCCAACGTTTCTTTCGCCGGTGTCCGTCAGCATTCGGCGTCCACAGTGTGTACCGTGACCGCGGCCTGTAAGTGGTGGCTGTGGTGAAGGGTCGGGTGGTGCAACCGGTAGTGGTGAAATTTGTGACTCAGCAAGGCGGCCGTTTGAGGTGGCGTGTCCAGGTCTAAGTCTTCGTCGTGGTTTCCAACGTCAACGCCGGCCGACAACGGGTCGTTGTTGCATGGAGGGTTCTCGCTGTCTTCCTGAGGACTCATAGTGCTGTAGCCTAGACAAGAAATCAGCGGGGCCCAGAATTAAAACCAAGACTAACAGGTCAGTATTCCACGGTGCTGACCTGCAAACAGGAAGTGGAATCAGACACGGTCAGCGCTTACACGGAATAAAACAATTCGTTTTCTTTCACGAACAGAAAAACACCCAAACAAAACAGTCCCCTCCTGCAAGTTCATGATGGATCCCTGTCCCTGTCACCGTCTTTGTTTATAACCTTTGGGGACCTATGGTCTGTACCATGTCAAACAGTGAAAAACAATCATAGAGTCTTTATGTTGGGNCTCCAGCCCCTCCAGCTCCTTCTGGGAGTGAAGGGCCCAAAAGGGACCCAAGGATTGGAGGGGCAGCCTCCCTAGCGCCCAGTCCAGTGTCACGCATCCAACAGTACAGATAAAAAACGTCATTGGGTTCCACTACTGTTACCTCTGTTCCTATCAAACCACATCTTTCCAAGGAAGGATCGCGGGTATTGGATCTGGAAGCAGCAAAATTTCTTCATACGATCTTGTTGTATAATCACGATACTACATTTTTAAAAGGAATGAAGCATTTCTCACCGTGAGGGTTTATAAAACCCCAAGCATTTGCTTTTAACCCTGGTGAGCTTCCCACACAGCTGAAGAAATCTACGGAATCCACCCGGGATGCGGCTGCCGCAGCAGGTCCATTAAACCAAAGAGCACTGACACCTCCAGCCATGGACATGCACGTAGAGTAATTAACTCAAGGCTCTCCTTTGGCTAAAATATCTGCTATGGGAGCCTGAGAAGTTAAAGAAGTTAAAAAGGAGTAATGAGCCATCGCATTCACTGGGATATGTTAAGGAACCGATGTCACTGGAAAGCCAGCGAACCCTTGGAAGACAAGATCAGCGCGGAAGCTGCCTCTGAACAGGTCCCGCGGAGATTTTCCGTCCATTTCTTTTGAAGCGGGTGCTGGTAGTGACTATGAGACTTGGATTTGCCACTGAAACCAGCTGTTACCACTCAAAACCAGTCTGCAGCACAAACAAAACCACCTCGGTGTTTGTAAAGGCAAAAACACAAAAAAAATTTAAAAGCTAAAAAAAAAATAAATCTTGCTTTAATCGGAAAAATAATCCTTCTCGGAAACCTTTGGCTAAGAGCTGAAAAACCACCAGCGCTTCTGAGCATCTCGGCCAGGTTTTTAGCTTGAGACACCTAAAAGAAGCGAGTTAAAAATATCAGGCTCAGCAGCCAAAGCTGGTTCTCATTTCCCATGGTCTGAGTCATGGTTTCGAGCTGGCAGAGAGGAATTGGGGGAGAAGACCGGGCAGCCCTTTGAAGATGGAATTACAGCAGCTGAAAATAGAAGTGTACAGTTCAGAAAGAGGGAACCAGTTATCCTGGTCAACAGGTTGACCAGAAAGATGGGAGATTCTCCAGGACTACAAGAAATGAAGCAAAAGGCGCCTTAGCCTAGCAAATCTGCCTCGGCGCAGCTAATGCGGCCCCAAATCCCGGGTAATTCCTCCTGGAGCAAGATTGTCTCTCAGACATCTGTTCACCCACGTTCCAAGGCTTTGGCCTTGGGATTCCCTGTCCCTCTGCAATTCCGGTAGTGCAACCACCCTCTCGATAACTGAACGGATCCGCTGCGACGTACCCGGCCACCACCACCGCCGGCAGCTCGAGCCGCCATCTGGGGCGCGTTGCCTCGTCTAACCCTCCTCTGAACTTAGATTAAGCCTCCTCACAAGTCAACAGCATTAGACCCTTCCAACAGCTTTCAAGATTTAAGAAGACTTGGTCTTGGGGTGTGAGAGGTCTATCAAAGCTCCCTCAACCGAAACAGGGTTGAAGGGTGCGTGTGGCAAAGCCACCCGGCCAAATGCTCTTCGCTGCTCTACACGCACACCGGGAATGTCGATCATTATACTCTTAAAAGGTGACCGGAGGCGTCCCCTGGGGTGGTGTGTGGACTGAATCGGCAGCAAAAGGGCTGAGGAGGCACCGGACACATGGGTGTCTCTCAACAAATGCCCAGCCCATGTTGTTAGAATTTTATGGAAGATGTGCGTGTTGTGGCAAAGGACAGAGCGGTACAGATGCCGACTTGGTTGCAAGGGATTTGCTTTCTCTCGTTAACTAGGAGAGGGCCGTTAGCTCAGCTGAGCATCGAGGATCTTAGGGTTGGTGATGGAAAAAGAGCGTGGTAAATGTAGTATCGTTTTGGCAAAAAATGACCTGGAGGTGCTGGTNGCTGAGGGACAGGGCTCAGTGGTGCCCTGGCAGGGATGGGTTAATTGTTGGACTTTATGATCTTAAAGGTCTTTTCCAACCCAAAGAACTATAGTTCTGTGATTCTGTCAGTGTGAACTCTGGTCACCCAGTGAATCCGGCAGAACCCAAAATCAGACAGGGAGCAGGCACTGAGCTGCAGCTCTACTGCCATCCTGACCAAACCAGCTCCCTCACTGGGCAGCATCATCTGCTGAAGGGTGGCCAGACTTTAACTGTGCAGCAATAAGGAGCAAAGGGTTTGGTTTGGGCAGCCTCACCCGCACCGGGCCCGACATCTGAAGGAAACCCAGGAACCACAAACCATTAACCTGGGGCCCGGGCAGGGATTCAAGGTCTTACCGTGGTCGCTCTCCGTTCCCGATCGCCCCCAGTAGCGACGTCTGCGCTCGGGGCTGTGGGCGTGCCGCTCGATCACCGCCGCGATGAATCGCGTGTTACTAACTGGGAGAGAAAGAAACAGAACTGGTTGTAAAGAAAGCTCCGTGGTTGACTCGTATCAGCCACACAAATCAGGCGTAGGGGATGAAGCTCTCTACAAACTCTTCTCAAATACTACTTCTTTGAAGGAGACTGTCGAGAGACAGAGGAGCAGGAGTAGAGCTGGTGTTTAAATGGAATAAATCACGATCCAGTCGAACTCCTTCACCTCCTCCGCTCGGATTAATCCAAGTTAGAGAATTACTGAGCCAGTCCCGAAGGACTCGTGGCAGCACCGAAAGCCAATTCCAAATAAAACTACGAAGGACTTGGAGAAGCAGCAGATGCAAGCCATGAAACTCAGATACTCTTAGTTTGCAATCTTTGCACATCGACGCTTTCGAGCCTTGGGTGTCGTTCTAGTTCTGGTTTAGTTGAGGGCCCAAGGAGAGGGCTCTGGTCTGACTCCGGAGCGATCCCGGAGTTCAGATGCACCGGCTTAGCGCACAGTACAGGCAAAGTGCTGTTTGGACTGACCAGTCAAAAAGCGTAAGCGCCCCAAATCGATGCGAATACGATTTATCGCCACAGTTGTTGTCTGTAGGTGCCAGACTTGGCCTCTGCTTTCCAAGGCTGAACAAAGGCTGGAGTTTTCCGGAACCTGGACTGTCACAATTGCAATTTTTAACCCGATTCAGAGCTATTTCTGGACGTGGTCACGATGGGGAGGGGCGTAAGGGGCAACCCCCCTCCACACATCATCAAGATTAGGCTTTTAAAAGTAAGAATTGTCATTTTTTCAGGATGAGACTAAAGGTGCACTGGAAGTTACAGTTTAAATTAGAACAGCCTCTTCATTTTCTGCCGCTAATCAGCCCGGGGCTTCCTTCTGTACTTTGGATTCTAGTGTATTAAGAAAACAAACGGTTCATTTAATCTAAATTTTTTTTTTTTTTTTTTCCTTTTACAGCAAAGTGATTTGGTACTTACTGATTCCCCTGTCTTCATGGCTGTCATCGTCTCTCTCGTCCCTATCATTTTCCAGGTTCGACATACGCACTGACATTTCTACACACCGTTACAAACAGAAAAATGCAACCGTTAAAGAGAAAAATCTTGGGTCGTCTTACTAACGGCTGCCACCCTGGGAAAGCAGTGGGAGCGCTCGGCGGTATCGCCTGAGGAGACGCAGCCAGAGCTCGGCGTGCGCTTTCTCCACGACGGACAGGGCTGGGGATACAAGGGAAATGAAACACCCACCTCCCTCTGAGAGGAAAAGGCTTTAGAGTTTGAAGGGGGGGAAGCTGATTCAAAGCAGAGCCGGGGTGTAATCAAATTTAGAGTTAATTTGCCCAGATCAGACGTCTCATCTCTGTATCTTTCTACTGCTATCCTTTCCAATACCTCTCTCGGACTCCAAGTGGTTTTATCTGTCTGTGCACAGATATCCCACGAGAAGGTCCCGAAAGCTCTGAAGTCGGCTTAGTCGTTGCAGCTCTAGAAAAAGCCTAACTTGAGCTTCCTGACAAAAGCTGCAGGTGATGGTTTCGGGGCAGGTTGCCCTCGAGCAGCAGCAGGTCTGGCTGCACCCAGGAGAGGGCAGCAATACGCAAGCGCTCCGGACGAGACCCGACTTTTACAACAGGTGGCAAAAGGGAAGTAAAATGGGCTGAAGCATCGAAATCAAACCGAGGGACGAGGTTTGGGATTTATTTTTGTTTGGTCTTGTGGGATTTTTCTTTGTTTTTGGTCGGTTTTGTTTCATTGTTGGGTTTTTTTTTTTCTAATTCCCACCCTACTATTTCTCTAGTCGAGAGTTATCAGCTCACCCTGGGCAGCCAAAGGCGACATGTGCTGGTGACTCCTCCGGTGTATCTGGTGGCGGTAGGCGTACACCGCTAGGACAAGCACCATAATGCAGCCCATGATGCCTCCGGCCACTGGGCCGACCGGTGCGCTTTTGATCATGTTCAGAGTGATCACCTCATCTCCTAAATCAAAAAGGGACAAAACGGAGGGGGGAAAACAACACAAACAACATCAAAGCTCTGCAGGAAGGTTTAAAGCAACAGCTCTGAGGACGAGAGAAGATGTCGAAGGCTCTCTCGGCGCTGAACAGCGCACACGCAGGACAGCACGCTTGAAATACAAGGAATTCAGAGCGGGTACCTTTTAAAGACAGGACTATGTAGTCACACGTCAGTATTTTCCAGATTATAACACCCACAACAGGCCCGATGATACTTTTTTACGGCTCGATGCGCTATTTATGCTAAGTTGCCACTAAAATAAGAGCTGAACATGTCACGTGAAGCGTGTTCTGACACTCAAGCGCACGTTATTGAATATAAAGAGTTAAATGCAGCATCTCTCAGGACAGCGGCGTTACCTATTGCTCCCAAGTCATCCACGTACGGGCTCTTCGCTCCCACGATGCCACCAAAACATTCCTTCTGAGGGGCACAATACGACTTATCCAGATGGGTCTTCCCATCGCTGTCGACCATGCACCACTCGCAGTCCAACACACCAAAGCAATCCCTGAAAATGAAAACCACGAGATCATTTTTACTTTCAACGTCAACACTCCTCCTTCAGCTCGGTCCGTTTGAGAACTGGGAGACAGAGGGAGGCCAAAACCATCCACGAGCCCTCGCGTGACGTTTGGCCACAAGAAAACTTCTCATCAAAACACTCAAGCACCACCAGGGAAGTTTTACAGGGAAGGTGTATCCCCAGTATGCATATTCCCAGTCTGTTTGCTTTGGGTTTGGTTTTTTTTTCCTCCACCACAGCCTCAGCAAGGGAACTTTCTCCTTGTTACTCCTCCAACATTTCCTATTTCTCCTCCAAGACGACATTTCTCAGCGTGGTGAAGCCTGACTGCGGTTCACCCTTTTTCTGCAGTCCTTTGGAAGATGGAATAAAGGGATTTGGAAAGTCTGGTCAGAGCACAGTATGTTCCTGCCATCTCAGTTCCCTAGAGACCGCTCATAACTACAAAAAACGAGCCCTCAAGCTTCTCTACGTAATGCCAGGAGTGGAACAGAGAAAGAGGAAAGCAGAAGCTGACTGGCGGCCATCTGACATCGCTAAAGCCACCGCCGCGCAAATCTAAACTACGGCACTGTACTTCGGTTTTCTTCTCTATTTTTTGTCTTTAAAACATGTAATGAAGAGCAACTTTCACTTAATTATCTCAAGACCACGATCTGTGTGGAGGGATAGAGAAGGCCACCGTACCCGCTCTCCGTCCTCTGGTTGCACTGGGTGTTGATGCACTGCGGGAGGGCGTCCTGCAGGCTGGGGTCGATGGCTGTGAAAGTCATCGGCTCCTGGTGAACTTCACAACTCGGATTCCTATATTGGGGCAAAAAGTAAAGCCTCGGGTTATAAAAGTAGTCAAAGCACCAGCAACAAAACCCATCATTTTACTGATTACCGATCATCTGCTTAATTATACTAAAAATATTGTCTATCCTTTGTCGCCCATAATTTAGCATCAACCAACAAGTAATTTTGTTAATTAACTTCTGTCGCACGCTGCTCCAGTAGAGGTTTGTTCTCAAGCCCAGGCTGGATGAGGCTCTGAGCAACCTGCTCTAGTGGGAGGGGTCCCTGCCCATGGCAAGGGGTTGGAACTCGACGATCTTGAGGGTTCCTTCCAACCCAAACCATTCTGTGATCCTCAGATTCCACGATTCTCACCTGCTCTCGGCGTTGGTGAGGTTGCCAGTACATTCATTTACCTCCAGAGGGCACTCGCAAGGACACTCACATTCGTTCTGCTCCATCCTTCAGGGGCAGAAAAGACACAGAAAACCCATCAGAAAATCACACCGTGATTTTAACCCCACGGGGCAGCTCCGTCACAGCCGTTCAGCGCGGAGAAGGCTGTCCTGTAACCCTTCTCCTCCCGCCAGGAGCCCAGGGATGGCTCTATTCTGCACTGGGACTGAGGACGACGTAGGAACGGAGCCTCTCTGATCTGCCGTCCAACTCCAGGGATTTAAAGAGTGGACAGCCCCTGGACAAGTCTCTAATCTAGACACAAGGATCCTTCAAGGATGCTGGTGTAGGGAAAATCTGCAAGCACCAGGATCCCTTCAGTCCTGTCCTCTCCTTTCCCCCCTTCTCCTTTCCCCCTTTCCTCTCTCCCTTCTCCTTTCCCCCTTTCCTCTCTCCCTTCTCCCTTCCCCTTTCCTCTCTCCCTTCTCCCTTCCCCTTTCCTCTCTCCCTTCTCCCTTCCCCTTTCCTCTCTCCCTTCTCCCTTCCCCTTTCCTCTCTCCCTTCTCCCTTCCTTTCTCACCTTTACTCCCATCCCCTCTTCCTCCCCCCTGTCCCCTCTTCCTTTCCTGACTGAAGAAAGAGGGAAGAAGTAAAGGCCTGGCCAGGCCGTTGCTGTGCGATCTCCGGCTGACCTGTGGCAGTTGAGGCAGAGCCTGTCTACCATGCTGCAGGCACAGAAGGCGAGCGAATCGCAGGTCTCGTTGACGATTCCCACGAAGGCGTTGGTGCCCGGGATTCTCGTCAGCCTGTACTTGGAGCAGTGACTGCCGTGCACGAGGTTCGTCAGATCACCCTGGGGAAAAAACACAACGTGTCAAGGGGGTAGCAAGAAACCTGTCGTTCCCGGGAGCCGAAGACTTTCTCCCATCCAAGGAAGCCTACGGAGCTGAGGCGTGGGAGCGACGCCTTCATGGATAAGAAGCTCGTACAATTGTTGGGCGACCTGTCAAGTTTTGCTTCCGAGCTGCTGCTGGGTGGAAAGACTTTGCTGAAGACAGAAACAAAATACACTGGAAACATTCTGGGATGCAGCGGCGGCGCCGAGGCTGATATCGCACCGACAGCGGGTTACGTTTCGCTCCTCCGCATCGCTCACCGCGCCGGCCGTCGGTGACCTCCGCAAAGAGGCTCCGCTCTGACCGGGAGGCACCGCCACCACTTGTTGAAAACCTCCTGGCACACGGACTATAAAAAAATCCGCCCCCAGCACCGGCCAGCTGTGAGCTCTTCCGCAGGCAGACTCGTTCCCGAGTCCTATTTGCAAGCCACAATCTTATGGTTTTGGTCTGTCCTCGACAATTTCCTTTCCTGTCGACTCGCTTTCTATTTTGCATTTCAAGCCGGGGGAAAATGTTTAAGCCTACCTGACATGAATCAACGGATTCCAGCATAACTTTCAAATATTTCTGTCGCTCCTTTCCCACCTTCTCCTCCCAGTAATAATTGAAAAGTATAATTTAAAGAGCAGCTTCTCCCACAGAGCTTAACATCTTCTGAATAATTTTGCAGCCAACTCGCAAGGGCGGATCTGTGGCGCCGCCATCGGCATTCACGGCGCGGCGAGAGACGACGGCCTCCGGCTTAGGCCTCCGAGCACAAGCAGCAGCTCACACACAACCCACAGGGACCACCGAATGCAGTCTGCCGGGCATCCTCCACGAACGCTCACGTGGATCGTGTCAGTAAATGCATTTATTTGGACACCTGACTAAAAGACATGTTATCAGAGACCTTTCCTACCCTGCGGGTCACAGGACACTGATCCAAAAGTCCTGGCAGTCCAGCGAAGTCCCCACTGACTGGAAAAGGGGAAATAACCCCCATTTTCAAAAAAGGAAAGAAGGATAATCCAGGNGGCAGGGGGGTTGGAACTTGATGATCTTTAAGGTCCCTTCCAACCCTGACAATTCTATGATTCTATGATCAGAGCTGGAAGTTGGGAGGACAAGTCAGAGCAAAACTCCTGCTGGAAAGTCCTCACCTAACGACAGAAAACCGTTCTTATTTTGCTGGTGTTGGATGAGACTCTGCAGACATCAACCGCAGTTGGCCACCGATCACGTCCATCATGCCTTGCATGGCAAGGGACTCCTGTGTGCCCAGATGGCCCATCTTGTGTTTGGAGCTGGGAACGGCGGCCAATCCACACGGTGGGTTGGCTTCCAGCCTCCTCTGCTTCGCTTTTCCGCCAGAAGAAACCCAACCCAAGTACATTCAAAAGCAAAATAAAATAGAAAAACACACACTTACCACTAAGCTGGTATTAAATTTATAAAACCGCTGAACTGTTCTGTCACTGAAGCTGTTGCAGAGGTTTTTCTTGACGAAGTTTGGGTGGTTCAGAATGTCGTTGGCTACCAGAGGCTCCTAAGTGAAAAACGGAGCATTTTAGGCCTTTGAAATCCGACACGACCGGCAGCTTCTCTACAGTCCTTAGAGAAATTAGAAAAGGTGGGAATAAACTCAAGGGGAAAAAGGAGCCGGACCTTGTGCGTAATGTGCTGTTGCTCCACCGGCGCGTGTCCTTTGGGATCGATGAGGGTTGGGTGTGCCACGAGGTACCCTCTGTCCTCCATGATAAAGCACCTGCCCACGACAAAGCAGAGAGCCTCCGTTAGACCTCCTCAGGCCACGGAAAGAAAACCTCATCTTCCACTTACAGCTAAAGGAAGGATTTTTGAAGGCTTCCAGTTACGAAAATAACAGAGCCCTCGAACAAATTCACCGCAAAATGGCTTCGAAATACCCGAAATCTGTCGGGTATTTCTCTGCAGCTTTTCAAGCTGTTTCAGTCTGGACAGTCAAGGACTTGAAATCGGAACCGATTCGGAACTGAATGGAAAAGGGCTCCGTGTGTCGTCGTTTCTCATCGGAGAAGCTCCAGAAAGAAATGAAGCGTAACGAACTTGTAAAGATTTAACCTACTATGGAACTAATTAAACAGAGGCTTCCCCCACTCCTTTAATAACCTCCTGGTTTGGAATTAAATTTTAACAGGGAGACAAATCCCTCCCGTTTGGTTCTCAGCCTTCCCAACCTTTCCTCTCCCTTTTCAGCTCTTCCCGTGCGCTCTCAGGGAAACGCCGGCTGTGGGATCCGCGCCCCTCTCCGGAAACCGGCGCGCCGCGAGCTTTGAATCCGTCGCGTTTCCAGCGTCCCCGTTTCCATAGCCGCAGACGGCCGCGCTGGGGAAGGCGGAGGAGCGAGCAGCACCGGGGGCCAAGAGAATCGGCGGCCGCCGAGGAGAGACGGGAGGAGGTTAATGCGGCCGCTCGACGCTCCCGAGGAGCTCAGCGGGGTGGCAGCCTCGGCCCCGGCCGGCGCAGCGGGGCTTTGGCTGGGCCCCCGCAGCTGCCTCGTTGCCCCCACCTCCTGCCTGGGGCCGGCGGACGCTTCGGGCGGCTTTAAAGTCTGCGATTCCCATGGCAGTCTGCTCTGGAAAGCTCGACCCGCCTCGGCTCACCGAGGGAGAGAGCGGAGCAATTTAAAGCAATCGGCGCTGAACAGATGGGAGCGGGAACTTTAGGCGTACAAAGGAGTCACGAAAACTTCCAGTCGGATTATTTTTTTGTTTGTTTGCTGCCCCAAACTGGGTTTTGCATTAGAAATTCCTGCAGTGATGTTGAGTTTTCTCTTTATATACCCAAACCAAACCGGAAAAGAACTGGGAAGATGACAGAAAACCACTTCCCTTCCTAACTGTAAGGTTTCAAACCAAACAAAGAACCACCAGCGATGCCCAAACCATGCTATCAAGTTACTCCTGACCCAAATGGTTACTTTAGATCCAAACCAGAGTCTACCCCCACCATGTGATTTTTTTTTGTTTATTTTTTTTTTTTTTTAAAAATAAAGTAAAGATACACATAGGTCTCAATAAAATTCGATACTCCAGATGTTATCAGACTTCTGACTGGTGCTGTGCTATCTATTTCTGAGAAAAATACAACACAAGTATATTTTCATAGCCCTACTTATTAGATACTAAGTGATGAGGACACGCTCACAGTAACTAAATAGGCAAAAGGAAAACAAACAGGAGAGAATGGGAAGTGAGTTCGCTGACGGTTGGACTCGATGAGCTGAAAGATCTCTTCCAACCAAAATAATTCTGGGATTCGTTTAATAAAGAATGTTTTGGGGTTTTTGCCCAGGATTTCGGTGAAGCCTAAAGATAACTCCAAAAAATAATGAATTCTCTTGTGTGCCTGTATTCCTGCAGGCTGTTTACTTGGCTGATGACAGTTTGATCTGCAATAACAAAAAAGCCCAGATACCCTTTATGAGAACAAGCAGCACAAATTCTAGCGGCAATCAGAGATCACACGTGGAAAGTCACAGAATCCTAGAAGAAGCTAAGTTGGGAAGTATCTCTGGGTCATCTGGTTAAAAGATAAAAACTGAAAAATAAAGGGTTTAGATATTTGTTGCCTGGAAGGAAGCACAGACCTTATTTTGTTTCCTCCATCCTGGTTACAAACCGGCAGCAGGTCCATGAGAACTTTGTAGAAGTACCGCAGGGTGAAGTCAATGCCCATCACTGCCACCGAATGTCCTGAAGACATCTGCGCGCTGCAAAGAGGCGAGGAAAAGAAAGGAAAAAGGCTTTCAAGGCTGTATTAGTAATTAATATTTTCATTACTCAGTTTCCTACTTGAAATGGGGATTGGTTCCCCTGGCACATAAAGGAGCAGCTCAAGTGCCCAGCTCCCCGCTGAAGCTCGGTTTAAACGAACAGTTCCAGGAGCTGTCAACGGTGTCCTGACGGCGGTGGGTGGGTGCTGCAAACCCTCAGGTCTCTCCACGACACTTGCACCTCACGCAACCAGCACGTGGAGGAGATGGAGACAGCCCAGGAGAGGATCACACCCAGGAACTGACCCTTCTTCCCATGGGCTCCTCTCCCTTGGCCCCTAACACGTGTTGAGCAACCCAAAGGAGGATTCAAACCTGAAGGCAGGAGGCAGCTCCTGCGTTTCTAGCACCCAACCCCCCGCCTCCTCGGCGGGGTTTCTGTTCTGCACTGCTCCTCTTTGCCCAGCCTCCACCCTTAGGACCTGAATATGAAGCTGCCATCGATGTTTGGCTAAACCCCTAAAATTCCAAAGTGGAGGAAGGATTATGAATTTTAGCCAGAGAAACAAAACAGCTGGCCAAGGTACAGACGTGGGAGAGGTCACCCTGCACCAGGGAAGTAGGAGGTATGGAGGTGTGGTTAACAAACATCGCCTTAAATGCTTCAAATCACATCCAACTAGCAGGCCAGTTCCCCGTAGAATCGCAGCATCATTAGGGTTGGAAACGACCTTCAAGATCATCAAGTCCAACCATCTACTAAACATTATCAGGACCACTAAACCGTGTCCTCAAGTCCCACATCTACATGTTTTTCAAACCCCTCCAAGGATGGGGAGTCCACCCCCACCCCGAGCAGCTTGTTCCGATCCCTCACCACTCTCTCAGGAAAGAAATTTTCCTTAATTCCAGTGCTAACTGGAGTTAAACTGGAGGAGCTCGTGTTAAGCTGACGCTGCCTCCCACTGCCCAGCGAGTGCCAGGTGACATTTCAAACCACGTTCACTTCACAGATGTTCTGATTCAGCCTCTTTCCCCACTGCAGGGCAACCGTAAAATAGATATTGAGGGAAAGGGTAGAACCCGGCGTGGCTGGGGGTGCTCTCCCGGCACTGGCAGCAAGAACTGCCGTGAACTGCGACGTTCCGCCCAACATGAAGATGTGTTTCCGTTCCTATTTTTACAGGAATATACGGAATATACACAGTCGCCGTAGCAACCGCTACATCAAAGACCAGCAGGACAGTCTCGGGCTGATGTGCGAAGTGTATTTCCTTTAAAAAAATCACTACTTTTGCTCGGTTCTATTGTTTTAACTTTCACCAAATCCCAGTGTGGTGAGGANCTCCTGGTCCCTCTTGAAGTGGGAAGCCCAATACTCCAGAGGTGCTTCCTCACCATCAGTGAAGCAGTTGCAAGAGCTCTGCTGGTAGAAGCACAGTCTTGACACTTGGCTGGTGAAAGCTCCAAAGAAAAATTTCATTCTATTTATGTTGTTATTTTCCCAAAACGCCTTGTCCTGGCAAATTCCCACCTTTCCCTCAGGAAAAACATCCAGATACTCAAGACCTCCTGAATCAATGTAGTTGAGCTAAGGAGCAAATCCCCACTGGGCATCAGAGCAGCGAGGTTCTGGAACCTTCTAATACAATAATAGAGGAAAATAATATTTCTTATGGCAGGTTATGGTAATGATTACATTACGTGAGAGTCTGCAGTAGCCTGAGGCTACTGAGCAATCCCTGTCCCTGCTATGTGTCCATCACCCAAATTCTCAAACTCTGCTCCCTGGAGCAGTGGGGTGGCGCAGCCAGACCAAGCTCCACCTGACTGCGGAGGGACTCGGCTCCATCAGCTCATCCTCAAGTCGCAGGCCATGCTATTTCACACCTCTGTGGGCTTCGTGCTGGTGACAAAGGAGACACCTTTGACTTTCTACTTCTTAAAATGCATTTTTCTATACTTTTGTCTCTGAATATAGAAATAAAAACCTGTAGAAGCTGATGACCCTGAGCGGCACAGGTGGGCTACACGGAGCAGAGGCCGCTGGCATCCTCCGATCCACCGAAACCCAACTCTGTGTTTACTGGACTGGAAAGTTTGTTTGCTTTTCAAGAGGCACGGTGAATACGTAGTCAAATCCCATTTGTAGGTTTAGAAATACAGATTTTAAAAACCTGTATTGATTTTTTTAATGAGACCAGCTTCAGAGAGAAGGAATGAGAAAAAAAAAAGATGCCCGTGAAGCAGCACATACATTTAACTGTACGTGACAAGGCATCAAGCCCTGAAGAAAAATAGAAAAAATATTTAGCAGAAAAATAGAAAAAATTTTACAGCATTCCTAATGGCTTCTTGTCCATTAGGAGCATGTTACTGCTCTGGCCTAACAGACAAAAAGCCATCAGGAATGTTGTAAATATTTTAGCTTCCTTTTAAAGCATGAAATCCTTCTGGTTTGCTGATGCAAGCCGTGTGAAATAACTTCTTGCGCGAAGCTTCTATTCCAGCCTCCAGAAAAGAAAGAATTTATATAAAAAATAGGAATGAGAGATAAGTGTCAAGTTCCAGAGAAACCAATGCTGCTATTTAAACCCAGGCAGCAGTTTCTAATGTGAGCTTGCCTGTGAACTCTACGGATTCCTCCTCCACCCCTCTGTTTTATTTTAACTAAGACCTCTTTGGGGATTATAGCTGCATGTGACTAGAAGCTGGAGAGGTCATATTTACCCAGGAATCACACTCACATCTGCCAAACTTTGTTTAACCGTCCTTTAATCATCTTCTAATAACCCACGCGAGCTTTAAGTTCTCAAAGCTCGCTGAACCGTGGCTGGCCAGATAAAAATCAGGATTGGGATTAATTGCACTTCTCTCCTTACAAAAGTGCCAATTTCCCTTCAGTCAATTCCTCTGCGAGAAGCAGGGCGCAGGCGTTGGGCCTGATAAAACTCCTGCCAAAAACGCCAGGCAGATGCGTCCTGCGGTGGGAAATCTGAAACAAAGCCCAGGTGTCTCTGAGAAGAGCAGGAAAGCAGCGGCCCAGGCTCTGCTGGCTTCGTCATCCATATTTACCGGCCCAGCCTTAGGAGTTACCTTTGTACTGGTGGGGTCTTGAGACCGCACAGGAGCCACACGCTCGGTCCAAGTCTTGGAAGAGGCTCCATGTAAAAAATAAATTGAGTAAAGACCATTTCTGGAAGCTGGGAGGGCTTCTGCTGGAAAGGTTTAGTATATAACCTGGAAACCGATCTCCTTTACGCAGCCTCACCTCAAACCAAACCTCAGCCTTAAGCTGGGGGCCTGGCCAGGAGGGATCTGAAATGCAAACAGCCTGGTCCTCAAGCACAGGGTCATGAAAGGACTGTCATGATGTTCAGAGAGAGATTGACGCCATCTGTCCTCGTTGAGATTCACAGAAAGAGAGAATAGAATCCCAGAGTGGTTTGGGTGGGAAGGGACCTTTCAAGGCCATCTCATCCAACCCCCCTGCAGGGAGCAGGGCCATCTGCAACTAGAGCAGGTTGCTCAGAGCCCCATCCAACCTCCCCTGCAATGGGGCCAGGGATGGGGCAGCCACCACCTCTCGGGGCAGCCTGGGCCAGGCTCTCACCACCCTCAGCACCAACAATTTCTCCCTTCTCTCCAGTCTAAATCTCCCTCTTTTCGTTTAAACTCGTCAGCCCCTTGTCCTGTCCCAACAGGCCCTGTGGATTTCTTGATCAGCTTTGAATGAAGACACATTAGATTTTCCCCTTTCCTTTTTCTTTAAGCCCCAGAAGACTAATTAATAAAGAAAATATTTCTTCCTACATGGCTATGATGGTAATTTTGGTTTTGATTCCAAAAGCACGGGCTGCTGT
The DNA here is from genome assembly GCA_013396935.1 of Baryphthengus martii. Classification (NCBI taxonomy): domain Eukaryota; kingdom Metazoa; phylum Chordata; class Aves; order Coraciiformes; family Momotidae; genus Baryphthengus; species Baryphthengus martii. Next base: position 43,792 of record VWZK01013976.1, on the reverse strand, counting down.
TTCCACTGGTTTGTTTTCTGCAATCCCGAAGCTTTACAGGCTTCTCCTCAAGTTCCTCTTACTCCTGAAAGCCCCTGTCCTGAAATCCCAATTTCAAACAGCCCAGGCAAGGAGCTCTCCCAATTTCTGGAGTGCAGACGGAGCTTTAATTAAAACCATCTTGGGGACTGACCTCTGTTTGCAACGAAGTAGCTCTGTTTCCACCTCTTATTCTTTTCCAAACATCACCCTTGGTCCATACAACTTCAGAGGGGTAAAAGTGTCAGCAACTTGAGGAAATTTAGAGATTAGCAGCCTCGATGGAAAAGTGTTTGCCCACCAGCAGACGGGGGACACATCCCAAATCGCCTGATGGAAGTGATCTCTCTCCTCCATCCAGCTCCTTGTCTTCCAGACAGGACATCCCATCTCACCTTCAGCCAGGAGCACGCTCTCACCAACCAATCTTTTTTTCTACACACTGATTTATGAATAATAACAGCAAAGCCACACAATATAAACCTGTTCACAGAACGTGGATTTTTCATGGTGTTTAAACAGACTATTTCCCCGGAATCTCCACAAAGTTACGTTGCATTTCATCACAAGTGCTTTAAAGCCAGGTTTGCTTGGCGGTTCTTGAACGCGCACGAGTCGCTCAGCACGTTTCCCTCCTACCCAAAGCACATCTGGGTACCTGAGAGTATTGGTGCTGGACACAAAGCTCAAAACATCATTTACCTGGAAGAATGGACTGTGTGACTGATGGTGACGACGTAGCCAGCCCCTCCGACATCTAAATAGGGACCGGTGAAGGTAATTAGTCCTGGATTAGCCACCGCATGCAAATACCTACAGGCAGCAAAAAAAAAAGGGCTCGGAATTAGTGAAAAAGGGCTGCTGGAAGCTTTGAGACAGTATCCTTGATTTTGGAGAAATGCAGATAAACTGAGTTTTGCAGGCCCTGAACAACGCGCTACCAAATTCACCTTTCTTAATATTAAACCTAAGCGTGATCAGGACCCAGATCTAAACCAGACTCGCCCAAGAAACGGTTCCTCAGTACGTACAATCGCATTTAAAAAGCTCAATTTGCTTGTGCACAGAATACATTTAACGTCACCGTAGACATTTTTCCCAAGAACAACGTGTGGTCGGTGCCAGCGCAGTCCCGAACTCAAAGGAAACACTGGCAAAATTATTATGTCACAAGCGGAGGAGAGATGACACCCTACAGACACAATTCATCCAGGAACATTCAGAAATGTGTCAGAAAGCGACTACAAATCAGCCTTTTAAACCTCACCATCACCACAAAATAAACCACAGTCCTATCAAATACCTTCCTACTGGCATGAGAAAGTTGATCAAACATTCCAAGCGTTGGGAACGCTTCTGTGTATGAAAAAAAATCTCTTTGCTTTGCTCTGCCTCGCCACAGGGTAGTAACCCACGAGTCAGGACTGCCCCGTGCAAGCCACCGAATTCGACTTTTATCACGAGCGTTTCGCTCGCGTCTTCTTTCCAAAACACCGCAATAGAAAAGAGGAGACACGATGGCGCGTGGCGTACGGAGGCTTCTTCAAAACCATAGTTTGAGAAAAACCAGTGAAGGGGAAATTGAAAAAACCCAACCAAACCCTTCCCAAAACCAATAATGAAAGTGATTGGATGGAGATGGGCCTTCGGTTCGTTTACAGCACGAACGCACCTTGTTTATCTCACTACAAAACAGAGAGTAAACTTCCATCATCTGTCATAAATGACAACAAAAAGGAAGATATTCTGAAGAAAAGCTTGTCGGTGGCTATGACAATGATTTTTTTTTTTCAGGGAAAACATGGGTGAGGAGAGCTACAGCATGACCGGGAACAATTCAGAGCCTTCCCCGTACCGCCGGAGGGTCGGGAGGCGGCGCTGGCTCCTGCCTTTCCCGGCGTCACGGTGTGGGTAGCACCTGGCTGGCTCCTTTCAACAAAGCACACACGTCAGAGCGCGCTCTCAGGATCTCATTTGTCACGTATACAAATCATTTCCCAAACCAGACAACGGTGCGCCCAGTCGACCCAGAAAATTCCTACTTTCAACGAGCGAGGAAACCCGTTGTAAACACACCAACAAAAAGCCTAAAATATTAACAACCCAAAACAGCACAAAGAGATGAAAACTCTCCCAAACTGGCTAATTCCTAAAGGGGATACTCGTTTTCTGAATATTTATATTCCCACCTGCCATAGCTGGGAGAGGAAACAGAAACTATCATTTAAAATAAAAAGGGTCGGGAACGGGGACCAACAATGGGGACCAATAGAAGTTTTAATTATCAGTATTTAAGTACCAAGCCTTTTGGCCACAATGAAAACATTTCCAGTTAAATAGTTCATAGCTGGCCACAAAAAAAACCCCAACCCAACAACCCAGGCTACGAAATCGATCCCAAATATTTTCCTTATTGCCCTCCAAGATTATCCAAAGCTTTGATACCGAGACCCTAAAAAACTCACCATTGTCTCCTGGTGGGATCAAATGCTTTGTCCATGAGGGAACCGGGGTAAATTCGGAGCACCCCATTGGGGGTTGCTATGTAACGGCGCACAATAGAACTGTTGAGGCTACTGATTTCCATTTGTGTCATCCATTCATCTGTGACGTGACTGGTAGCCATTACTTCATTTCTGACAGAGAACTGCAAAACAAAGGCGGACCTGGCAGGGTTCCTCTTAAGACTTGCATGAAAAGATAATAAGCTGCTGGCGGGGTTTCCGAAAGAGCGAAGGGAGATCATCTAAACTCAATTACTTGTTTAAAGTCTTCTCACACCAGACGGGTCTGGCGCATTCCCAGCAAAGGAAAAAAGCTGATTATAAGGAAATATTGGTGTCGTTATCTCTGAGGCTTTAAGAGTTTGGGGTTTTTTTTTTTGCTTCGTGTAAATATAAATACTGCTCCACTCGCACACAAAAGAGAAATTGCTCGCTTCTAGGCCTAACAACACAAAGATATTTCTGATAAAAATTTACCGTTGCTTTAGTTTTTCTAGTGTTTCTTTCAACAGCTGCTTAGCAACTTTTTCCTCCCCTTCTTGGGGAGGAAGCCCTGTCTCTCTTTTCTGTACTCTTCTAGGTCTCGAAGCCCATGGTATTCTCGTGCCTGGAGAAATGACCACCTCAATCAACTCCATAACCCTCTGAGCACCAGGAGATCAATGATTCAGGTACTTTCCTCCTGGATGAATCACAGAATCCCAGCCTGGTTTGGGTGGGAAGGGACTTTTCAGGGTCATCTGGTGCAACCCCCCTGTAGGGAGCAGGGACATCTGCAACTAGAGCAGGTTGCTCAGAGCCCCATCCAACCTCCCCTGCAATGGGGCCAGGGATGGGGCAGCCACCACCTCTCGGGGCAGCCTGGGCCAGGCTCTCACCACCCTCAGCGGCAAAAATCTCTTCCTTAGATCTGGTCTAAACCAAAGGGGTGGGACATGAGGAAACCACGGTCTCCAGGGCTGAAGCCGTACCTTAAGGCCAGGGTTGGCGATGAGGCGCGTGTTGTCACTGAGGTACGCGGTGTAATGCTCCACCATCCGCTTCGTCTCGGGCTGGCTGAGATGTTCGTAAGGAGAAGAGAAGCTGCCCGCTGAGAGCATCACCGTAGGGCTTTCTAAAAATAAGAAAATAGGAGAAAGTTGAGGGCACTGAATTGCAGATGTTGCATCATCAACACATTGGTACCACAAGAGAGCATCCTCTGCCTGTTCCTCCACGCTCCAGTACACAAAGCAGACAGCTCCTTCAGGTCACGGGTGGACCACGAGCGAGGCCTGAAAGGTGACGTTTTCCACCCAAAGCAGAGCACTGACCAGCACAGCCCAGGCACGGACGAGACGCAAGCTGCACGTGAACTACCTCTCTTGCTTCAAAACACAGAGCTCACAAAGTTAGTCCACTTCCTCTGACCTCCGCGTGTTGTTTAGTAGACCTTAGGGCCCTTGTTCCCAAAGCCTAAATAATTTCTCAATTATTACTTTTAGAAAGATTCTGTCACAGGAGGTTGCTCTCCCTTACGAGAAGTTTTTGTGCCAAAGGGAATTAATTATCTGTGTTTAGGTTGGATACGACAGAGAAAAATAAAACCGAGCACTTCCAGTTACAGATGATGAACAAATAGGGGGAGCTCACCAATAAATGTGTAGCTGTCTGGGCTGATTTTCAGAATAGGCTAGAAAATCAACTTTCACTGTGCAAAAACTGCAATACCAGGCAGCTTTTTCTTTTTAAAAAGAAAAATGATGATGATGATGCAGGGCTGAAGGTGGAGAAGAAAGCCTTTGCTGAATATTTGACCCATGGAACCCCATTTCCCCCCGGGTGATGGTCTGCAGAGTTTAAATAAAAAAATTAAAAAAAAATAAAAATCACTGGAGTACGTGAAGTGTTCTGTTTTTATTCACATTCCTCTAAAACACATCACCATACATCCAGCGACCAGATGGCCTGCAGTCGACACTCATGAACTTCTATCCCAGTCCTTCATCTGCTTCCCAGACCAAATATTCCGATGGGATTGCATTTTGCTTTCCGTGAAGTTTTTCCACTTGTCAGCTTCGTACTGCGTGTTTCTGGCTATTTTCCATTTATAGCTTGTCTTTCTGGATCTAAGATAATCAAGACTACGCACCAAATTAAAGAAGGGGAAAAAAACTCAACCTTGTCCTTTAAACAATTGGCAAAGCAATTTCCATAGGTTGGTCAAGTTCCTCCGTAACTCCTCCGGTTTAATGTCACTTAGCTATTTGTGGAACCACGACACAGCCAAGGAAATATCACAACTGTGCCTCTAATCCACCACCAGACCTTGAAACCTCGCTACGAACAAAAGCCCTTCATTCAGAACTTCTTAGAATAGAGCACAGAGTTCAGCACAACTCCCAAGATTAAGACTGAAATACGAAAGTTTGCGATTTATGATGCTCATATAAAAATACGCAACTACGTCCTCGGAATATGTAATGTTTGGAAAGTTTTCTCTTCTTTCTAGACAGGAGAACTTAGACTGCCATGGAGATTTTCCCTCTTTCCAGTAGCATTTGAGCAGCTACTGAAATGAGGAGAGTCACTTTAGCTCATCAAAAGCAGGAACGCGTCAATAACCTGGGAATTTTTAAGCAGGTGAGACCGTCTGGAAACCATCACACCACCGAAGTTCTCAGCTTCCCCCCACCAGACTTCACTTCTGACTTCCCACGGATCAATGTTATGAAATGCTTACGGCAGTGAAAAAGCTGCATAAATCCAAAGTCAAAAGCATAGTGGTTCAGAGCGACTGGCCAAGACTTCGTCCTCCTGGCCTTGTCTACAGGCAGCTTTACCATCCAGAGAAGAGAACTTAGTTTTAAGTTTGGTGGGACATCTTGCACTCTCCCCACACCCCGCTCTCTGGGAACTTAAATGCACTGTGAGTTTTGCTGGATCATGTCAACGCTCTGCGGAGCAGCCCCACGGCCTCCACCCACGCGAGGGCTCCCACTGAGCAGGCAGAGCAGTGAAGAGCTCCGAGAAGGTAACAGCTGATTAGAAAATCAACCTTGGAAATAAAAATCTTTCAAGGAGAGAGCGTTTCCAGTGTTTTGTGAGAAGAGTTTAACTTTCGGAAACACGCACGAGGCGGTCAAGAGGAGCCTCAAGAAAGCTTTACCTAAGGTAGCCAGCTGCTTGAAGTGCAGGCAGGCGTTGGGCTGGCCCAGCAGATCCAGTCGATGATAGAGGAGCTTGCTGCTGGGGACAGTGTTGAGGTTCTTCAGCTGTTTAACGGGTATTTCCGGCTGTATGACCACGACACACAGAATAAAGGACGTGTCCTGCACCTGAAAAACACGGGCAAGCCATCAAAGAAGATGGTGGAGGAGCTACAGAACTTCTTTTCTATTTTGCATTCACTCTCTTTTCTTGAAGCACCCATCTCATCCAGTTCTGGAAGGCAGCATCACCCTTCCCCACGCTCCCACGGATCACAGTTCCCACCGTCTCTGAAAGCAGACAAATCCTTCTCAAAGAAGCTAAGATGGACTTGATCCTACAGAAAAGAGAGACAAGGACTGTGCTCGAGCCATTCTGGTCTCCATGCAGGACAGAGACTCTTGTCTTGGTCCGATTCCTGCAGCTCAGCCCCAGACAGCCCCGTTCCACTCAGAGCCACTAAGCTGTACAAAAAAAGACTTTTCTACAATTCATGCACTAAATAAAAATATTTCTTTTTCAAGGAGAAAGATTACACCGAGACCTTCACTTTGTTGCTCAATTAGCAATGATTTCCAACACTGTTCCGCGGATACTTTTTGACGTGTCGTTAGCAGAGGAGAGGCCTCAGGTTCACCATTGCTAAAAACACTGGTATTCCCTTTAGGAAGAATACAGGCAAATTAACTCTCAAAAATAAGATTTGATCATTACCACTGATAACTGCACGCTGGATTCTGCCACGAGCTTTGCTGGGTTCTATATTTTAAGTATCCCACAGTAGATCAGACCAGCAAAACTTGGGAGTTGCCTGGCTGCCCTGCAAGGGTGTTTGATATTTAATGTAGCATTACAAGATTAGAAAACGAGCTCCAGGCCCCCTCCTAGGTGACTTTGTTACACAATGACAGATTTAATCTCTTAAAAACTGCTCAGCTTCACCTCTGAGGTTGGATTTAACTTAATACTGTGAAACGATCCGCAAATACCCTCTCAAGTTTGTTGGCGCAAAGAAGGAGCCAATTATTTCTGGCATCGGCGAAATTCACCTGGATTATATTTAACCTTCGATTCCATTTTAATCCCTGGGTCAAGATGAATGCTCCAGATACATTCAAAACCAAAGGCAGGCAGTTGCTGGAAGCTCACTTAAAGCCCTTCCAACTGGTAAACACAGCCTGTTGCGTGCACGTTGCGCTCGGTTTTGACAAAAGCTTCGATGGAATTAACATTTGGAAGAAAAGTATTAATTACAACCAACATCATCACTGGCTGCTGATACAGTTCTGCAACACACCAGGATCAGAAGGAGAAGCTGATGTTTTCCCAACCGGATTAATTAATGGACGGTACTACTCTGCCCCAAACGTAACAAGGGTATTAAGCAAAAGAGTGAGTCAATCCTAAATCCGCTGCCTCAGCGCCGTACGCAGACGTGGGCTCTGGTAGGTATCTGTGTGTCACCTGGCTTGCAGTGTGACATCCAGACCAGTAGAGAGCCATCCCCATTGGGAAAGCGCAAGTATGACCTCTACGTAAACGTACGTGACACCGGTCTTACGAAACGAGCGCCTTCGCCGGGCCCAGAGAGTTGTAGTAAATGGAGTTAACTCCAGTTGGGGGCCGGTCACCAGTGGTGTCCCTCAAGGCTCTTGGTCAATCTATTTATAGAGGATCTAGATGAGAGGATTGAGTGCTTCCTCAGCTAGTTTGCAGATGACATCGAATTGAGTGGGAGTGTCGATCTTCTTGAGGGTAGGAAGGCTCTGCAGAGGGATCTGGATGGGTTGGGTCGATGCGCTGAGGCCAATGGTATGAGGTTTAACAAGGTCAAGTCCAAGGTCCTGCATTTCAGTCACAACCACCCAAGGCAATGCTACGGTCTCAGGGCAGAGAGGCTGCAAAGCTGCCTGGTAGAAAAGGATCTAGGGGTGCTGGTGGGCAGGAGGTCAAGAAGGCAAATACAATCCTGGCCCGGATCAGAAATAGCTGCCAGCAGGAGAAGGGAGGTGGTTGTGCCCCTGTACTCGGCACTGGTGAGGCCACAGCTTGAGCACTGGGTTCAGTTCTGGGCCCCTGACCACAAGACAGACATTGAGCTGCTGGAGCGAGTTCAGAGGAGGACAACCAAGCTTGTAAAGGGTCTGGAGAACAAGTCCTGTGAGGAGCAGCTGAGGGAATTGGGATTGTTTGGTTTGGAGAAGAGGAGGCTGAGAGGAGACCTTCTCACTCTCCATGGCTACCTGAAAGGAGGTTGGAGTGAGGTGGGTGCAGACTCTTCTCTCAAGTAAGTAACGACAGAACTAGAGGAAATGGCCTGAAGTTGCACCAGGGGAGGTTTAGGTTGGATACTGGGAAGAATTTCTTTACTGAAAGAGTAGTCAGGCGCTGGAACGGGCTGCCCAGGGAGGTGGTGGAGTCACCATCCCTGGAGGTGTTCAAAAAATGTGTAGATGAGGCACTTCAGGACACGCTCTAGTGGGATGGTGAGGGGGTTTTTGGGTTTTGGGGGTTTTTGGGGTTGACGGTTGGACGTGGTGATTTTAGAGGTCTCTTCCAACCCTGAGAATTCTGTGAAAGATCCGACACGCATCCATACAGACACATCTCACTGTAACAAACCCCACCTTCACGCAGCTCCTGAGCGATTCAAACCTCTCCCACTTCGGCACCGAGCAACACTTCCCGCTTCCTTACGTTCAACACGTTTATGTGCTCTTCAACACCTGAACTTCCTCCGTGCCACCCCGCACCAGCGCCACTTTTGAAGTCCTTACCATTTTCCAGGCGTAGCTGACGTTGTAGGCTTCTTTTCCCACCTCTCTCAGTTTGTTTACGTGCCAAGAGAGCGAGGAGTTCACCGGAACCGTGATGATCTGGCTGCCCAGGGGGATGCTACACGGGTAGATACAACACACAGCGTTTTACTGCAGGCTGAGAAAGCTCTTACGCAAAACTCATCTACTGTACGCTTAAAATATACACCGGAAGATCTGAAGAGATGAACCGTTGCCCGTCTTGGGTGAAGGAGAAGTGGATGTATGTTGAAAATGCACTTGGGTATCAGCACATTTTGAGTTAAAACACATACTCCGATTAGACAAAGGGTGAAGAAAAACCCAGAATAAATAGTGGAAAAATCTTCCTGACGTGGAAGAGAGACATGACAAAGAGTATCCCCCAGACCAGCTGTGGAAACTTGGCACATCAATGATAAAACGAAGAAAAGTGGAGGAAAAAAACCAAAGGAGAACTGTTCTGCATTTGGCAGCAGAGGGAGATAAATCCATCCAGGTATCCAGATACCACAGGACAAGGAACTTGACCTTATGTTCTCTTAGAACTCCTCTAGAAATGCTTCTAGTGTCCTAAGGAGTACTAATGTCTGGACCTACAACCTGATTCCTTACCTGAGGATGTTCTGGCGCACCAGCTCAAATTTAGGAATGTTCTCATAATGGATAATATCTGTGTGGAGAGGTGGTTCAGACAGCAGGTAGGGCCTGGTCAGGGAGGGGTGCATAAGAGTGTATCCTAAAAACCAAAGACACAAAACCAGGCATTGATTCGGTCTAACAACTGGGGCCAGGATGGGTATTTACAGACAAAAAAATAAAATAAAATACAGTAACTACAGAAGGTTTTTGCAAAGGCTTAACAAATGTCAGCGGACAAGCACGGTTGTCATCAAAGAAGTTGCAAAGACAGACCTTGGTGAGTTGCAAATAAAGGACAGCTCAAAGAACCAAGCAATAAAAAGAGCTGGGATCAGAGGAAAAGGGCTGCCCACACATAAACACCAGTTCTGCCTTTTGTCCTACACATCTAGAAAACCTGGGAGGTTATATCTGCAAAAAATCTCAACGGTAAGTAAGTATTTCCACAGCAAAACTCCAGCACAGACATTTCCAGTCATCAATCCACCTATGGTCTCCAGCAACTCTCGGGCAAAACAAACTGAACGACACGCAATTAATCTTTCAATCAATATTATCACTCCTTACTAGTAGATTATTTAGAGATATGAGGATTAAGAGTTTCCTCTTGATGGTTAATGACCTTGGTGGGACTAGAGGAGATTATTTGAGCCCCCAAATTACCTTTATTATCAATGAGGAAGGTGTAGGAACCCAAGGAGTCTTGATAATAGGTGACATCTTCCAAGATATAGGCGAGATTAACGTCTACTCCGACAATCCCAAGCAGTAGGTTTCCAAAGTAACACGGTTTACTCACGGTCATTATCAGGCCTTAGGAGGAGAGAAATAACAATAAAACCATTTAAAAGCGTTTTCCTGAAAAGCCAAGATGGTCTTTTGTTCCTTTAACAACATTTAAGGCAATTTCAACCATAGGAAGAGGAGGGAGGAAGAGAATTTGTACTTGTAAAGCAATTTAATTGCATATTCAAGACATTAAACCTCCCCTGCTTAACTAAATCCCAATACAGCCACTGAACTGGGAACTATACCCATAATTACACAAAGGTTTGGGATACACCTTGTGGCCGACGTAAGAACCCTCAGCAATATTTTACTTCTACTTTCTACTCCACCGCTATTTGGAAACTCAGTGACTCTCTTCTTTCAAACCCATCTAAGATTCATTTGCATGTATAAGCTTTTATGTGCCCTTTGAAATGTATGTAAGGCAAACCTGCTCTGTTGCACCATTTCTAATCCTTGGGTTGCTTACATTTCCCATTAGGCTTGGATATGGATTTGTGAGAAAACAGTAACACAGCTTAATTAATGAGGTTAGGAAACGCAGAAGGGACAGAACGTCCTGACTCAGGAGGGATTTGCTCAGGGATAGTCTTGTATTTGTTTTGGGACTTAACACACAGGACCCAGTAACCCCTGAATCACAGAATCAGTTGGGTTGGAAAAGACCTTGAAGCTCCTGGAGTCCCAGCTTTGCCCCATCCCTGCCAGGGCCCCACTGAGCCCTGTCCCTCAGCACCACATCTCCACCCCTTGGAAACCCCTCCAGGGAGCAGGGGGACTCCAGCCCTGCCCTGGGCAGCCTGGCACACGCCTGGACAACCCCAAAGGGCAACAAATTGCTCCTCAGCTCCAACCTCAACCTCCCCTGGGGCAACTGGATGTTGTTTTCTCTATCTACTCCATGTAGAGGAGATGCAACTCAAGGTTGGTTCCTCTATCTACTCCATGTATTATTATGACTTCTTTCATAACTAGACCTTCTGGAGATAAGAAACCTACGGGCATGAAAGCTTGATTTTCTATTTGCCTTAGGAACACACCTGAAAGCATCACCTTGTAAGACTAGAGCTCATTTGAGAAGAGGTAAGCAAAGAGAACCTAATCCTTCACGCTTTTATACCCAAACCCAGGGCAAGCTCTCACCGTCTCCCATTTCATCTGAGAAAGGCAAACTGAAAACTGCCTCATCGATCATTCGGTTGGGGAGGTTCGTATAGAATCTGCCAACTGTAGTTTCCAGGTTACTCAGCTGGTTTAGGACCATCATGCTTCCCTTGATCACCGGGAGGGCTGTTCTGTCCGGCACCCCGTACTTCACCGAGTTCTGCTCTGCCAGGTCTCGGAGAAAGGCCAGTTCCTTCAAACCGGTCACTCCCTCTGAAACAGAGATGAGAGAAATAAAAGGAAGCAGGTAAAGGAAGCTTCATTTCCATCAGGGCTTTTGTATCTTACTCCGAAGTACTGTAAATAAAGGCAACACGATATATACACGATACGTCGGCGTCGAATGTACGACGGGCTTATTTAAGCAATAAGGTGAAGTACTGAAAAATTAGCATGGGTTTAAGAAAAATAATTAGCTAGTAGAAAATTTAGTAAGATTGCCTTAAGGTGCAAAAATTTACCACACTGGTCACATCACCACTTTCAACAAAGATCTTTTACCAAAGGCTTATGTGATCCATAAAGCCACAGGACAGCTCTTTGTTCTCCACCGGTGGCTGGTCCGCATCAAGGACCAACACCCCCTGGAGATCACAGGCTTTGTTCTTCTGCTTAAACGTTAAAGTTTCACATTTTACACAAGTCCCAGGCTCAGTTCGAGCTCAAATACTTTTGTACATATTAGGTCTCAAATTATTTAAATTTACAGTCAGATGATGCATTAGCTAAAGCCTTAGTTTCCTCGGTGAGAGTTCGGAGCAGTTTTTAGTATCATAACCTCCAGCCTTCATACGGAAAAGGCTTTGCTGGAAAAAGCACAGGATGCCAATTCTCCAATCTTTAACTTTGCTCTTAAGTTGACTCTTAAGTTCCCAAAGCATTGAAGGCTACATTTGGTGTTATGTTCACGCTCCTTGGCCAACGACTGAAGTAGAAGTGACTTACACTCTTGTTTTGAATTTAATTCAGTCTGGTTACCATCAGACAATTGAGCCAACCCCACTTTGCACCCTGAGCAGCTGCACCGTGATGTAGAAGCATACAGGGGCACAGCAGCTTTCTACACCAAGTAAGTACCATCTGGATGCAGCCTCTGGATGAGAGAGGCCAAAATCCATGAACAAATCGCTCCCAGTGAGACGTGGAATTACATTTGGGTGAGCTTAATAAAGCAGCTGTACAACGCAAGGGAATTTTCACCCACCGGAAATACAAAGCCGTTGCTCACCGTTCATAAGGGCGTAAGTAAGAATCATGACGGAGTTATTGAGGAAACTGTTCTCTTCGTTGATGACACGGAGTGTAGCTTTTTTATCGTCTTCTGGGGAATCTTTGGATGTAATCCCGGACGAAAGATAAATTATGACCATATCGGTATCTACAAAGAATGAAATATATATAAAGCAGAAAGTGCATTAGGTGTTTAAGTCAGGAAAGCCACGTGGTCAGAGCCCTTCCATCTGCTCACCACCACACATTGCCAACAGCTTCATTCCTGAGATTCATCAGAATCGACAGTGAATAAACACGCTGCAGACTTCTGAATGACATCCTTCCTTATTAAACTTCCATTGACAGCACCGAACAAACATCTGCTCGATTCGGTGCCTCCCAGCCACCCAGAAGCCCTGCAACTTGGTTCTCTTGAGCAGATCTCACAGGCACCTTATGACCAGGGGCATAAGCAGCTCCACAGAGAGTGCTGAGGGGGCAGGCTCTCCACGAACCAACAACGGGCCCTCGTGGCCAAGAAAGTCAATGGGCTCCTGGTGGGGATAAAGAAGAGTGTAGGCAGCAGGGTGAGGGAGGTTCTCCTCCTCTACTCTGCCCTGGTGAGGCCACCTTTGGAGGATTGGGTCCAGGGCTGGGCTCCCCACTTCAAGAGGGACCAGGAGCTACTAGAGAGAGACCAGGGGAGGCTGGGAAGCTGCTGAGGGGCCTGGAGCATCTGTGTGGCCAGGAAAGGCTGAGAGCCCTGGGGCTGTTCAGCTGCAGAAGAGCAGCCCCAGAGGGGAGCTGAGCAAGGCTGAGCAAGAGCTCAAGGGCCCCCGGGGGGCAAGAGGCTGGGGCCAGACTCTGCTCAGGGGTGCCCAGCACCAGGACAAGGGGCACTGGGCACCAACTGGAACCCAGGAGGTTCCCTGGGAGCGGGAGGAGAAACTTCTTTGGTGGGAGGGGGTTGGAGCCTGGCCCAGGCTGCCCAGAGAGCTTGGGGAGTCTCCTTGTCTGGAGAGATTCCAAAGGCACCTGGACCCTGCGCTGCTGGGCCCCCTGCTCTGGGTGACCCTGCTGGAGTGTTGGGGGGCCACCAGATGATCCCCAGAAGTCCCTTCCAACCCCCACCACACTGGGAGTCTGCGACCTGGTCTATCCCCAGGCTTGCAGGGCAGTAGCTGGAGGACACCACGGGATCAAAAGGCCCCTGATGGTCCCTCTGGGGTAGATCAGAGCGTAACACTTGAGAAATCTGCCATTGGTTCGTTTCGCACGACGCTGAACACGTTTTTCAAGCTGAACGTGTTTTCTTGGTGAAAGGCCTGCCTCAGAGCCTTTGAACACGTAAATTCAAATTATTGCTTACACACCAACCTGTTTCATCACATTCTATCTCAGGATTATAAGCATCTTATGCATATAATTAAGACACTTGGAGGGATCATACCCCACCGTGGAATCTGAAGCGCACGAGGTTTGTTGGTTATATAACAACTGTGCTGTCTCCTACGAGGGTTTTTTTGTGGTTTCTTTATTAAATAGGGTACTGTATTGACTTGTATGTTTTGTCATCATCACTTGAAAAGAATTTCAGCCAGAACTGGCTTACAAACAAGTAAGAGGAACTGCAAATTTGGGGGGAATTTCTCCCTTCTCCTTTCAAAAGCTAAATCTGAAGGGGGGAAAAAAAAAAAAAAGCAAAGCCAGGTATCGGTACAGCTTTGGCTGTAGTTTAAAGAAAATGATTCCTGTGTTTCCCAGGCTATCCCATAGCTACTATAGACTGCAGCTAGATGTGAGGCTGCAGTCCAAAAGCTTTGCTAGCAGGAGTAAAAGAAGACAGTCCTAAGTCTGCCCAGAGGAACAGGGCAGAACAGGACATCCCAGCACTCGGTAGCTGATCACCCTGTGCTATTTGACACGCTGCACTTTCTGAGAGCTGGAAAAGGCCCTTGTAGTCGGCCTACAATTACTACACTTACCTATCTATAGCATGTAAATGTATATAACATATATATCTATGCTGCTATTTCATCCTTACCTCTTTACTGAGAGTTTTCAGGGTATTCAGCAGCACAGTATTTTCTTAAAATTTGGGTCTGCAATAGGAGCTGGCACAAGGCAGGCAATTCAGACGTGTTCAAGGGCACAATTCTTCCATCTCACACCAGCAGTTCCCTTCCTAACTTTTCCAGTGTGAATTTCGGAGTGAGGTTGTATCTCGATAGCTTCCCTGACACACCCACCACACATTGTTCTCCGGAAACAGGATGTTAGAAAATTAACAGTGAAATGAATGAGATTTTTATTTTTTTTTTCCCCTAGGTTTACTTTTTTCTTTTTTAAAAAGATGAAAAGATTCTTTACAAGAAAATGAGACCTGTTTGATAAACATCCTCTTCTCAAACCTTGTGAGTCTCACCCAATGAATTCTGATATTTGCTCTCCACATATTATAGGTCTTCCAAATCTTTCACGCTTCGAGGGAACCTAAATCCAAAGCATTCAGCTTTTAACTTTCTTTACTTCTGCCTCAAAATAATTGCTTGGTAGGAAACTTAGGAAAAGTATGTGCTTTCACATCGCTGGAGAACGTGCCAAAACCTCCTAATCCCAAAACACAAACAGAGCCAAACATCAAAGAAGTGTAGGAGGATGCTGCAAGACTCTACAGCTGATGTTCTTGGAATAACTACTGATGACTCATGTATCTTATCCCAGCCAGCTTCGGCCTAGCTGCACTTATTACATTGGTTGGTCTGGGGTTTTTTTCATTTTATTTCTTATTTTCTAGAAAGAAATCATTTTTTTGCCAGAAGATGGCAAAACCCTGCCCTTGACAACCGTATCCTTCAGCTAAGCAGAGTACAGTCAGATGAACCTCTCACAGCATCTGTGGCCTGAAGTTCAGAAGTTGCCTGACCCTTGGGTAAAAAGCAGCATTTTTAGAAACTGAAGGAGTCACACAAAGCAGGAGCAGATTTTCTCAAAGCATTTTCATTCCTCCACTTGTCTTTTTTCCCTTTCTTCTGTTCTGAGCTGGTGCCCTTCAGGCCACTGAAGAACCTGCAATCACTGGAGTGGGCGGAGGACCAAGTTTTGGGATTTCTGTTACATAAATTGACCAAACCACCAGGGATTGGTTTGCTCTCTCCACCCTCTCACCGCACTGGCAAAATGCTACTTGACTCCAAGGAGCACTCAGAGCACAGCTTCAAGAATTTGCTTTCCATGGCTTCTTGGCAAGCTAACGTGCTGCTCGATTTCACATCCATCTTTCCCAGATCTTTCACCACATCCTCATCACAAATCACATGCAAAAAAAAAAAAATTCCACGTCTTGGGAAACGGGAAGAAGAAAGCTCATAATGCACACACCAAAATTCAAGAGGATACTCTTTGACAACAGAAAATTTAGCCAGGTCACCCTCACATTCCATAAAATATCACCCATAATTGGTATTTTCAAAAAGCCCTCTTCCTTGAGAACCAAGGAATACTTCCATAGGGTACCCATGGGGTAAGGAAAAACTTCTTTGGTGGGAGGGGGTTGGAGCCTGGCCCAGGCTGCCCAGAGAGCTTGGGGAGTCGTCTTCTCTGGAGAGATTCCAAAGGCGCCTGGACCCTGCGCTTCTGGGCCCCCTGCTCTGGGTGACCCTGCTGGACCAGTGTAGGGGGGACACCAGAGGAGCTCCAGAGGGCCCTTCCAACCTCCACCATAGTGGAATTCCATGACTCCAATTAGGTACATTACCCATCGAGGTATGTTTTAGCAATAATGAAATGAACTTGCAGCAACAGCTTTCAATTTTCTTTTGAAAGGACCCCAGCCCCTCCCCAGATTTGAGTAATAATGCAGCTATCAGACAATTCAATCCTCCAGTTTCATATTATAGTTTCAAAAAAAAGTCAGTGAGTAAAATCAGTTAAAAGGCAATGGTCACGTTCAACAGTCACTCACACAGATTCCAGATGAAGGAAAAGCTGCATCATAAATACACCTGCCTTTTTTTAAATCTCTTTTTTTTTTTTAAACATTCAAGCCTCTACCACTCCTTCAGCCCCCGCCAACGCAAGAATCTCAACTAAGAAAACATCTGCAAGCCTCAGAAACACTCAGGATTGCACAACGGAGGACTTACTTCCTTGGAGTTTTGTGCCATTGTTTGTATTTCGGATCAGCTGGAAAGCCTTTTGGAAGCCCACGGCGTGCTGCGTCGAGCTGTCAGATGACTTTATACCGCTAACGAAGGTGGACATCTTCCTTTTTGTCTCACTGGTGGCAGGAGACAGAAATGTCTTATAGCACTGATCCAGCGAGCAGGTTCTTACTGTGTCGGCCACGGTTAGCACAGAGATCTTGAAAGAGAAGAAACTATATTGGATTACCTCACCATTTATAATTCTTTAATAGAAAACACAATGATAAGCCAACCAAAGAGATTCCGTGGATTTAAAATTCAATTGTTAAAAAAAAAATTAAAAAAACAACGCTTGAGGCATAAATCCATCACATTTGAAGAGGATTAGACTTATGGTGGTTGCAAGAAAAAAAGACGTCAGTCTTTGTTTCTCAGCTGAAGTCAGCTTCGCTCTGCTGGCACATCATAGTTAAGATTCTGTTCTGGGCAGAAGCCGAAGTGAAGCAGTGATAAGTGAAAATAAAATCAGCAGAGAGCATTTTCAGGAAAGTCTTGAGTGCTGGTAGAAAAGTGGAGTGAGTAGAGAAAAGGAAAAAAAAAACCAGACCAACTCAAACCAAAAACCTCTTCAGAAATTTTCCCGGGCGTTATTTGAAAGCATTATGTTGGGTTAACCTTTCAGTTCAAGCAAAATAAATCTACCAGCAATTTTTACCCTGCAAATAAGTTAAGGCATGAGATGGTAACACTGGCATTAATCTATACATAACACACTGCTCTGATTGGCCGGCGTAACTGACTATAAATTATGACTGATGCAAGACAGTCAGGGAATTAAGCAGCACCTATCTCCCCGTGTGACGGGTTTCTTAACCACTGAGCTACTGACCAAGGGATATGTGTCTTATTTCCTTCATTATAGTATTAATAGGACTTAGATGTGTCAAAAGTGTTTGTCTTGACTCTGCTAAGCCATCAGCATTATTTCACAGTGTTACAACTCTAAAAGCACCGAAGTTAGAAGTGTTTTCTTTGTACTATTAATGAGAAGACTTAAGGCAAAGATTACTATCAGTTGTTCTTCAACTTGATTTGACTGAAACTTCCCACTAAAAAAAAAATAAGTCACAAACATGCATTAAAATACCAAACAAGCAGAAAGAATGATCAAAGGCCCACTAGTAGAGAATTACTGAAAATAAAGACAACCTGGGGACTGCCTGTGGTCCTACAAATCACCTTATGGGCCCCGTATTTTTAAAAAAATGATGAGTTAAGTGACTTTCTCATTGTCAAGCACAGTATCTGTGTCAGAGCAAGAAATAAAAATCCAGATTTCTTGGCCCTTTGCTTTATCCTTCCCACAGAACTGGTGATGCCAGCAAGGAAGTCTTTCAAATACTAATTTTGTTTCAGCTCACCCCAGTACAGCCTCAAAATAAACCATTTCTATTTTCGCCAGTAAAAAAAAAAGACAGCCTCAGAGGCCAAGTGAGCTGCTCAAAGCATTCTAGTACTTCAGAAGTTGTCCTTCTCAGAGCATGGTTCTCCTAATTGCACACCGTATCACACTGCTGACCATCACCTAAAGTCTCTGCCAAGATGAAGGAGACTTTAAACATTACCCAGAAACAAGATTTTGCCTTAGAACAGTGGGTTTCCCTTTTTTTTATTTTTTTTTTTTTAATCAGCCTGTGGATCCCCTGCAGTAATACAGGCTTCTAAAAGTCTTCGTCATCATTAGAGGTAGACCACAGATCTCCACCAGCCCATGGACCACAAGATAAAAATACTTGAACCGAGTATGGCTGAAAACATTGAGTGTGGTTGAAACCAATGAAAATATGCTCCTTGCTTAGAAAGCTCTTACCTTGTCGTGCTCATCTATAGAGCTCAGAATAACCTGAGCGGCATCTTTGGCAATCTGAAGCTGCGTCTCCGTGACCGAAGCCCCGTGGTCCACGATGACGACGATGTGCTTGGACTGAGGTCGAACGGTAGAAACGTAGACAGGCCTAGAGAAAGAACAAATCCCAAAGAACTTCCATGAGTCATCTTGTTATTTCCACTAAAACACTGACAAGTGAAAAGAGTCAAGGATCAAAAACACCCCGGGAAGCAGCAATGAATGAGAACAGAAATTTCTGCCTCGGTGAAAACTTCTACTAGGAAAGAGCATCGGGGAATCTGAACATAGAGAAAAGGCCTTTGCTTTCGCTCTCTTTCTGACTTTTTAAACTCAAATCAGGTGTCAGACCCTTTTCCCTCTGTCACAGCAACCTCTTTCAGCCAGGAATAAATAATTCTGCTGACTCAGCAGCGGTATTTGGGACTAGTGTTTGCAGCAGCTCACATCAAGCTGTGGATTAAGCGCTGACAAGCAAGAAACACCTCATGATGAATGAGGGGTGCTGAGAGCCTTACCCACGCGTCTAAGAAAGTGGGTATTTGCTGGTTACTCGACAAGTAAAAACCTGCGCGACGGTGCAGAGTTGCATTAGCACAGAGGGTTTGGTTTCTTGGAACAAGGGAAGGCTTCTGGCCAAGAAAGGATTTTTCTCTTGGTGCCTTGGAATGCGTTTCACACGGGTCATGCCCCACAACCCCCTGGGTCTGCCGGTCTGAGTAAACTCCAGCGAAGGCTCTCGGTGCTGCCGTGTTTGTGCTAACACCAATAAAAGCTGTTTTCAGTGAAGTGCTGCTCAGATCCACCTCAATAATGTGAGAGAGGTGTGAAAGATTTCATAAGCTCTCGTGCCAAAGTTTCAACCTGGAACGAATTAGGAAGATCTTCGGCAAGGAGGAAGGATTAAAAAAACAAAAACGACTAGGACTCTCTTCCCTCTTCAGTCCAGACTCAAAACTAGTTAAGAGTCAACTGTGAGTTTGGGGAGCTAAATTTTACTCTATCAAAGGCAGCCACAGAAATCTTACCAGGAGAGAAGGAAACG
This sequence comes from Baryphthengus martii, assembly GCA_013396935.1. NCBI lineage: Eukaryota > Metazoa > Chordata > Aves > Coraciiformes > Momotidae > Baryphthengus > Baryphthengus martii. The sequence goes on along the minus strand of VWZK01013976.1, from coordinate 24,383 downwards.
CAGCAGACTTTAGGCAAGGCCCTGCAATAAACAACTGGCACAAATCAGTTGTTCTTTGTAAAACCAGCCTGCAGCTCTATCCTGGTATTAACACCCAGAACTTAAATAGGGCCTTTGATCTTCAAAGCACTTAAGTATTAACTGATTCATCCATCCAAACTACCCTCTGAAGTAAATATTAGCAAAAAAAAAAATAAAAAAATCCCTTATATAGCCAGGGAGGAGCTGTGACCCAGCCTAAGTGACCTGGATGAAATCCCCACTGGTTTTAGCGGCAAAATTCTGATCAAGCCTGGGGTACCCCCAGCTCTCACACCTTCAGACCTCACCTTTCCAAGACAGTAGAAAATTCAACCAAGGCCAGACGTTTCATGCTTTGATGATACATGGAAGACAACAACGGTATAACACTTCTTGGTCTCTGTGCTCTCAGCTGCATGGAAATGTACCCAGAGCTGCTGCTATTTCCCCTGCACAGATTAATTAACTGCTGCAATTAGCTAACGAATGACCAGACATAATAAAGCCACTGTACTTTCTTAGAAGATTTCACCCTTGAGTCTTTATCAGTCCCACAGTTTCGACAGCAAAAGCCAGGGAAAAAAAAAACCAAAACATTACACAGCAACTGCTTTGCTTCATGCCTATGAAACAGAAACATTCCCCTGTCACCTTTTCATCCTTTTTTCTACATTTTTTTTAGTCAAAAAAGTTTCCACTACTGCTGCTTCCCTACTATCCACAATCTGCCCCTTGAACCTTGAGTGGAGCCTGGGAAAATGCTCCTCTCACTGCCCTTCCCAGTCTCTCATCCTTCCACCCCCTTCCCCAAAGCGATGCACCTGCCAATTCTGTAAAATAGCTGCTTGTTACTTTATTAACAGGGGTCAAGTGTGAGTCAAATGTAAGTGTAGGTCAGCCCACAGGCACACTTGGAATTTACAAATCACTGCTATTTACAGCTTATTGGATTGGGGAGAGGTGAGGAACCTGATGCAACTTTTTTTTTCTTACTTCAGAATCTCTTCAAAGTGCAAACTGGTGCTTTAAAGAACGAACCTAAGCAAACCCAAGGGACTCCATTCCAAGTTACTCATGAATGTTGTTGCTTTGTGTTTTGCTAACTACGTGGCCCAGCAAAAAGGAGGCAGCCATCAGCAGAAAACATACAGAGAAACTCAAGCAGGTTATATTATCTATTTCTACAGACCCCAAAAATGCTCTAGTCTGGCCGACCACAGGGGGAACAAAGGAATCAATAAACCCACTCGCTGCAGGTGACACAACAGAAGCAAAGGCAAACTGAGCCAAAAATACAACAACGTAAGGAGACATCAACCACGCCCCGTATCCCAACAGAGCCAGGCACAAACCAACCAGACAAACACCAGACAGATACATTACCCCATCCATTGCCCTCATTGTCCTTGACTCCTTCATTGACTCCACAAAACTCCTTCTCACCAACCCCTCCAGCAGCAGCAGCTCCTCACTAAGGAGCTCTGTTGGCCTTTTATCTCCACCCTCTAATCCCCACCTAACTGGCAGCTGTTTCCCATTTCTACTTTAGTTCTCAGCATTTCAGGGTGTGCTTGGCCTGGCCTCCCCTCCTGGAGGGCCCTCTCACGACAGAGGGGGCTCATCCCTCATATCAAGGTCTGCTATGACACATGTCCCCACCGCTCAACACCTACTGGCTGGCAGCCAGCAGCGGAGCTAAAAGTTCTTCTTGGTGGCAAACACAGAGGCCAAGCCAGTCTTGCCCTTGGTTCCGACAGGAGGCACCTGGGCAGCCTTAGCCCCTTTGACCTGCTTGTGAAAGATCATCAGGGCTCGGGGTTCAGACCCCAGCACTTCACCTTGGCAAAGCACAACGTCGAGGCGAAATCAGTGCTTGAGAAATCCAATTTTAGTGCTTTCCCCTGTAAATTTTAAGGAGGCAAATCCTACCTGCTGCGGTGCTCGTAGCTGCCTTTGCACCGGAATTTGTGGGCTGGGAAAACGGTGAAAATGCCTTCTTCGGAGCTGAAATATTGCCATTTAATTCCTGGGTTAGACTTCAGGTTATCAGCAAGAACTGGAAGTTGGAGAGGGAAAAAAACAAACAACGAAGTAGAGTTACAAAGGGAGGTCAAACTTGGAGGTCTTATATTTAAGGCCTCTCTCATATGTGCTTGGAAAAGAACCACCAGGATCCCAACGGGAAATACAAGGAGCTCTGTTCGAGGATGGATGGAGCTTCATCTGATTCGCTGTTAAAGTATGTCATTTGGAAACTTAACACCGGATTTGACAGATTTCCTTTCAATATATGATGACAATTCCTGAATCCCTCAAGTATAACTGGGTCCCAAGAAGCCAAGGCAGGAGCAAGGAAGGAAGAGATGAAGGCAATTGTATATACTATGTATACATACAAACAAATACATTGGCCACATAAAGAAAAAAATCTGTAATGTTAAAAAAAAAATAAATCATGCAATATTTTGGAGTTATTGCAGTATAAATATTTCACTGGTTTGCTACTTTCAGCTCTGTAACCCAGCCTGTCAACATCACCTATTCCGTTTCAAAACGTCTACGTCGACATTTAGCAAAAAATAGTCTTTACGTGCGAATGTGGGTCAAGGAAAAACCTCATCGTACAGAAAAAGCTGACAAGGTTAAAAGAAAAAAAGAATCTTTGCTCTTTGTGCTCTCCTGTTTGTGTAGACGGGGGTAGAGCTGCTACTCTTGGGACTCTGGAATTTCTCCAAGTTTCTCAGTACTCCTGTGGCATAAATAACAAGGCTGTGGGCCCCTCACGCATGACTTTTCGGGAGAAATAGCCACTTTTCGGAGAAAACACAGCACCTTTCCTCGAAGGGTTAGGTAGGGGCCGCGCTCTCCAAGCACCAGCTGGTGGGCAGTGACTCCACGCTGGTTCCATCCCTCCTCACCCGGAGCATCTCCACCGCTTTCCCGCTTTCAAGAGAAGAAAATTTGGAAAGACTGATAAAACCAGCTCTTAGGAGCTATATCGCGACTTCCCTTCAAGTCTCTTGGAAGCTCCTCTGTGGCAGGTGATTATTGCACGGACAAACAGTGATTCAGGAAGGTAAATGACGGATTCTGAAGTCACGTAGTCAAGCAGGAACTGAGCTCAGACTATAACCGTAGGGTACAGATCTCAAACTCTCCTTTAGTTTATAGGCCGTGATAATTGTCTTAACCTACCTGCTGGCTTCCTTATTAAAATAATCTCTAAGGAATCGCTACTTAACACTAACAATAAAAACAAGTCAAAAGCCACAGCTTAGTGCTCAGTGTGACCTACGCCAGGTTCCTGCACTGGCAGGGGGGTTGGACTAGAGATCTTTCGAGGTCCCTTCCAAGCCCTGTGATTCTGTAGTGGTATTAAAACTGACTAGATTAGTAAAAACACGACCAAAATCAACAACCACATGAAGCAGCTACCTCAGGATCAAGCCTGTCTGCACTAACAACTTAGGAAGATGTTTAACACCAGACTAACCAGCTTTGCCACAGCAGTGACATGAGGCAGCGATAAGCCTTCTGAGTCCCTTAAAAAGTTTTCACTGTGTTCAGATGGAACCTCCTGGGTTCCAGTTGGTGCCCGGTACCCCTTGTCCTGGTGCTGGGCACCCCTGAGCAGAGTCTGGTCCCAGCCTCTTGCCCCCCGGGGGCCCTTGAGCTCTTGCTCAGCCTTGCTCAGCTCCCCTCTGGGGCTGCTCTTCTCCAGCTGAACAGCCCCAGGGCTCTCAGCCTTTCCTGGCCACACAGATGCTCCAGGCCCCTCAGCAGCTTCCCAGCCTCCCCTGGACTCTCTCCAGAAGCTCCTTGCCTTGTGTCTCTGGAACTGGGGAGCCCAGCCCTGGACCCAACATTCCAGAGGTGGCCTCAGCAGGGCAGAGCAGAAGGACAATAGAACCTCCCTCACCCTGCTGCCCACACTCTTCTTGTACCCCAGGAACCACTGGCCTTCCTGGCCACAAGGGCCCGTTGTTGGTTCATGGGGAACTTGTTGACCACCAGGACCCTCAGGTCCTTCTCTGTGAAGCTGCTTCCCAGCAGGTCAGCCGCTCCCCTGTCCTGGTGCAGGGGGTTATTCCTCCCCAGGTGCAGGACTCTACACTCACCAAAGCAAGAGGAAAAACTCTCCCAGGAGAGAGGGAACAGAAAGTCACTAGCACGGGAGCATAAATTCTCTCACCACCATGACAGCAACAGAATTATATTCCATTCAGGATGGTTCTTCATCTCTGCTTGCAGCAAACTGAAAATAAAACTTGAAAATGTGAATTCTTTCGTTTTTACCTAACAGTTAACATGGATCATATCAGCTTATAGTGCACTTAAAAAACCCAACAAGCCACAATGTATTTCCTTGCCACACCTCCTTTTATGTTCTTTGATTCTAAGACTACCCAGAAGGGTTGAGGAGAGCTCTTCTGTACAGTGCTGCTTCACCTTTCGCATTTCCCTTCAGATTGACACAGAAAATAGGCCAGAGTTTCATCTCCTGGATCTCATTCATTACCAAATATGCCAATATTTGGGTTGGAAATCACTGCAGGGCACCTTTTGACCCTCAGCCAGACATTCTACAACAAAATACCCACGAAGAGTAGAGTTTAAGTTCAACATCCTCAACAGTTTAGCACTTACTCAAGTTTCCCAGCCTGGCTGCGGCCACGATGTTCTCTCCACATTCAGCTCAGCATAATTATCCTGTAAAAACCACTGTCTTGAGGGCTTTATCCCCTCCTTTCTGCCACAGTTTTTTTTTACTTCCACAGTGCCTGAAAATCCCAGTGGAAGTGCTGGTTGCTCCCTGCTGGGCTCGGTGTAAAGACGCAGCTTCGCACAATTGTGGCTTTGAAGAATTTGGCACCTCAGTGGATCGAGGAAGAAAAAAGAAGATGTAAAATGGTTGATGAGGTTTTTCCCAGTGCAACGATGACTGTCAGGAACCAGAACTACTCTCTGCTCACACCTCTCACTTTCTCATCTTCCTCCAAAAAATCCCAATTCGACTTCCATGCCAAAGCTTGTTTCTCTCTCTCTCTCTTCCCTGTGCACAGGTAAAAATCAACCTGGTGATGCTCCTGGGAGTAGGAATTTGTCTCGTGAATTTTCACGCTCTCAAAGCAAGCAACAAAACATCACACAAATTTGTGAATATTGTTTCACTCAAGTTCCCCCCAAATTTCTCATAAGTCCTTGTTTTATCTTTACACCAGTTTAGCAGCGTTATTTCTAAAGTGAGCATCACCACTCAGTAAAGACCCAGCCTCGGTATCACACTACTTGGAGGAAGCCAAGAGTTCAAGTCTTAAAAATTCAGAAACCTTAGTGGAATCCCTTCATTCCAGACACAGACTAGGGATATAAATGGCCAACTGGGAGCTGCCCAGAAGCTGGCATTGCCGAGTCCCTTCCACTTAGAACGCAGCACTATCTGACCCCAAGTTCTGCAGCAGGCAGGAAAAGTTGGAAACTGTTAACATGGGAGCATCTGAAATGATCACTTTCTCTAATTATAAATATCTCACAAGGCAAAGAAGGACTTTTAGAACGAAAGCCCTGTGTGATAGAGTTTCTAAAACTTCAAAGGGAATGCGATATGATAACACTTAGCACTTCTAGATACCACTTTACATCTTCAAAGCATAGTCAAATCATTAACTAATTAATCTTCAAAGAACAGCACAAACAGTCAGTGGGGGAAAAAAAAAAAGGAACTACTGAACATAATTGCTCATTATAAAGGAGCTTCTCAAAGTCCTCTTTTTTAGCATTACATTTACAGAGCAGACGACCTCGCTGTTCTCATCGCTTAAAAAAAAAAAAAGAAAAGTTTCCTTTTCCGTGGGGGACACATAGGGCAGCTCTCCTCCGACAAGCACCTCCATTCAAAATAATCACCGTGAAGATTCACTCCTCAGCGTTCCCCAGAAACAAGAGTAGAGAGGGAATGTGTTTTTTTTACAAGTAAAGACGTCCCCTACCTCTCCAGACCCCCAAATCCGATCCAGGATTTCCTGAGTCAAACTGTATGCTGGGCTCTTGTGTTTTTCACCAGAAAGAAAAGGCTCTGCAGCTCGAACCCAATTAAAATTCTGCTGATGGTACGAGCCAGGATGAAGCCCAGCTCGCTCCTTGGGAGCCCTTTTGACTCTGAAGGAGAAAGTAGTAAAAAAAAAAGCAAGCCAACCTGTAATTTTAAAGAACCCAGCTTCCTTGATAACGGAAGGAGCGTATAAACTCTTCTGCTCAAATATCTCCCGACTATTTTAACCCACCTGAAAGCTTAAAGTGTAGCAACAGAAGGATGAATGACCAAAGAGCTCCACATTTGGAATGCTCAACACCTCAAAGACGACCCAGAAAAAATTTACTGAGCAACTTGGAACCACCTCTGCCTCTCGCTGGCGAAGAGCACTCTGCTAAAGCTGCCTGACTCAAAACAGGCATTTTGGCACTTTGAAGGATGACAGAAAGAAAGATTTACTGGTTTCTTGTTCATTCAAAATCAAAAAAAACCCTGAAGGAATCCGGTAACATAACGCCCTGGCTCTGGGTAAGGTTTTGTTGTCTAATAAATAAAGGAGTATTCATAGCAGTGAGGACAGATCTCTTCATCTAACCAACCAAAACCTGTGATTCCATCTGAAGAAGCAAGACTTTTTTCCCTTATCTCTTTCGTAAACGAATGGAAAACTCAAGCCAAGATAAAACAAAACCCTTTCCAAGACATTAAAAACTTACCTTGTATCAAGAAAGCATCAAAATCATTATTGTTTAAGGGTTGAGAAGAGAGAACTACATCTATTTCTTCCTTTTTCCTCCCTTCCTAAAGATTAATGTTTAGTTTCTTTTTTTTTTATTACAAAAATTCAACAGAAAATTGAAAAAATCAATTAAAACAATATTTCTTTCCTTTTGGCAATTTCATGAGCTACACTTACCCTTTTAAACACAAAGTTCAGGCCAGAAGCTGAGGTTGGTGTCCTCACCCAGGGCTCTCCCAGACTCTGCTCCTGTGGTTTGCCCGGAGTCTGCGGTGCAAATTCCATTCCCTTCCAACACCTACAACTTCACCACCCTGATCCCACTTTCTTACGCTGTGCCCACACGGGGCCAAGAGTAACATTTAAAGAATTGAGATCGAGGCCGACCAGAGCAGAGTCTAAATTTATGTGTTGCTGAGAGCTTTTTATAGGTCAGGTTATTTAAGCTGCAAAAATTCATGTGGGAAAAGAGAGATACCCATGGGATTTTTTTTTTTCCCCACATTAATAATGAAATGATCAACAAATCCAGGAAGACAACCTGGCTGATGGACAGATCAGGCTGATTTTGAAATTTTGGGCAAACTAAAGTACAGGAGCTTGTGCATCTGGGCTGGAGAAGCACAGACTTTCAAATCCTTAAGTGTATTCAAAGAGCAGCAACGGAGCTGGGGAAGGGTCTGGAGCAGGAGTGTGGGGAGGAGAGGCTGAGGGAGCTGGGCTTGTTCAGNCGCTGGGACTCCATGAGCTTAAGGATCTCTTCCAACACAAGCGATTCGAGGAGACTGATACATTCAAGGTCCCCCCCGAATCGCATCCAGTGGGAAAGACTGTATGACACAATTTCTGCCTCTAAGTCTAGGCAGGAGAGAAAAAAACATGATCAAAACACCCAGATGTATTGAAACTCGCAGGCTTTTTAGAGCAGAAAAATAATTCAGCCTGAGGTAGAATCTGAATCCAAAGTGCCACACATTCCTCACTCGCTCTATGTGGGGACGCTGACAGGAGAAGCAAAAAAATATGACATTAGAGGACCTCAAGGTGACTATTGTCTTAGAGGATGAATTCCTTTGGGCAGAGACTGCTCGTTTGGCACAACAGGTCACGGCCCATGCCTACAAAAGCAAGCACTACAGATACCACCAACACAACACCCTCCATCCGCAAAAACAAACACTCAGCCTCCCATCCCAACGCCTCCTCACATCCCGTTTATTCCAAACCCCAAATACTTCTGCAGCGATACAGGGACACTGCTTTGGACATGGGCGACGTCCAGCTCCACACCAACATTGTTCTGCTTGACTCTCCTGGCAGCAACCCTTCCTTGAAGCCACACCAGTGTCCTGTTCTGTGGCCAGGGTGGTGGAGCTCATGTGGTTTAGATGTCCTCAACTGAGGACCAGGGACGGGAAGGTGGGAACTGTTGTCTCAGAGACTTTCAAACACCTTCACGCAACGAGGTGAGGACTAAAGGCTTGGAGCTTGCCTATAGAAAATCTTAGCTTCCATTCTCATTCCACACCTGGAATACTGGATCCAGTTTTGGGCTCCCCAATTCAAGAGAGACAGGGATCTACTGGAAAGGGTTCAATGGAGGCTACGAGGATGATGAAGGGACTGGAACATCTCTCCTGTGAGGAAAGGCTGAGAGAACTGGGGCTGTTTAGGCTGGAGAAGAGAAGCCTGAGAGGGGAGCTGATTCATGTCTAGAAATATCTGAGGGGTGGGGGCCAAGTGGAAGGGGCCAGGCTCTTTTCTGGGGTGCCCTGGGACAGGACAAGAAATAACAGTTACAAGCTTCTACACAGGAGGTTCCACCTCAACAGGAGGAGAAACTTCTTTTCTGTGAGGGTGACGGAGCCTGGAACAGGCTGCCCAGAGAGGTGGTGGAGTCTCCTGCTCTGGAGACTTTCCAACCCCCCCTGGATCTGTTGCTGTGTGGCCTGCCCTGGGTGATCCTGCTCTGGCAGGGAGGTTGGACTCGATGATCTCTTGAGGTCCCTTCCAATCCCTACCATTCTATGATCCTATGATTTCATTAGGTGTGAACCCAGTATCAACTTCTGTTTCTCAAACAAACCTGTTTCCACCTCATTTTTCTGCATCAATCCTCTCTTTCCATTCCTCTCTTAACAGACACTTTCTGTTTCTGGGAGCTGCCAACAGGAAAGCCGGAGGAGAGTCTGCTGTCAATAAATCATGAAGCGCTTCCCTGTTCTTACTCTCACTCCAATTCCCTCTTCTCTTCTGCTGCCCTTTTCTGCCAATGCCAGTTTTTGAAGATGCTCCTTTCATCAGGAAGCTTTCAAGCCAGAGGCAAGAGAAGAGGAGCACTCGAGTCTTACTGTCGAGCCAGGAGAGCAAGCAGCCTGAACGTGCTCTCACTCACTTTGTTTCTGCGAGAATCCAAACCAGAAGTTTAAAAAAAAACACCCACAAACATTTAAGGGGAACTACATCTCATTTGTTTTCCATCACTCAAGAAGGACTTTTTTAATACTTTTTTTTATTTTCATCATCCACAGTAGGAAAAAAAATTCTTTTTACTTGCATAAAAACCATCAAGTGATTCATTCAATGCTTCGCTTTCCTAATAGTGCCTGAAAACTCGCTTCCAAAAATTATTTTGATTCGTCAACAACTGCATGTGATTTTAAATATTATCTTTGCAAAAGTAAATTGGTTGCCTGTTTGGTTGTTTTGCTGTTTTCTTTCGATAGACAGCTTATGAATAAAACAACATCCAGCAAATCACAGTAAGCGAACAAAGACCGTCTATCTTTAGGATGGAAAACATTCCACAAATTATGGTGATGAGACGAATATCAGGAAATTAGGTTGTCTGGCCAGCACCTGCATTCAAGATGTGGTATAAAGCGGATGGCAGGAAAAAGAACCTATGGGGACAGCTCATTCTGCTTTTGTTTTTTACTTTTTCTATTTAGATTTCATTAGAAATTCAGAAAGCAAAGCTATCAGAAGGGACACAGCGGGAAAGGTTAGAGAGATTTGAGGTTCTTGCATCCTATTTGCTGCAAAGTACGCAAATGCTCTGGGGATGCTGAGGGTAGAAAGGCCAGTCTGTCACCTCATCAGTCTAGGTACAAAAAATCACTCAGTATTATATTCCAAAAGACACAGGAAAATTAAAAGAAATCAAAAATATTCTCTCGAGTCTGCATTACTTGTAAAAAAATATAATTAAAATAATAATAATAAAAAAATAAAATAACAACAAATGACCCCTCCAAAAAACTTATGCTAAATGAAATCCACCACTAGGATCTAGAGAGTTTTCTAATTTACAACACGAAGACACAGTAAAAAGTTGAGAAGTCAGACAGAACAGCTGGGCAAAACTACCACTAAAATAAAACCTGAAATCCATGTGTTAATTCCAGCTGACTGGGATGCAAATAAATAAAACCTTTCTGCGCTGGAGGACCAAAAGCTGATTTTTTCAGGGATAAAGAAGTCCCATGTCCTTTGATTCGAAGCGAATTTCTAGCTCTTTAAGCATATCAAGCCAATGCACCGACTGTCAAGATGGAAATGGCCTGACAAGACAAAACAAGGAAATATTTTTGGATGCCCTTCTATTCTGCAGGTTTTGCATATCGCTGCAAACACAGCCTCGCGGGAGCTGAACTCAGCTAAGAAGATCAGAGAAACTTCTTTGCGCGGCCCCTTCAGCATCTGACACTATTGATGCCAAAGCAGACAGGCCTAGGAAGGGAAATAACATAGGAAAAAAAACAAAGGGGGGAGAAGAAAAAATAAGAAGTGCATAAACCACAACAAAATTATCCAGGGTAGCCTGGAATAAAATCTTCACGATATTTTTATAAAGTGCTGAGAGTAAGGGCATTACTTTAGGTATCATCGGTCGATCGTGAAATCTCAAATTAAGAGCAGTGTGACAGTTTGGAGGAGAACGAAAAGCTTGTTGCTATGGCAATCAATGCTCCTTCTCTACGCCGAGGAAATGTTCAAGTCTAATGGAAAAAAATACAATAAACCCACAAACAACAAACCACCTTCAACAGAGAGAAAAAAAATCCTCAAACTACTCTACTTACCAGAATTTAAGTCACGTCCAGGGTTGAAAGCTCTGCTGTTGACAGTGGTAGACAGTCTGTCACAGCTGATGGTTCTGGAAACGTTGGTGTTAAAATTTCCATCGAACCTGGAATGACAACAGCGGGATTAACAACCCGGCAGCACCGATCAAGTCGATGCAGCACTTACAACGGAAACGCGTCTTTGTGAAATTTCTGTGAAAAAGAATTATTTTGGCCACTCCAACATGATATGTATTTTAAGGATGCAGGAAAAACTGTGAAACTCATACTAGGTGGTGATAAACTCTTCATGGCTGGATTGCATCTGCTCTCTACAAGGATAAGTTGCGTTTTTCTCCATGATATTCCTTGAAAGACAGGATCATAACAGAGTGAGCCCTTTCACCGACACTTAAACAGCAGAATGGAGGTTCTAGGCTGGGAAGTGTGTGGAGCATCCAAGGAGGTCATTAGAAAGCGTGTCCTCCTTTTGTAGAACCACATTTTTTCTTGCTAGAGACTTTTTCCCCAATACTAATATTTCATCTCTCACTTTTAAACCATTTATCCCAAGTGTCTTGCAGGAAGAGGATTTCCTATTTGTGTCTTTCTGGAAAAGATCTAACAGAGCAACTGTAAATCTGTTTTCTGCACCAAAACTTGAGGATTTACATTCCTAGCAGCAGAAGGAACTTGACAGTCTGAAGTTCTGCAACATTTTGGTTCACTTAAATTATTCAAATCCATTCATAACTCTAACACAGAAAGCACAGCCCATCACTCCCCAGCTTAGGTCCATACACCACTCACCCAGTGCTATTCCATTTCTATTTAACTCCGTGCCCATTATATTTGTGCTTAAGGTTCTTGATTTAGTTGTTTATTGTCAACTGTAGATAAATTTTTTAATTGCTGCTCCATTTTTACATACCCATAGCAACACACCCACGTATAGATCCTATCAGACAGCAGAGGCCCTGCTTATTGCAAGCAAAAGAGGCATGAAAAACAAGCGCCATTCTTCAGGTTGAAGGTTTGAATGAAGAAATCAAAATACATTAAGTTGCAACTACAGATGGAGCCTGTGTAACCTCGTGGTGTGTGTCCAAAGGCGGGCACCAGAGCTGGGGAAGGGGCTGGAGCAGGAGTGTGGGGAGGAGCGGCTGAGGGAGCTGGGCTTGTGCAGCCTGGAGCAAAGGAGGCTCAGGGGAGACCTTCTGGCTCTCCACAACTCCCTGACATTCAGGAGCTTGGAGCCAGGGCGGGTCGGGCTCTGCTCCCAAGGAACAAGCAGCAGGACAAGAGGAACTGGCCTCCAGTTGCCCCAGGGGAGGTTCACATTGGAGTTGAGGAACAATTTCTTGCCCTGCAGGGTTATCCAGGCGTGTGCCAGGCTGCCCAGGGCAGGGCTGGAGTCCCCCTGCTCCCTGGAGGGGTTTCCAAGGGGTGGAGATGTGGTGCTGAGGGACAGGGCTCAGGGGTGCCCTGGCAGGGATGGGGGAACAGCTGGACTTGGATGATCTTGTCCAACCCAAATGATTCTATGACTCTAATTCAACAAATACGGTGCCCAGTACAAATGGAAAGACACTGCTTTTCTGGCTCTGACCTTACCAAGTGCTTGCTGGGGTTCATAAACACAAGCAGACAATGAAACAATGCACTTCTAAATCATCCCCTTAAAACAACAATTAGCAGAAACAAAACCCACAGACAGATGGAACTGGTTACAAGGAAATGTCAAGTTCTGACCACAGGAAGCAAGTCTTTTTAAGCAAATTAAAACGCTCCTAATTCAAGATATTTTCTTTCAGCCCAATTCAAAACAATTCCATTCTACAGGGAGGTAGCCACAGCAGCCCCAAGTCAGTCAGACAGAGGATTTGCTGAGAGGCTCCACCTCTCAGTTTATGGGGTCCTTGCACATGGGATGTAGGAAAACCTTTAATGACTTGGAAGTGAAAACCAAGTAAGAAAAATAAAAATATTTGGTAGTAGGCTTAAGATCACCACCACTGTAGGAGGCTGGATCCGCTTTCAGAAATTTTAGTGTTATGAAACCAGTTAAAAGCTCCTGAGAGGAGCTGGAGTTGCACATACAGGCCATGAGGGTGCCTCTGGTTCATGATTCATGCCACCATAACCATATTTAAATTCGGGCTGGGTTTTTTTTTCCTCCAAGCAGAAGTTTAACTTCTGTTCTGAGTGAAGAGCAGAGTAACCTTCTCACAAGTTTAGAAATCTGCCCTTCAAGTAGAGAAGTAATTTCCTGAGAACTTACTATTAAGCTCCTTAACGATTTTCTGAATTACAAACAAGCGCAATAGTCTTTTATGCAAATGCCTACCAAACCTCAGACACTGACTCCTTTGGTTTTACCGTCAGACTCAACGTCACAATTCTTGTGGAGTCAGAAGTCTCATTTTTCCAGAGCTAGGGCTCATCAGACTAGAGGCTCTAGCCAAATTGAACTTTTGAATCTGCAAAAAGCATGATCGTTATCAAATACTAACGGCTTCATTTTACCATCTTCACTGCCACACGGAAATTTTGATCAAAACAACGTCTCCTTAACCTGGCCTGCTTTAAAATGAGTTTAATCTATAGCCACAAACACTGCGTGCATCTTAAATTGTGTTATTCTTATAGGAGATGAATGATGAAACTACCAGTGAAGAGTTAAGACTTACTAAGGCACCAACATTTTTTAATCCCTTCTCAAATCTAGACTTCAGGGGAAGAAAAAAAAAAAAAAAGGAGTCAAGTATATTTGGAAATAATTCACTGCCCCTCCATACACTTTAACAATTATGCAGAATAAATGTAGTTTAAACAGAGCTCAATCAATTTGGGCCAATATTTTTAATACTAGGGAAAAAAAAAATAAATATTATTATGGTTCAAACCTTCAACCACATAGACACAAACGTAGATGCAAAGGGCAAGTTTTTCCCTCTGGAGGTCCCAAAGTTGTCAGTCCACAAACTCTCTCTCTCATCTCTTCAAAAATATCTTATGTACCTCAGTCTTTTAACACAGTAAAGGTTTAACTCCGTTTGCCCTCCTTCGTCCCCACCTAATTATGAGCTTGCACGATTATGAGCACACAATCATGAGCTTGCTCGTCACTGAAGAAACATCTTTAATTGCAGCAGATGCTCAAGACATCGAAACCACTCAGCAAAGTGAACAATCCTAGAATGGCTCGAGTTGGAAGGCACCTTCAAGGTCATCTCGTTCCAACCCCCCTGCCATGGGCAGGGACACCTCCCACTAGAGCAGGTTGCTCAGAGCCCCATCCAGCTTTCTCTTAAACACTTCCAGGGATGGAGCATCCACAGCTTCTCTGGGCAACTCCTTCCGGTGTCTCACCACTCTGAGAGTGCCGTCTGCCGTACACAGTGGGAAGAAGGGCAGGCAGCTAAATTCCTTGCTCTACAAAAAGTACCATGGGCTCCCTATTGGACAGAGATGCTTTTGGTTTTTTATCCAAAACAGCATACTCAACAGCACTCCTTCGATGCTGGTGTTCTGATTCAAGATGGAGATTGGGGCAAAGAGCTTTTCATGACCTTCTGCATTATTCTCGCTCTTCATGGCAAGGAAGAAAGAGAGAAAATGGGTGGACAGACAGATGGAAAGGTCTCCGGCCCTCTTGATCAGACCTCACCACCATCAGGTTGTAAGATCTGGAAGGGCTGCTATACCAGACACTGCAAGCAGCCGTATCGTGATGACACAGAGCTCTACGTGGGCTCACCTACTCTGCTGGAAGCTGCTTGTTGAAATTACTGGCAACCTGCCCTCTGAGAACTTCCTAAAGTCCTCTCCATCAAGGAAAAGACTTGACATTCACAGGAGCGTAGCTCTCAGATCAAGGCTGTAGCTGTTCCTATGCCCAATAAAATGGACCCACTTCACAAAATGACAGCTCCCCCCAAGCAAGCAAAAATGTTGTAGAGTTTTTTTTGGCTAAAGAATCTCAAGACTAAGATTGATTGATAAAGGCCAGGTTTCACAAAAAGTATGTTTATCTTTGGGCAAAACCAGCTGGAGAAGAGCTAAAGACTGCAAACTAAACATCTCCACGCTAAAGAAATCATTTCCGAGGAATACTAAAGAACAAACTCCTCGGGAAAAATAATGACTTTTCAGGATGTTGGCTAATTGGCCCAGTGCTCCCATCAAAATCTATTAGCGATGGCAACAGGATACCTTGTTAGCAACTAACATTATTCATGTCTCAGAACACGGGCAGTAAACGTTGGAATTTCATTCAAACTCATCTGGAATCCTTCTCTGCTCCGATTTCATTTTCTGCCAGAAGTCACCGCTCACACTCGCTCCAACTGACACGCACATCCCCACACCCAGTTCTCGCACCACCCAAACTACTCGCTTTGAATTCCCGGCAGAGAAGTTGTATCTCGACTCAAAATTTTCAACAAGGGCCAGGGGAGGGTCCTGCCCCTGGGGAGGAATAACCCCCTGCACCAGGACAGGGCAGGGGGCACCTGCTGGGAAGCAGCTCCACGGAGAAGGAGCTGGGAGTGCTGGGGGACAACAAGTTCCCCATGAGGCAGCAACGGGCCCTGGTGGCCAAGAGGCCAATGGGCTCCTGGGGGGCATCGAGAATCCTCTGCTAGGAGGCTGGAACCCTCTGCTGGGAGGCCAGGCTGGCAGAGTTGGGCTTGTGCAGCCTGGAGAAGAGAAGGCTCCGGGAAGAACTTAGAGTAGCCTTCCAGTACCTAAAGAGACCCTGCAAGAAAGCTGGAGAGAGGTTTTTTTTAACAAGGGTCTATAGTGATAGGATGAGGGGTAACAGCTTCAAATTGGAAGAGGGGAGACTTAGACTAGNTGGAAGAGGGGAGACTTAAGACTAGATGTAAGGAAGAAGTTCTTCAGTGTGAGGGTGGTGAGACACTGGAACAGGTTGGAAGCTGTGGATGCTCCATCCCTGGATGTGTTCAAATCCAGGTTGGATGGAGCTTTGAGCAACTTGTCCTAGTGGGAGGTGTCCCTGCCCATGGCAGGGCGGTTGGAACTAGATGCTCTTGAAGGTCCCTTCCAACGCAGACCCTTCTACGATTCAAAAAGGCATCGGCTGAAATTCAGTTTCACGCCAGGCCCACTCCCTCCAGCCCCCTTCCCCCGCCTCTCTCTAACAGCCCTTCCTTCTGGATTGCCTTTAATGAAGAACCGATCGAAACCGCCTCCCGAGGGAGCAAACAGAGCCGCGACTCCCACTTTGATCTCTCCCCCATGGAAAAACGCGCTCCCTGCCTAGCTCGCAAGATGTTCGCTTGATTGACGTTTGCTCTGATGTGCAAACCGCTTTGAACTTCAGACAAGAAATTCCCATCAGGCCGCGCTCATTTTTATTCTCCTTCAACAGGATTTACAAGCAGCAGATCAGCGAGCGGAGAAGATAAAATAATTTTGCAGAAGCTTTGAATCTCACATCAAAACAGCGCTCGAGTGAGTGCCGACTGGATTCCGGGCGTCCTGAATTTCCAGTGTAAATCAACATATTTTGCATAGTTTCAGGGAAAAAATGTCTAAAAATGACATCTGGGCAGCTACTGAGGGGGTCTCATTGTTTTAAGCCTCGTTTCTTGCCCTCCCTTTCCGGTGATAGAAATCGAAAGCTGATCTTAGTACGCAAATGATATTACGTAAGGTCACCGGCAATTCAGCGTTTCCTTTGGAATTCTCAACTCGCATTCTTGATTGCAAGGCACGACTTTAACTCATGGTTTATATACTTAAATATAGGGTTGCTGCTGCATCTAACCAGGATGTTGGAAAGCAATGGGTTTATGAATAAATTCAACAAAAGAAAACCAAAAAAACCCCACCCACTGCTGCCTCACTTAACCAGTTTCTTTTGGCAAGACACAGAAGTTGTTCCAATTATTTCAACCGCTGCTTGAAAAAGCCCAAGATGTAAAAAAAAAACCAAACCAGAGTATTATTGGAAGGAAGGCTACAACCCAGTAACACCAACTACTCCAAACCCCACGTTTTCACGAGGACCTTGGCCACATTTACAAAGTAAAAGCAACGGTCCAAGAGAGGAATTTCCTAAATACCTGCTACATTTTATGGACGCGCCAAGGTCACGCCAAGACTAGCGCTGGGAACGCTCCCTACATTTTCTAGAAAGCCACATGGATTATTGTAGCCTGATACTCTACAAAACCAGCAAATGCATCTTAAATTTCATTTTGAGTGGCCCACCCACTTCTCCTTTGGAAGAACAGCTCTTCAGCTGAAGGATCTGAATGGGCTTCCCGTTATCTCCCACTTAACCGGCTCCAGAGAGGAAAGATAAACAGAGGAAGAGCTGCGATAAAACTGAACCGCATGAGCAAATATTTAACCATCTGTTTAAAAAGAGGGGAAAAAAAAAAAAAAAGGACCACTTCTGAAGGCAGCATCACAGCCGGGGAGTAAATGATTTTCAAAAATAGGTTTGTAAACTCCCTTATTCAAACAGCTCTATTAATGATTGCAGCGCAACGCTGCCAAGTAGTATTTTCCCAACAAATATTTCTCCATTCCATCTCCGTTCGCAAATTTAGATAAATTCATTCCCTAAGGTCTTATCAGCATAGTTAAGCACAGAATAAAATCTGACTTCCATCCGACTTGAAACATGGATGTTAGCAGGAGAAGCAAGAGCATTCATGAATGGCAACGGGCCTCAAAACCTATGGGTTTTGGAGAACTGGGACAATTTTCCATAAAAACCAGGACTGCAGTTCATTTCTGTCCTCTAGGGTAGATGCAAAGAGAAAAGGGGAGGTTTCCACCCGCACACACGGATATTCACGTCCAGTCTGCAGGTGCAGGGTTACTGGGGAATCGTGGCTGGGTGGCTTCCAGCACCGCTGCTCTGCCCTTCTCTCCCCGCTCAGGTCCCAGTCGCAGGTAACTCAAGGAAACTGCTTCCTACCTTCTCTCATAGACACCTGAGGACATCAAATGCTGTAGCACATAAAACTGAACCATAGATGAGTTTTGGTTGAAAAAGGTCCTGAAGGTCATCGAGTCCAATTGTTAACTTGGCACTGCCAAGTCACCCCTGAGCCCTGTCCCTCAGCACCACATCTCCACCCCTTGGAAACCCCTCCAGGGAGCAGGGGGACTCCAGCCCTGCCCTGGGCAGCCTGGCACACGCCTGGACAACCCCAAAGGGCAACAAATTGCTCCTCAGCTCCAACCTCAACCTCCCCTGGGGCAACTGGAGGCCGCTTCCTCTTGTCTCTGGTTCCTTGGGAGCAGAGCCCAACCCGCCCTGGCTCCAAGCTTTCACCACTGACACATAGTCCATAAGGTCCCACTGAAGGTTCAGGGAAGCTGCAGGTGCTCCGTACTCAGAACGAAGCATCTCAGGCATGACAAACAGGAGACACCATCTTCTACACAGAGATCTGTATCCTCTTAAGAAGGAAGATACTTTAATTAAAACATTGTTTTGTAAATAACCACCCAGGGCAATCGTGATAGGGAATGTCTGGAGACGACATGAAATCTGCTTCTCATGGATTCTTCAGCAGCCTCTATCGGCCAGGAAACACAAAGCCTTATTTTCCCAGCAGGGATTTCTCCAGGGATTAGAAGATGCATGTCACTCGACATCCATTTTCCTTATCTCCCATCAGTTTACCCATCCGTTTTGCTAAGAGCCCAGAGCACTTTACCCATATTAACTCTGTCTGGGTGGAGCAATGTCTCTTCTCAACTGCTGTGAGAGCTTTTCAATGCATCCCACAGCCCTGGGAAACAGAGCAAGTCTCCGGGCTCTGACCCCACGGAACCAACTACAGCCCTGATGGTAGGGCAGATAACACATCTTCATACTGTCCACTTCTAGCTTGTCTGAAAGCTCTGCTTTCTGAGTGCTCTTCTCAGCTGTGGCCTCTCCCTCCACTCCCACCACGTTTTTTCCATTCCTAAACCTTGATTAAGTAGAACTGAAAATGTACCCAGCTGTATCTGAAGAAAGGAGGTGCAAAAACTGAAGAAAAACACAAAGCTCCTGCTCTGTTGCTCCAATTTACTCAGCTTTGGTNAGTTGCAGATGTCCCTGCTCCCTGCAGGGGGGTTGCACCAGATGACCTTGAAAGGTCCCTTCCAGCCCAAATCAGTCTGGGATTCTACTTAACAGGCCACCATTACTCAGCAGCCCTTGCATATAGACTTGAACATCTGATTAATCTCCAGTTACTCAAGCACATGTTTAAACACTTTGGTAAACCAGCTCAGCATAAGCCTGGGATTAAATGTCTGTTGAATCAAGGCCTATGGAGAAGTCCTTTGCCAAAACCGCTCAATAGCTGCCAACTGCACGGCCTCATTATGTTGGTTTTGCATATTCAAATTTATTTAGTTGCCCCACTTTCCAAAGCAATGTAGTTCCACTGCACTAACCTACCTTGGGAGAACAAATACTAGTACTTAATTGCTAGTAGATTATACTAGATAAACTGGTATATGCTGGGTACAATTCAGCAACCAAAAGCATAGTCGGGTCGTTAATTTTAATTTAATTTAATTCAATTCACTAACAAACTGGAATCTCAGTCCCATGGAAACTGAGCCTCTGGGCTCTTCGCTGTAACAGCCAACACCAAATAACGACAAGAAAATAAAAATAATTTTCCTTGTCCTATCTCACTACTCAACTACACGAGCAATTTAAATGGCAGGTTCATTTTATATCCTAGATCCTGCTTTGTTAGTCTTATTTCATATAATTTCTTTCTGGTCACCAGGTGTGGTATTCACACAGTTTACCTCCAGCAACAGAGCAAACTGCTTTCAAAACCAACACTCAGATTTTCAAAATAAATACAAGCAAACACAAGGCTACACGTGGATAATTTTGTTAATGGCAGCAACAAATATAAACTGAAGGTATCAAGCTATTAAAACACTCTCTAAAAATAATAATCCTTTCTCTACACAATAGGTCATTATCTCCTTCCTGTGTAGTTTTGTCAAAGTTGCTGCATTCTCGATGCAAAGTCGCTGAGCTGATGGAACAAGCTGATGAAAGAATGCCCTGAGAGCATGAAGTGCCCTCAGATTGTTACATGTCACTGTGTATTTAGAGGCTGGACACCGTGTGATAAACAGCCTTAAATAATCGGGGGACAGGCCTCAAAATCTACCTCAAAAATACAGCCAGAAGACAAAGCATTTCTGACACTGCTGTTCTGCACCAAGTGTTTACTCAAGGAAAGAAGCCAGGTGACGAAACACCTCCCTACACCAAGAACAAGAACACACAGAGTTAAGCAGCTGCAAACACAAATATTTCACCACCTTCCTGGGAGAAAAACCGCAGCCCTAGGGACACACGCACGGTCAAGGTACCATCTAAAGCAAAAGATCTCCTGCAAGCAGCAAATAACACAGACAAACCTGGGTCGTCTTCAATGTGACCTCTTCTACAGCAGCAGCTAAAAGATCCTCGAAACCAAACTACTATAATTATTGTTGCTGTAACAGCAGAATTCTTCTGCCCAACACTAACACGCAGCTTTGAAACAGGACAAGAGGAACTGGCCTCCAGTTGCCCCAGGGGAGGTTCAGGTTGGAGCTGAGGAACAATTTCTTGCCCTTTGGGGTTGTCCAGGCGTGTGCCAGGCTGCCCAGGGCAGGGCTGGAGTCCCCCTGCTCCCTGGAGGGGTTTCCAAGGGGTGGAGATGTGGTGCTGAGGGACAGGGCTCAGTGGGGCCCTGGCAGGGATGGGGCAACGGTTGGACTTGACGACTGTAAAAGTTTTCTCCAACTGCAGCTTTTCTACTCCTTTTCTAGGAAACAAATGTTTAAAATGCTGAGTATTGAAAAGAAATTATTACATTTTTCTTGGAAAAATCAGACCTTCTATCACACTTTCCTACAACTAGGAATCCCAAAGACGCTTCTGCAAATACGCAGCATAATAAAACATGTCTAAAGACAACCAACTGCCTGTGTTTAGCCTATTCAAAGCTCTTGTATTTAAAACCAAAACACACTGAAATTGAACAAATTCCGTTTCCAAGCAACGTCCTCAATTTTGGTCAACCTCTCTGTATCAAACAGCAGCATGTCAACTCGATTAAACTGTAGCACAGTATTTTTAGCATGTGATGTCCTGACCAACTCGTGATTTTGGTTACCGCGCTGAAAAGGAAAAAAGAAACGAAAAAGAAGAACAAGTCCCATGACCGGCTTCAGAAGAGTTATTCAGGGTAAGCAGTTGGGATCTTGGGTATAGCCAGGCTTGTTTTGTAGAGGAGACTTAAGGGCTGAACAAAATTTTCCCCTTTTTGTTTCATTTTACAATCCACCACCGCTGTGCCCCAGTTTAGAGCTCCTCATTAAAGGTGTGCGTTGTAGAAACGTAGAAGAACATGAGGACAAAACAAGGATCACCTTTGGAGCGCTGTCTTCCCCTGTCCTCAAGAGTTATCAAGAGTGGCAGAAAATACAGGCTACTGGGCCAAGAAATAACCTCTTTTTCTTCATGTATTAACTCACAGCATAAATAATTTTGGGATTTGATACTTACTCCATGATAGATGGTGGAATGGTACAGCAGTCTTGGATTGCAGTCAAGGGCGACGTGAGATGAGCAGTGTACGACGCTTCCACTACTTGCTTGTTACGATTCACAACGTCCAAGTAACGGTTGAATTTCTCACGAATTTTTTTGGCCAACTGAAAAAATAAAAATAATAATAATAAAAAAAAAATCAGACAAAGATTAAAATGAAGCCAGTTTCTCTGTATTAACATATTCCTTATTAACAAATTTAAATGGAAAGTAAAATCTGCGTGTGCTGTCTGCTTTGCTCGTTGTACTTCTATTTTGGCTTTCAGCCATCTAAGTCAAATAATTAAAAATACTAGACGAAAAAAAATAATTAGATTTTCCCATCTGGCAATAGGTACTTGAACACAGTTTTGCATGCATGAAGAGTGACATTTCCATTATGTCAAACTTCCCTTCCATTGAGAACTGACACCTGGAGGTGACTCTGCTGGCTTACCACTGAACTTCTCCAGTACGATGCTCTTCCATGGCCCAGCAAGGACAGGATGGAGACTAAAATAAACCAGCCACAAGCCAATTTAAAGAAGACTTTAAATGGAGCCTTCAGGCAAGGCCAAAAAAATAGTATTACAGAAGACTTCACGTACAAAAATCTGTAACTGCTTCAGAAGCAAAGAGCCAACAGTACGTCTGCCAGAGCTAAATCTACTTACGGGAACAAGCCCAGGATCCAGGCAACCCCAAATACTACCAAGACTATTTCTCTCTTAATCAACAGCCTCCTCAGTCAAGTGGAACTGTGAAATATTTCTCCTTTCACGTCGTTCTCCTGATCGTGATTTGGGCAAAAGAAGCCATCCTACTTCTTGCTTTGTTCTTTCTATCCCCTGCTGCTTTCCTGGGAGGGGTATCGCGGGCTCTTAGCCGAGTATTTTCCAAGTGATTTTCTTCATCGATCTAACAGATCGATGTGGCTACTCGTAAGCTGCAACAGGTTTAACTACAAACTTCAACAGCAAAATGAAAAAGCCCTAATTGAGATGATAACAGAAAGAAAATAATGACAAGCACAAGTGAAATTCTTCCACAAGCCTTTCGTTGTCAGCAGGCCCCCTGATGAAAGCAGCCACTTAGAAATCAGAACAAGGTTTGGAGGTTGCACTATTACTTCTAAGAGCAGATGATTGGATTTCTCTCCTTTCAGAAAGTGGAAACCAAACAGATTGTCGTCCCTCCCCAGCAATTCTCAGGCCTTTAAAAAATTTAAGAGTGCCTAATTTTAGAAAGAACTAATTTCACAGAATCATAGAATGACTTAAGTTAGAAGAGACCATAAAGATCATCCAGTTCCAACCCTCCTGCCATGGGCACTGACACCTCCCACTAGAGCAGGTTCCTCAAAGTCCCATCCAACCTGGTCTTGAACACCTCCTGGTATGAGGCTCCACAACTCCTCTGGGCAACCCATTCCAGTGTCTCACCACCCTGAGAGTGACGAACTTCTTCCTAATGTCTCATCTAAATCTACCCTGCTCTAGTTTCAAACCATTACCCCTTGTCCTACATAAATGTCCACATTTACTGAGACTTTTGCTCCTGGTCTTGCAGTCAAAGTAAGGAATTCATGAAATGGGTCAGGCAAGTCACAAATCTCCTGTAGCACTTTTGGTACGTTTTTCACACCGACTCACCTATTACACTTAATGATCGGCCAGACACATCCAAACCCAAAGAGGAGAATCTCTAAGCAACCCTCTGCAGTGCTGGATACTCAGAAATACTGCAGATTTGCCAGCTTTTTCAGAGCTGAACTTAGCTCATTAATTGTTGCCAGCAGGAGTAGGGAGGTGATCATTCCCCTGGACTCAGCTTTGGTGAGGCCGCACCTCGAGGACTGGGTCCAGTTTTGGGCCCCTCACTCCAAGAGGGACACTGAGGTGCTGGAGAGGGTACAGAGGCGGCTACCGAGCTAGGAAAGGATTTGGAGCAGATGTGGTACGAGGAACGTCTGAGGGATCTGGGGCTGTTTAGCCTGGGGAAGAGGAGATTGAAGGGAGACCTTCTCGCTCTTTACAACTCCTGGAAAGGAGGTTGTAGTGAGGCGGGGGTTGGGCTGTTCTCCCTGGTGGCCAGTGATAGGATAAGGGGAAAGGGCCTTCAATTGCCCCAGGGGAGGTTCAGGTTGGATACTGAGAAAAACTTCTTTCCTGAAAAGGTTGTCAAGTGTTGGAACAGCCTGCCCAGGGAGGGGGTGGAGTGGCCATCCCTGCAGGTGTTAAAGAGAAGGGTGGATGTTGCGTTGAGGGACATGGTTTAGGGGTATTGATAGAGCTAAGAAAAGGTTGGACTTGATGATCTTGAAGGGCTCTTCCAGCCAAAAATGTTCTATGACTCTATGAGTCTATCAATGAGTAACACTCATCTCTCCTGCTCCCTGTACTCTCGGAACTCCATGGAGACGACCGAACGGTGTAGTGTGAGAAATGCAGTCGGTTGATTCCAGCTCCTCTGGACTGACAAATGTCTTTCCTAACTATTATTAACAGCACATTTCATCATGATTTACTTTGTTATGCGAATAAGGAGGCCCACGCTGAGAAGAGCAATGCCTTTGCCCCTCCACTGTCCCCAGCAAATGCTGCAGCTCAACGCCAGGTCTTCTAGGAGCACAGCTTTTAACAGGACCTTGCTCAAATGCCGTACGGAATTACACCTAATTAGTTGTGTAGAATGATTTATTGCCAAGGCACCAGAGGCCCTAACTCACGGTCTCCTCCATGTTCAGCATCCAACACTATTAAATTGCTCCCAGTTGTTTGATAATAAGCTGCTGGGTAGTTCCTTTTCTATTTTCCAGGGAACTTTCTGTCCGACTGTGCTCCCCAAACGCGTCCCGAGAAGTGTACTCCTCTGGAGGGTCTCAAACACACGTAGGCCGAGTTTCACAAATCAAAGCGCTTCAGTTTCATG
>VWZK01013975.1:27065-123968 GCA_013396935.1 Baryphthengus martii | reverse complement strand
GACAATATGCTACTGCTTTTTATCAAAATAAACAAAGTGTTTATTTTTTATATATATATATAAATTTATATTAAGAATACTGTTTTTAAAAACAACTTATTTAAAAATATCTCTTGATCTCGATATCATCAAAAATAACATGTAAATATTCTTTTTTTATAGAATAAAGAACCTATACAGTTCAAGAAAGACTTCATTCAAATATTGTTACCCTACATTATGCAACACAGTAAAAAGTTTGCATAGGAAGCATTAGTATACTGATACAAAATAATATGGTTACAGTGATCCCCACTGAAAAAAAAACAAATTTGAAATTTTTCATAGTTTTACTTAGTTCTCTCTGAGGTGGCAGTGGAAGAAGTAGGAACATTTTCAGTGGTATTTTGACAGGATTGCTTAGACGAATCTTTACATCGGAAGGCATGCAAATAAAACTGTATGCATATAAAAAACCAAACATCTAAAGTTAACCATATAAAGTGATGTGAGAAGAGAGAACCAAGGCAATATGGGAGTCAAGCACCAAAATGCAGTCAGAAAACAGAATTGTGCAAAACCGATAAAACAGCACAGGAAGAAAGATTAGAAATCACGTACCAGTGCTTCTGTTCACTGAGGGGTCTTAACTTAGTGTCCAGTTACAATGGACTTAGATGCAAATTGCACGTAGACTTACACAGGAATGAAATGCCCACAATATGCACGTGTCAATTAACAGATTGGTGATGGGTAATAAAATTTCTATCTTTCATCAAGCCCGTAACCCCAAAACTTTACAGTATTACCAATTATTACAACGCTATTAAATCAGGTGGGAAGAGGATGAGGCCTCTCCTCACTCTTCATTGTTTGAGCAAAACCCTCATGCTTCCTGAATGGACAGAGGCACTGTGGAGGTTGAAGGTAGGAAGAGGGTCAGGCCTTACCATATGGAGTTGGCCTCAAGGGGGCTAGAGGTCTAATCCTGGCAACTATATTGTTGATTTGGTTTTGTACCAAGTATAGCTTCAATCTCAGCCGAACCATGGAATTAGTGTTAAGGTCCATTTCCACAGATACACTCAAGGAACCTCTATGCAAAGGTAGTATCTGTGGTATTTGGAAGTCAGCTTATTATTGGACTCTAGCTCACAAGAAATTGATTTAAAAATGAGTAGTAGTCACATTCTGTAAGTATGTAACTATATGTTAGGTATTTTCTCAGAGTGCACTCCTGACTTCAGGTATCTGTAGGAAAAATTCAGCTTCTCCATAACTTATATTGGTTTTAAAAGAACAAAATACAATCTCTTTAATTTTTGCATTCTGTTTAGTGCCCGAGCAAGCGCATTTGACTTTTCTTTGGCAACAAACACATTCTATACAGCTGAGCTTTCAAAAGCAGCTTCAGAAGGTTCCAGGGATTTCAGACAGAAACATAAATCAATATGTTTAGTATAATTTAACTAAACTTCTGCCACCAACTTATTTTCAGAGTCCCTTTGTCAAAGCTTTGACAACAAACAGTAAACTCGTTGCCAAAGAATTGTCCAAAACAGAATGAAATGGCAGAAAATTCTCCAGTTTCCTCATGTCCATCACCATTTCCATATAGTACAATGTATTCATGTTAGAATACTTAAAAAGTTATATTCTTGGTTTAAATGATAACAATAATAAATATTCTTACAACTGCTTTATATTATACAAAATGTAAGTTTAAATATTAGGTTAGATCTTGAAGGCTTTCTGTCCTAACACAAAACTCCTTCAAAGTCCAGAGGATTTTGCAGAGTAGCAAAACAGATTAAAATCTGAATTCTGGTTCCAATGCTGAACAGAAGTTCTGAAATGTACCTATTATTAAATCTTGGTTTATTTTTGCTGCAAGAAAGCGTTCACTTTTTCTCAGTTTGTATCACAGAAACAAGGAATCCCGGGTCAAGAAAGAATAAAAGGACTTGTTTTTTTAAATCATGTTGTTTGGAAGGAGGACAAAGGAATTGGTGGTGTTGTGGGTTTATTTAACGCTCATCCTCAATCAGTATTTGCAAGCAAAGTGGCTGGATAATCATATTATAATTCATTTTTGGTGTGATCACTGCAAAAGCCTGCAACTTTACCTTATGCTCACTGAACAAGCCAACAGTACCAAACTCAGTCTGTAATTGATTTATGGGCCAAAGTACATATTTTAGTAGTCTAGATTTAGCTCAGTGCAAAACCGGTGTCCTTGTTATAGCAGGGAGATGGGAGATTATTTTTTAATTTATTTTCTAATCACTCAGTAAAACAACTGTATTTATCACATTGGTAAGTTTTTGACAAGTTGCTTATTATCCTAGATCATCCAGTTGGGATATCTGGTGGAGATTTTTGATTTTTTTTTGATTTTTTTTTTTTGGGGGGGGGGGGGGTTTTTTTCGGGTTTTTTAGGGAAGTGTTTCTGTGGTTTGTGTGGCTTTGTTTTAAATGTTTTTTGTTGTGTTTTTTTTTTTTTTAAATTTTGGTCTTATTTTCACAGGATATCTTCTATTTCTACCCTTTTCTACCTATTCTTCCCTACATTTTATTTTACTATATTTCCATTCTCTGTCATCACTTATTTTTATTGCCACAGTCAGCCCAAGGTAACTTACACTTTTGCTCTAGAAATTATTAGTACAAACTATTAACAAGTAATGTTCCCTGAAAGTGGATGGAGTGTGTCTCTGCAAGGCTAAGACAGCTTTTGATTTTTTCACCTGCATCTTAATTCCAGAAGCAGTGGTTTTGTTTAACATTGCTCAACAGAAGATTGTATAAATGCGTATTCTCAATAAACAGACTTAAAGCTCAGGCTGTGGCCCTGGAGCTTATCTTGTGACACTTACTTATTACAGCACTTTGCAAGGCCTGCTTTGTAAGGCTAAGAAATAGGTTGCAGGATGACTGGGGAAAGGACTGGCCCATGGCATTGTTCCTTCAGCTTCATTGCTACATAAATGGCAAAATAAGGAGTGAGTTATTAAAATGATTGGTTAGTTTTTCTTTTTATTTTCTGTTTAAGCAGCTATCCCAGAAGATTGGCTGTCACTGAAAATGACATTTGATTTTGTGCTGAACTGAATGCAAGTCATTCTCCTATAAATCCTCAGATAATGAATTTAATACAAAGTTTTCATATCAGCTTTACAGGGATGCTCCTGGGCAACTAAAGGTCCTGATCATTTTTTGGCATGCTGCATATTTCTCTTAGCTCTATCCTTCTTTCCCTTACCCTGCATACACAATTCTTCACTATAACTAGTAACTCAGCCATTATACTTGTTAGAGATACAGGAATTTTGCTTCTAAGGATGTCATATCAGTCTCGGAGATGTATTGAAAATGTTCTCAACCACCATCGTTATAATCCTTGTGCACAGTAATTTATTGTGGTGTCTGTATTCAGCAAGTCATCTATAGGATTTACATGAAAGAAGGGAATCCTACTTGCCTCACTTGCATTTGTTGTTCTCTTCAGCAATTTGATTTTGCATATCATGAGTGTGAGGCTTGTTGTGCAGTGACAGTATACACCGTGTTCATTGGGTTATCTGTGAATTAAAAATATGCTTCAGGAAAATATTTTGCCAAGCACCAAGAGAGGTAAAGCACAAGGTTTGATTTAATCAGAGCAATACAAAAGACAGCATCATAAATCATTTAATGTAACAAGCCAGACAGTGTCAGCAAACCAGTACAGTTGTGGAGAGAAGAATTTGCTCCCTTTTTTTTTTAAAAAAAAAACTAAACAAACAACAAAAACACAACAAAACCACCACCAAAACCCCTACCTAAATAGTCTGTATAGTGTTTATACATAGACATATTTTGATTACAACACATTGGCAGGACCGAATATGATCGTCTTCCTAGATGAAACCTGAAATTCCAGAGATGTCAAAAACATAGTGAAGTCTCTTGAACTTGAGAGAGTGTAAGGCTTAGGCTATATTTTTTCTTGTTTTGTTTAAGAAAACTGATAGAAGTTGAGAATGGAGATCAAAGGATATGCTCCTTTTATTTCCAGTGTGGCCAGGATTTCTCTGAGGTTGTGAATAAAATTAAAAGTTTAATTTGTTCTCCTGATTCTTTTTTTTTTCCTGATGCCATACGGTATTAATTCCCAACAGGCGTAGTGTGGTGGCCAGTGCCTTCTGCCCTGCAACCAGTCTAAATACCCTTGAAAGAGTGAGGGACCCTGGGGAGTGGAATATTACGGATGACAGGTCCAGCAGCTGGTCATAACTATTGGACAGAGTCAATGCTGCTCAGGGACATCTGTCACATGCCATCAACTTTAACATAGAAAATTATGTGCCTCAGGTATCAAAAATTTGGGAAACATTGTCTATACTATCTGGATTAATTAATTAATTCTGCTAACCTGGGATAAAACATATAGTCATGATTCTTTTCTTTGTGCAGTCAACGATTTGTTCTCCTGTAAAAGAAAGTTCAATGTTTTATTTGTGTGTTAAACTCTTGTGTAGATGTATGGGCATGTAAATCTTTATATTCCCATGTAGAAAACTTACTGTGTTTTTAGAAAGCCTTCCTGATCTCTTCTTGTCCAAAAATGGAAGATTTGGGTCAACAAATTTTGACATCTGCATTCAGGTTCTAGTCCTTAGGGATCAGGAGACCTTTGAATAATTGAGTTCTCACTGTTCATCTCCTCCAGTGGAAAGCCAGAAGCAAGTAAACATTTCTGATTGAACTTGAGTTGGAAAAAAATAAAAATAAAAAATTGTACCATACACATGCCGCCATCAGTAAAAAACCACTCAGTCAGGCCTCTGCCACCCCACAACAAGCTGAAGATTCCATAGTTCCAATACTATCTTGGATTATTTACAAGATCTAGGAAATTAAGGACTCATCGATAGGAATAAATACAACTTCCTGTGCCTACTTACATAACTGCAGAAAAGCAGGAGTAAGTGGTACAAGTGAAAGCCTATTTCTTCAACATAAAATTGTTGAAAGCATTTTAAACAAAATATCAAAGCGTAAAGTTCTCAAGAAACGCTAAGTACATGTACGATGTTTGATTATGTTACAAAGTATATGTGCAAAATTTGCCACTAACATGCTCAAAATCTGTGATATCTAAATCTAAAACACAGTGAGTTTGCAAAAGAGATCTTAATACTAATTAGAACTGGTCATAACTTATATAAATTAACATTTGCTTTGCATCTAGCCTGTTATTAATTTATTATTTTTTCTTATTCCTGAATCAGTCGCCAAACAATCCCTAACTGCCTGCGCAACTGGAGTGGTTCCAATAGTTCCACAGTTGAGTAAACTTTTAAGAACATGGTTTTGCACAGTAAGTCATCAGCTAAGGCATTAAATGCAACGTATCAGGTATAATCGTTCACCATCATCAAAGCTATTTTAGATGGAAACAGCTACAGCAATTGCCTATAGCTGTGAGGACAAATGAGATGAAGAGTGGTAGAAATACCAGCATTTTCCTTTGTGTTCCTATGTATCAACATCTGTTTTGTCACATAGATTGAAAATATAATCAGAAATCAAGACATAGCTACTTATGAGCATAGTAGAAAGAAAGAGCTTAAGACTGTATAGCTTGTTTGGCTTTTAAGTTATGCAAGTCTCATTTCCTGGGAAGCTCTTATATTCTACTGATGGGCAATTTAGAAAATTCTTAGATCGTTTTTTTGTCACTAATTGGGATCCATTTAATTTATTCAGGTAGATAAGCGAGCGATGTGAGTGTGGGAATTGAATACTCTTACGAAGTCAAAAATCAAAGATGAAGGAGTTGGAGAAAAAAAGACCTAAGTTTCCCGATGCCAGCCTGAGACTTCTTCAGGACTTTGGTATGTCATTTAATCACTTTGTTTTAATTTTTTTTAAAACCAGGAATAATTATATTTCTGCAGTCTGGAAGACTTCAGAGATTCTAAATCTAGTATCGCTTTTAAAGCCTTTGAGAGGCTTCACTGGTAGATGTTTTAAATTATCACTACGTACTTACAAATATGCTCTCATTTTGTTAAAGGTTGATATTTCCTGGCAGCATTAACTCAATATTTTCAAGGGACAGATTGCTAATTAATTTTCTAATATTGTGGAAGCGCACTAAAATGAGTAAGTACACAGTCCTACTTTGCACAAATTACTTAACTCTAAAAAAATTTTCATATTATATATCGTATTTAAAGTTATAAAAACATTATGTATAAAGTCACAAAAGGCATAATATGGGAAATAGGCAGGGAAAAGTGCACTTCTACAGCTCATGGAATTATAGGAACCAAGTGATGAATGGTATTTTCTCGTCCCTTTCATGTCACTGTTATATGTTGCTTCCATGAAAAAAAAACAACAACAAAAACAAACAAACAAACAAAAACAACAACAACAACAACAAAAAACCCAAACAAAACAAAACACAAACCTCTGCACTATAGTTATAGCCTAAATCTCAACAGTAAACCCATTTTCACCATTCTAAAAAATTTCTGCATCTCCGACTGAACAATTCCTGG
The DNA here is from genome assembly GCA_013396935.1 of Baryphthengus martii. Classification (NCBI taxonomy): domain Eukaryota; kingdom Metazoa; phylum Chordata; class Aves; order Coraciiformes; family Momotidae; genus Baryphthengus; species Baryphthengus martii. The sequence continues at coordinate 117,438 of VWZK01013975.1, read as the reverse complement.
CACATGGAGTTTACTTCCATCTTGCTTTTGCTCTTTATTTAGACTCTTCACACCAGTTTTGTTTTGTCACCGTTTTATTTTCTCACTGTGACCCATTTCTTTTGCTATTTTCGGCTGACTGGTAGCCTCTCCTAAATAAAAGCCCCCACAACTACCCAGTATGGGATAACTGGTACCTAAAGAAACTACAGTTTGATTTTTATGCGGTTTTAAACATTTTAGCCCTTCTGACTTTTTGTCTTGAAAAGCTAGAATGTGTGTTTAAGTAGTAGTAGGAGGAGCCTCTAATATTTTAATGAGGTTCATTTCACTTAAATTTAGCAGATATTTGAGTCTGAAGTAGTTCAGAAAACTAACAAACTCTGTTACTATTAACATCTTCGGTGTGATCTCTATGATGAGGTCACCAGAGATTGAATATTTGATAAATTGGAGGGTAGAGTCACTGCTTTTCAAAAATACGTATTTAAAATGTAGCAGCTGCCTTGAAAAGTTCAGGACTAGCAGGAAAACCATTTAATTGTGGAGGAATTTAACTTGCAATAGGCAAAGAACAATTTAGGTTTATAAACTGAGAAGTCTAGGAAAAGGGAATAGAAGTGCCTGCATTCGTGTTGCATGGCAATACCACTTCAAGTTAAGCGTAAAAATGTGAGGGAGAAGGGGAAGATGATTGATTTGGAACAAAGAGAGGCAGCATAGCCTTCTCATAGGCAATTTCAAAAAGGAGGTGGGAAGGTTCTCTAACCTTGAAACTTGAAATTTGTTTCTGAAAGGCATTGCCTAGGGGTAGAGTGAACCTAGATAATTATCTTGGCTTCTACAACCCATACTGAACTTTAAGAAATAATAAATAGCATCTAAAACAGGATATTGGATACTAGGATTAAATGACAGGATGTATTTTTTTATTTTATCCTTTTCTTTTGTAACACCCTGCCCACTTTTGTAATCAAGGAATATTTAAAGTGGATTCAGGTAAATAGCACACTTTTACGGTGCTCTTACTTCTCCAGAAGAAAATAAAATCTAGACAATGGGATATATGTAAATTTGTCATCTCTATGCCTAAATTTAAGCAGTTCTAAAGTCTTAGGTGTTGTGTATATCCCATTCATTTGGAGAAGTCAGACTGATGCCAGATATCCATAGTGCATGAAGTCTACTGTATTTATGAGTAGCTCTGGCAAGGAACAGATAGTGAAAGGACAACCTATGACTCAAGGAGAGCACATTTGCTTTTCAGAGTAATAAATTACTGGCTGCAATTTCAGTATAGAGCAGCAGGATCTACAGAGTCCTCTCTAGAATAGCTGAAAAATTCCTCTTGAGTTTATAGTCATTTCCTTCACTTGTCAAACCCAGACCAGCACTCTGCATGTAAAGCAGCTTCTTTGGGACTTTTATACATAGGGGTTCTTCTGAAAAATCACATAGAAAAAATTTCAAATACTATCGTAATTAGCAAGAAAAGGCCATTTGACTTCCACAGATTAGAATGTTGCTTATTTAGTTTTTCAAATGTCGGCTGTGTCTTGTGTCCAAAGAATTACACTCTTCAATAAATACATTCTCTCCATTGCAGTCCTATCTAATTAATAAATCGAAATTCTCACAGAGAAGGAATAGAAGAATGTTCATCTGACAACAGGGCTTTTCTCTTCCCAGAGAAGAAGAAAAATCGTATTTGACTCTATCTGTTGCACACTGAGTTTTATTTCCAGAAATGAGTTGGGTGTGGTGGAAAAGAAGAATCTTTAACTAGCTAGATTATTCAGGAAAAAAAATGGAAGATAGGTCGTCAAGATCACAGTAAAAAAGTCCGCTTTCTTTTCAGTACATATTTCATACTGTTTGAATACTTCAGTTTTCCAAGAAGCCTTGCACTTTCTTCTCCCAATCCCACTTATGGACAATAAAACCTGTGTATAATCTGTCTGCAAGATCACCCTTGTAACACTTGATTTTCCTAAAAGTGGTTTCGTACTGCACAAGGAAATCGTTTTCACATGATGCTAATAAAAACAAATTCTTTGTAAATTCTTTACAAGATTTTAGTAGAACCTTTAAATACTATACTACTACTGTAGTGCACAAAAAACGTCAAGGGTTTTTTTAACTAGTGTTGTCATGCTCTCTGATACGATTATTTCCTGAGTCTCATGATTTTCCGTGTTTCATTTAAGCTCCATCCCTTGGAAGAAATTTATTGGACCAAATTTTTAGCTTGTTCATGGGAACTAAGATTTTAAATAAAACATCATCTGTAAAGATACAATATCAATTCCCAACATTTTATCTAGTCCTTTGCCCTCCGGGTTGTAGAGGAAAAACTCAAGATCACACTTCTTAGAAGTTCAAATCAGATAGGAAATGAAAATAACCCAATCTATAAGATGTCATAAAATTAATGAGTAGGTTTTTTGTTGTTGTTTTGGGTTTTTTTTGTTTTTGTTTTTAAACAGTCTCATGATTTATTGTGCCTGGCTTGTGATCCTGTGAGTGTCTGGCTTTGCCAATACACTTAATTATAAAATGTTCATTGATTTTATTCAATTTAGTTTCTAAAATATATCTGTCAAAATCTTTCTGCCAGTCCATACAGGTTTTCATTTAGCTAGCTGATCCCTTTTCAGAAAGACAATCAATCTTTTACTTAGCACAGTGTTATTTAATTAAATTGTTCTAAATATTTTTTTTTTTTTTTTTTTGCCAAAAAGGTTTGCTTTATTTTGTTATAATAGTGTTTAAAACTCTTTGTAAAAAGGATTCTTTTTTTTTTTTCTGTTTCTTTCTTCAAGCCTTATGATCTGCTTAAAATCATCACTTAATATCTAAACCATCTTGTACTTCAGTATCCTCTTATCACTCAAACTATCTAAAGAAGAATATGGAAATACCTAGGGTATGTTTAAAAGCAATAAGAATATAGATCTGTCAAGCTGGTAAGCAGAAGGAGGGGCTACTCATGAGCACTACCTCAGGCTTTGTAGAGAAGAAAATGTGCAGTATTTAATAGCATTTAGGGGGCAGCACAGTTAAGACAGACAAAGAATTTTTGTTGTGTTTTTTTTTTAAATTCACACCATGTTATCTGATCCAGTAAGGATTCATATTACTTGTAAAGTGTTAAGCGTGACCATAGAAGGCAAAAAAAGCCTCTCAGCACTGAACTGAAGTTACAAATTCAGCCTAGTGTAGTGGGGAGTAAGATTCATCTACTTCTTCTTCTGTATGTGTAAGGGCTTTCTAATCTCTACAATCTTCTTCTGTTTATTGGTATAATATTTGATTTGGGTACTCTGTTCGTTTCTAAGCTGGTAATGTAAGTATCCTATTCTTTATTCTATCACTGAAATGAGAGTCTCTTATTCTGATCAAAGAGACATAGCCATACCTTAACCAATCTTATATATAATCTATTCAACAACAGTTGAGGCATATTAGTAGAATCAGTCACGCAGTTCAACAACGGGTAGCACAAAGTCCTGCACCTGGGGACTGTAGTGGGACAGTCCCACTCCTACCTTGGGCTGTTTTGTGAGGCTAACTCCTAGCTTGCTTTGTGAAACCGGTACCATCATTGCTTAATTTTTCAATGTAGGAGGCTGGGGGAGCTCAGCACATTCTGATGCCTGGTACATTACGCAAGTCCACATGAAACTGAAGAGATTCGTCCACACCACGCAGAGATGGGGTCAGCAAGATGTAATAGCAAGGTAACTCTCGAGTATCTCAGTGGGCTGAGTCTTGGTATCTCCCCCTGAGCTGGAACACCTCTCAGGCCAGACTTTGACCATACTCTGGTAAATCTGATAATGGGAAAAGATTGTCTGTCTGCAAAGACTGATGAATGGAGGATCACCGTTCACCTGTCCAACTGACAAAGATAGACGTGAGTATTCAAGACCTCTGGGACTTTTGCAAAAATCCTGGAGTTACCAAGGCATCCAAATTTGCTATAATTTGCAGAAAGATACCATCTTAATTATAGGTTAACCTCTAGCTCTGTGTGTATGTGACTTGCTTTTGCTTAGCAAACTTTGTTAACTCTTACGTGAGTCACCGTACTTACTATAGCCAGTTATTGATTTTGATTGATTAAGTGTTGCTGTTTTATAAGTTACTGTATCAGTGTTAATATACTTAAACTGCTGCTATCACTTACCTCACAAGAAGAAACACAATATTGCACTAAGCACCACACTAAAGCCCCAAAACACAAATTTTCTTAGGCATAAATGTCTGACTAGGTCTGGGACCAGAAGCAGATCTGACCTCATTCTCCAAAGAAGTTTAGAGGGCAAAGGGGTCTATTCTGAACCTCGTGACCAAACAGAAGGATATTCCTTATTCCTTTCCCTCTATATCCTTAGGCATAAACTGTTGACCAGGTCTGGGACTAGAGGTGGATCTAACCCTGCTTTCTGAAGCAGCTTGGAGAGCAAAGGGATGCATTCTGAAACTCATGACTGAATGGGAGGATTTCTTTTACCTCTAATATCCCCAATTTCCCTGATAAACCATTAGTAATAAATGGTTTTATTCAGTCATAAACCATTGACCGAATCTAAGACTGAATCTAGCCACCCCCAGGCTCCTCTCTGAGAAGGAGTTTAAAAAGCAAGGGGATCCATTCTGAAACTATAGTAACTCAACGGGAGGGTCACCCTTACCCCTTCCATTCCCAATCTCCATGAAAACCACCCTAATCCAACTGCAAATAATTTTTATTTGTGTATATGTATATACACACATACATATTTACTCACACAAATATTGTAATCCATTTTTAAAAAAATCAGTTTACTTTACAGGAAGTAACATAATGAGCTCGCCATCAGACTGCACCTCAATTAATCTTTGGTGATTTTTTTTTTGCTAAACTTTATCAGATTTATTAAGTTTTGTCAATCATCAATCTATTTCAATAAATGGTATCGCTGCCTTCGTTTGAGTGAAATGCAGTCCAGTCATTCCACAGCAAGTAGACTAAGATTCTGTAACAAGTGATATAAGTGATTTAAAGGGGAAGCTCTCCTGAACCCCTGCACCAAATTGGCGTAGTCAGCAGGATGGCAAGCAGAGTCACCAATTACTTACAAAAACATGGCATTAGCCCCAAACATCATTTTCCAGAAGAACTGATGCATGGAAATTGGTGTTACTGGGAAGTGATAGAAGAGCAGCTAGATGCTACATGAAGCTCGACTAAAGATGAAAAAGACAAAGGCCTAATTTGCAAAATGTGCTCCTGCTCAGAAGCAGCACATCCTGCTTGCAGAGAAACAACCAGAAAGGTGGAAGATATGCAGGATGAGATAGAGGGGAGTAACTCTACTGAGCTGCTACTATCTTTAAAAACAGAGCGGCTGCAGAAACAACTCAGAGCCTCAGTGAAAAAATCAGAAGTTAGGGTAATGTGTTGAGATGATGTTAATACAAGCTCCAAAACCCCTCGACATAGTTAACATCAGAAAACTAACAGTGTCTCCTGAAGATTAGGATGGTGATATCTGGAATTATTCAGATAATGAAGATAATCTCCCCTGCTCATCTGAGCATACTACAGAAGAAACCACCGGACCACGGGAGGCCGCATGGGAAAAATTACACCATTTGATCCAATTCAAACAACTAACTTGTAGGAATGTTATGGCCATAAGCCTGCAGAAACTGAAAGAGAATATTTATGGCATGTGAGCTTGACCAGAGGGGATAGAATTTTGCTAAATGAGCACAGAGCAAATTGATATTGGGGACCAGGTGTCTTTCTAAACAGTGGCCCTGAACCCCCAAAAGCCTCTCACTCAGAAACAAGCAGAGTAGCATATTGGGCTGGAGGAATTGATGGGCTGGAGCGAGAAGAGCCATCTGTCCTACCTGTAAAATCTCTAGATGAACTCTCTGTTGCCGTAACAAGAGCTGCTTGTATACAGGCTGTGCATGAGCGCATTCCTCACAACATGCCAGTTTTGAGAATTGTAGATTTTAATACGCTGAAAGCATTAATCAGGGGAGAACTGGCTATGCTGAAACAACACCTCATTGCAAAGCAGGATGAAATCAGAAGGGACAGAGAATTTAATGCCCTTGTAGCCTTAGAGGCTGATGACAGTGCTGCACAGAGAGGCGTAAGGCACATTCTCACCTGGGGAGAATTAATGTATGGCATCCTAAAACATGGGCAAGAGATGGGACTGGATGATGTGTTCAGTGGAGCAAAGAATGCAAGTCAAAACATTAGACAAACAAGGCAAAGACCCCAGCACAACTTTCAGAAACCGAAATCCAGTACAGACCAAAATGAATTGTGAAGACAAGCTCTAGCACGGGGTAACCCCAAAGATGCTATCCACAAATGGCTAGATGAAGTAATTTTAAAACTGATAGAAGCCTTTCAAAGGGCACGGTCATCTGCGACTGCTACCCCATCAGCCACAGAGGAATCTCCTAACACTCCTCTTCTCTCAGGGACAGAGGCCAAAAAACTGCCAGGCTCTGGATGGCAACTGGGCCTGCCTGTCCAGAAAATTGATAGTTATCAACAGATAAATGATAATGGCCCTTACATTCTAATTCCAGCTGGTCCTCAAAAACAGTTATGGAAATTTCTATTTGATATCGCAGCACAAATTTCAGTACTAACAAAAGAGAACGCCAAAAAGCTGGGCATATTGCCCCGGACACCAAAGGGTGAAAATTACCAGAGTGAATGGAGCAAGTGTTGTTTATCAAAGCGCAAAAGTTAATTTATGGCTTCCAGGCATAAAATGTATAACATCTATTCACTTTGCAATTAAAGATCACAAGGAAAATGTTCTGAGTCTTGATGTTGCGAAGGGCCGGACCTGGTGGCTGCCAGATGGCAGTATATGGTCCTTTGGTTCAAATGTCAACCTTTCCCGAACAGAAACTGGGAAGCGTTTTCTTTGGCAGCCTCTGCACTCCCTGATTCACAGATTACCAATGTGACACAATATCCTATTTCTCCTGTGGCATGAAGATGAACTTCTGTGGTGATAGCAGATTTAGAGACAAATTATCTCCAGGACACTCTCCCTGTATCTCACCTATCTGGCAAGCCTGAAAACCTGTTGGGAGATGGGGTTTGCCGACTGATTGTTGGTGCCTGAATGCGAACACAGACCCACTGACAGCTGCTGTGCCAAACGCACACCCAACAGCTACTTTGCAAGCAGCTGCATACCCATGGATGGCAGCGTTAGATGTAAAAGATATCTTTATGATTCCCTTACAGGAAAAAAGATAAGGAAAAATTTGGTTTTACCTGGGAAAGTGTCCAAGACACCTTCAACAGACTACCACAGGGATATAAATATTCTCCCACAATTGCTCAGGCAGCACTTGCTGAATTCTTACAAGCAGTCTCTCTCCCTCAGGATGTGAAACTATATCGGTATATAGATGATATCCTGATTGGAGGAAATTCTCCTACACCCGTGGGAGAAGCAGCAGTAGTGCAAACAAGTAAAGAACTAAAATTTTTAAGCACCTGGTGGATTGCAGGTAATGCAGCAATTCCACCAGACTCCCTAAATGAAACAGACCAATTGCAGATGCCCCAATCTTTAAAAGAATTGCAATAATTTCTGGGTACTTTAGGGCACTGGAGGAAATATGTATCTGGATTTTCTACCATTTTTGTCCACATATTCTCTTTTATGAGAACAAAAACCACGGACGTGGACCGCAGAGCATGCAGGTGCATTCCTGATACAGGAATTAAAAACATATCAGCCATTAGGACTGGTGCACCCCCACGATCCTATTACAGCAGAATAGGGGTTTGCAGAGCATGGAACTTACTGCAATTTATTTCAAATAGGCCCTGGTTGTGCTGTTATACCACACTGATGGACCAAAGAGACCCTTATTGTTCAGTTGAACTGCATTTAAAGAAACAGAGCAGAGATACTCTGAATGGGAGAAAGGACTTTCATCTTTAGTCTGAGCAGTTAAACGAGTTGAACGAACGCATCAGGAACAACCTGTTCAGACTAGAGGGCCATTTAATTAATTAAACTGACTGAGGACCTAAAGCAAATTCCGAATTACAAATGCCTATAAACATAGACCCTCTAGCAATAAAACAACCTTTTAAACCTTCTCCAATTAAAGACATCTCTCCCTTCACTGAGGAAACACTAACAGGGCCTTTAGTTTACCAACACCTCAGCAAAAAAAGATAATAAATAGCAATATCAGGCTGTTGTCTTAGAAATTAGCACTGGTAAACAAGTAACAGAAGAAGGGGAAGGTAGTGCACAAGTAGGAGAACTAAGGGCAGATGTTCTAGCAGTACAAAATGGAGCAAAAGCTATCTATGTCGACTTCTGTGCCATGTGGGCAGGTGCTATCCAATGGCTGTGTAGTGGGAAGCTCTAAATTGCGAAGGAAGTAGATCCCCAGTCTGGAGGATTGAAGATTGGCAAATACTACTAAGCATAGCCAGAAAAACACCATTTTAAATGAGATGAGTAAAAGCTCATGCCAAAGACAATAAACCAGACACAAACTGGAACAGACAAGCAGATGAGTTAACCAAAATTAGGAAAATTACATCAGAAGAAGCATCAGATTCTGAATGGTACCAAGAGGGGGAATGGTTACATCTCAAATTAAGACATGGAGGCCATGAAGCACTTCGCTTTGAAGCCCAAAGCAGAGGCTCGCTTGTAAGCAGAAAACTCTGTGAGACTATCCTTACAGAACACCACCATGTAGATTAAAATTGCAATTCAACCACCTAGCTATAAACACCACCTCTTCACATTAAAGAAGGGAAAACTTTGTGGTCTACCAGGCAGGTGGTTTACATCCACCTGCTTAAATCTTCTAAGGGGTACCCATATACTCGGATGGGAATGGAGGTAGTCTGTGGCCCACTTATGGCAACTAAGTGCTGAAACGCCAATGCACAAAATACACTACAAGGACTATTATCTTGGTTCTTGAATCTACCTCCTCCTAACGCGATCCAAAGTGATATTGATTTGCATTTCTCATGTAAAGAGGTGCAAGAATGGGTGAGACGGGAAGAAATCCAGTGGGTATTTCACACCCCTTACTATCCCAAATAAATGGGATGGTAGAAAGGGCAAATGGGCTGTTCCAAAAGTGCTGTAAGCCACATGAGGCTCAGTGGCAAAGAGCCACTGGGTGGCAAAGAGGCGCAGCCTCGGAAAGAAATTCATCAACTGAATGACAAGTCTGGGCCTACTGGTAACGCTGTAAGCCGAGCATTCTTTACAACATTTGAGATGAGCACTCCATCTTCTGGGAAAAGAGAGCACCCAAGTACTTCACCTTCAGTAAAAAAAGAGCACCCAACAACCTTACAGCCCGGACAAGCTGTAATGGTCAATCTACCTTCCACTGGCATTGAACCATTGACATTAAACCACATGGCACACTTGCTGGGGAAGCCACCAATGGCAACAGTGCAATGCAGAGGACCAGTGCACAGTGGATTTTTCCTTCTTTCTAATGGGGTAACCTGTTGGAAAGCCCCACTGAGACCAGTCTACTTTACCTTTTGTTTCTGCAGAATCCCTTCCAAATGGAAATTAAATACTCTCCTTGTGGAAGATTGTGATGATATTTGCCTCTTCACAGACACGGACCTGTCTCAACTTAGCCATCAACCAAGAATTCAGCTACGATTGCATCTATGCAGATAAGCCTCTTGCTTTTTCATTGGCAGGCAATAGCATAAATGCGACTTGCAAACACAACCACATACTACCGATATATAGCATATAGCACACTACATGTATATAGCATGATCATTTACAATCGCTCTTACACCCCATGGCAAAGGTGGTGTTGTATGAGTTACTGCTCAATACATAATATAGTGGAAAAACTTTCTGAGATTAGAATATCATGGATGTTGAACACTCTAACGGGAGGAGGCACAATGTTAAGATCACTACCTCCCAAAATCATTAGACCCAATAGACATCTATGCCTATATTGAGTCATTCCCCAGTTCTGTTAAGGAGCCTCATGGGAGGAGACTTAAATTGGCCTTGTTCTCAGGCTCATGTTAAATACACTGGAAGTGTGGGAACACCTGCTGATAAGAAACGTCTAACTCTGGCCACTATGCTTACGCACGGGAAAAAAAATGTACTCAAAAAATGAGTAAAGTTGGTACGAAAACAAGGATCATGGCAATACTTTGGGAAGGTGCCAACAAAAGACCACAACCCCACTGGGGAAGAGCTGAGCTAGCCTGACAAGATTAATGGTCACAGCGGAAAAGTACCAGCCACAATACCTACCAAAGTCAGTCATCTTGAGACCCTATAAATACTGATCCTAAAGTGAATCCCATTGGAGCTCTCAGAGATCTCAGCAGGCTGAGTCTTGGTATCTCCCCCAGAGCTGGGACACTTTTCAGGCCAGTCTCTGACCATTCACTGGTAAAGATGATAAAGGGAAAAGACTGTTTGCAAAGATTAACAAAGGGAATCACCATTCACTTGTAATAATGAGTATCTCTGATCTCTAGGATTTTTGTGAAAATCCTGGAGATTCTAGGGTACCTAAATAACCTGCAGAAAGACACCATCTTAATATTTAGCAGCTTTGGGTTGTTTGTTTTTTTCCAAAGTGCTAGTTTTCCTTGGTAGTTGTCAGTAGCACCTGCATGCACGTAACTTTTGAAAACACATCAATTATTAGAGGGCTTAGACATACTTTCAGAGGTAACTTTTTGTTGCTTCACCTTAAAATAAATATCAGTGCCCAGTATCTTTAACACTCTGTTGATTTATGGTCCTCAGAACAATTTTGCTGTCTTGCCAATAATTCATTCCTAGTATATATTTTAGGGAAATGTGTTTTAAAACATAACCTTTTAGATTAAAAGCATCAATTAAATGAGGTAAGTGTGCTATAATTACAACAGAGATACATGGATGTGTCTCAGAGAAGATTAATTTAAAAGCTAATTCTGAACATTTAAATGTCAGTTTAATTATTCATGGTAAATTTACTGTTTGTCACAGATGATGAAATATACCTCCTAGATTGTAGTTATCCCGATGAAAATTGGAAGGTGCTGCATATCTTGCTCTTTGAGGTTCACCTCATTATATATCTGGTCTACTCCAACAGAGATTTTCTCTGAAGCTGACTGATCAGTCTTCATGTTATTTAATGTATGGCATATCTACTTTGAATGCCATGACACAGGCAATTGTTTCTGTTCAATTAGAAATTCGTGCTATGCATATTTCCATTTCAATGTATCTATCTTTAATTGATGTATGTCAGTGTCAAAAAACTATTCATGTTTATGTTTCAGAAGAAATAGATCCCAGGATTTGAGTACGCAAACATTAGTACGTCTGTATTGGATTTGTGCGGAAAGGTTTTGGTAGCTGAGGGCCTAGAGTGGTGGCTCATTAGCAACTGCAGCCAAAGAGAGGAGTAAGAATATGTGAGAGAAACAACTAAGGTCCGTGAAGAAGGAGGAGGAGGTGATCCAGGCACTGGAGCAGACATTGCCCTGAGCCCATGGTGAAGGCCATGGAGAGGCAGGTTGTCCCCCTGAAGATCACAGAGGTCCACCGTGGAGAAGAAATTCACCTGCAGCCCATGGAAGACCCCCAGCTGGAGCAGGTGGATGCCTGAAGAAGACTGTGACCCTGTGGGAAGCCCACGCCGGAGCAGGCTCCTGGCAGGGCTTGTGACCCTGTGGGGGACCTACAGGGAAGCAGTCTGTTCCTGAAGGACTGCACCCCATGGGAAGGACTCACATTGGAGATCATGATGGACTGTGTCCCATGGAAGGGATCCTGTGCTGGAGCAGCGGAAGAGCATAAGGATGAAGGAGTAGCAGAGACAACATGCAAGGAACTGACCACAATCCCTATTCCTCATCCCCCTCTGTCCCACTGGAGGGGAGGAGGTAGAGGATTCGGGAACAAAGCTGAGTCCAGGAAGAGGAGACAGGTGGAGGGAAGGTATCTTACAATTTGTTCTTATTTTTCATTACCTTGCTCTGATGTTAATTAGCAACCAATTAAATTAATTTGCCCATGCTGAGTCTGATCTGCCCATGATAGTAATTGCCGAGTGAACTCCTTGTCCTTATCTCAACCCACAAACTTTTTGTCACATTTTTTTTCCTTCCCATCTAGGGGCGTGATTGAGCAGCTTGGCGGGCACCTGGCAGCCAGCCAAGGTCAACCCATCACAATGTCCCAGAATTTTGCAACCACGTAGCCTCTCTGGGGCAGGTAGCATTCTGTTTGTATTAGCAGATTTCTGTCTGTTGTTTTTAGGATTCTTTTGAACACCTATGGTTTTACTGGTGTCAGTTTTTCTTCTAACGGTCCAAATGACTGCAGTAGCTAATCAATATTTTGAAAAGAAGACAAGAAGCATTACCAGCTCATGCTCAAAGTAACCTAGTAGGCTGGAGTTTATTGAAAGGATATTCTCAAGTCTTTAAATCCAGCCTTTTCCTATCATGGCAATGATATCATGCAATCCCTTTCAATAAAATGACCAAGTTCATTTTTAATGCCTAGATTGTTTTTTTTCCTCACAAATTCCATTAAAATGTTGTTCCATAATTCAATATTCTCTGGCTAGAATTTCTTCTAATTTTCAAGTTAAATTTATTAATGACCAATATATCCATTTGTTCCTGTGTCAACATTGTCCTGAAGCTTCTCGCCTTCTGTATGTTTATTTTTCTGATGTATTTAGAGAAGGCAATCCCTATCTCAGCCTTCATTTTACTAGGGTAAAAAGACCTAGTCTAGTTTAATACTCACTCCTAAAACAGGCTCTGTAGTACTCTTGGTTGAATTTATCTGTTTTATTTTGAGATAATTTATCTTGAATGGGATATAAACAGTATCGTGGATAAGAGTAAGACCTTAAGGTCTTTTATAGTAACATAAAAATTTTTTTCCTTTCCTGAAAATATAAAGCCTGAAACATTTTTAGATTGTGTGCTGTTTTTCAGAAAACTTTCTCACATCAGTGGTTTCTAGTCATCCTGTAACAGATATATTTACTCATGTTCTTTTTCTCTGCTATTTCAGACTCACCCTCTGGATTGTGGCATCAATTCCTGTTGTTTAGCCTTAAGTTCACAAGCTATTGAATTTCATTTTATTTCTATTATTACCATCCTCAAGGTCATCCAATTTTTTCCTATATGGAAAAGAATTTCCAATTCTTTTCTGTACAGATGATGACTCCAATTCTTTTTAATCAGAGAATCTCATTAACCCACTCCTCCAGTTCATTCGAAGGACTTCAGAAAGCATATTAAAAAGATTAACCTCATGACCAGTTCTAGAAAAGACCTACTTGTAAACCTTCCTTCAATGCGGTTTTTCATATGTCTTGCTTTGAAATTCTCCACAAAACCGAATATATCAACCTCATCCCATTTTCACCAGTTTGGCACTATCTCAGATGCTTAATTGTTACCCAGATAGGTAAGATGCACCCGACTTTCATGGAAAATGAAAATGCAGTCTTTTATCAGTGGATACTTGTTAATTTAGAATGGTAAATCCATTCTTTCTCATTTACTTTTACATCAGCATATCATAATAAACTTCATTTTTTTTCAGTATGAACATTTTAAAGTGCAAAAAGGCACTGGAATAGTAAAACAATTTGATAGATAAAAGGGAAACTTAAGAGTGTAACCTTGTTTTCTTTCCTCTTGACAGCGAAACAAGTGGGAGAAATGCAAAACAGAAGGCCTGTAGGGTTTTATTTGTGTACTGAGAGGTAAAAACTAACGACCTGTAGGAGAGGTGTCATGTTGGGAATCTAAAACGAGACAACCGAAATATCTTTCTGTGTGCTTTACACTGGTGGTCACCTTCTCCTCTTAATTCTAGGTTAAAAGAAAAGTCTTTGATACATTCCTCCCCTTTTTGTTTACCTATTTTCTAGGGACTAGCCTGATTAGGAGGCTGAAAAAATAGTATTTAGGCATCTAAATTGCTACATCTTAGAAAATGTACTTCCTGCCTATTGACGCACGCAGATGCCCTTATGTTGGAGAAGATACGACCTCTCGTAACTTATGGATAAAAAAAGTACCTACTAATTTTGCTTTGAAAGTAGCCATCTGAATACATGTAAAGGGAAATCTCCTTTGATTCTCTTGTTCAATACACTTTAACTACTCTTTCCTATGTGCTTGACTGGAAAAGAAAACAAAAAACTCTCAAGAGGCAAAACCCCAAAACATTTCTCAAAAATTAAGTCTTGTGGTGCTTATGCTTTAGTATTAACTTTAGCTTAGCTCTGACCTTTTATGAACTTCTAACTACTCCATCCTAGCAACATTAAATCATTACTATAGCAGCCTTTTATTCCGTAATATCACATATATTCAAACTGGCCTTGAAAGACACATCGCAGCCCAAAAAGCAAAGGCAGTATGTTCAAGCTGCAGCCAAGGCATTTCAACCAGAATCACATAATCTGCTATTTTTGATTTCTGCTCTTTGCATATCACATAACTTTCTCTGCACAAAATCTCAAAATAAACTCTGCATCTCTTTTTGAAGATCAGGCCTTTTCCCCCCCCCCGCCTTGTATTATCTAAAGCATTTCAGATCTTCCTTTAACCAACATCTCAAGGATAAGAACAGTATCAGATGTTAAATATGGATTTTATATTTTTTTTTTTGTGAAAAATAAAAATATTGCAATGAATGCTTTCTGTATAACACCATCATAAAGCAATATGATAAAGGTTTAGAGATGCGCAAATGTGAGCTTGCATGTGAGCTAAGTCTGTTCAAATGATGCATAGCTGAACCGGATTACTGGAATAAACTACAGGGGTTTACAAAATAGCGGACAACCATGTGGAAGGTAAAACAGAAGCAGAAGATTAGTGTGCTAAGGTGAATTTCAATAGGAAAATGCTTCTTTTCTTTTCTCAATGTTTGTTGGAATCAGAAAGCCCAAAACATTTGGAAAGCAGCAAGCCCAGGAAACTGCTGATAAGCATCTATTGTCTAGAGCAGACACTGAGGCTGGGTGAAGGTCCCGCAGTCCCTGTTTGTGGAGACACCTGAGGAGAAAAATGTGAAGTAGGGCCAAGTGTGGTCCGGACTCCTATTCTCTGGCTTATCTCAGTAGTTAACTGTTCCCGGCAGAAGAGAGTGTGACAATGGCCTGCTTCTGGCAGAAGCAATCAAGGCTGGAAAGCCCATCAAGAGATGTTCTGTGCATCTGCTAAGTACACTTAAGGGTTTGCCTACAGTCACATCTCCACACTTTACACATTAATAGGAAACTGAAGTATAAATTTGGGCCCTAATTCAGACCTATTTTTGTGGGATGAGAAATCGACACCAAATCCTAAGGATAGACTGCCGGGTTTGTCCTCCTCATCCCTCCCACCCCCCGGCCAAGAGACTTGTACCTCGGCTCTGCTGAGTGTATGTTTGTCTGTTTGTTTACCCCAGGAAATTACTTGTATTTTGAACTATATAATAATTTCTGTAGCTTAGTACATATATCACTGGGAACCTTAAAGCATCTGTGTATGTTGCAAGTGTAAATAAACCGTGTTATTCGTGAATCCAATTGCTTCTAGTGAATGCAACCAGACCTGCAGCATAACAGGCTGTCCATGCATCTGGGGTCGGACCTATAATCATGGGAAAGCTGTGCTATCTGTGCATTCAACTGCTTCCTTTCAGGGAACCGGACCTACAGCATCCAGGCTGTTCGTGAATCTGGAGTTGGACCTATAGACACAGTGAATATAAGCTGTTTGTGAGTCCAACTGCTCCTCTTGCAGGGAAACGGACCTAAGCGTGGTCTGGAGTTGGACCTATAGCGACACATCTTAATTGGTGTACCTACTAAGAGATCAGTCCAGCTGCCCCTCTAAGCCCCTCTAAGCTCTGAGGACTGGCTAGAACACAAGGGGACTTTTTTTTTACTAAATTCTCCTTGCCCCCTACACTTCACGCAACAATGTTCTATTGGGTTTCATTCCAGGTGTTTCTCAGAACCACCTTCCTGAGGCACTCTGACAGTGTCAATCAGAAATCGGCTAATCGCCAGATGAAAGGCCAGCTGAACTCACCGTATTAAGTAATTTACCAAATAACAAGAACCTTACTCAGACGAATTTTATCAGCGGAGCACAGATAATTCAGCACTTCAAATAGAAAGGCAAGTTCCTGAGGAAATATATAAATTATAGTATGTATGACTTACTGAGCCTCCTCTTGTATTATTTTTTTTCCAAGGGCTCCAGTGCAGAGCACAACAGATTAACCTAGTGCCCTGAGAGTTTTCAAAGACAAGAGACTATTTCTAGATAAAGCAGACTGATGTACCACTGTTGTTGTTCTGTGAATTACTATGAAGAATAGGAACAGCTCTAGGAAGAAATCAGCTCTCATATTAGATTTTTTTTTAGATTGAATTAATTGTTGTTTGTGCTGTTTGCATGGTGTAAATTTACTTTACCTGCAGTACTGAAATTGTTTTTTCACTGAAGTCAACACCTTTATGCTTATGGAGTTTTCTCTGAACATTAAGACATTTGGCTGTCTATGAATAAAGAAAAGGAGCATTTTCTTGAGAAAATTTTCTAATTTCTGTCCATTCACTGTATGTAAATATCTCAACTCTGTAACCTTACATAAAGAAATAGTTTCAGTGAAAACTTCTGTATGAACTTTCTGCCTAATGCAGCTGTCATGACCTCTGTCTGCAGCTATCATTCCTGTGCCCTGCTACAGAACACAGCTCAAGGGGAAAAGTATGGCAATATTGGCTTCCTTAGAGTAAGAGAAGCCCTGGCACAAGGTAACTGTGTCATCTCACTAATTTCTATAGATAATGAAAATTGCAAGGGGTTGTTTTTCCTGCATTGTAAAGGACAAGGTAAATAATTAATTACAGCTAGAAAGTAGCTACAAGAAAAACCCTTCATTAAGGTAAAAAAAGGTCTTGTTTTTTACAAAATTTTCCTCCTGTCTGCATTTTACACTTCCATCATTAGATTATAGAAGCTAAAAACATATGACCTTTAAATGAAGTTTGGAATAGACACGTTACAGCCGCTTTCAAAACATTTTTTTCTCCTCCTGATGCTCCTTGCAGACTTAATTTTCTCTCTTTTACACTGTAACAGTGCTCATTTTGTAGTAGATTGATGTCCTTATAAAAACAGGAATACATTAGATGTCTTTTTAGAATGCTCTATAACTATAAGCAGTATTTCCAATAATTACAGTTCAGTTGGATGAAAGGTTGAAAAATATGACAGTGTATATAAAAGGGGACTTAAAAATAAGCAAACAAAAAAAATCTTCTGATCACAGGAAACTTTTCAGACTTGATCAAACCTATACTCTTTTTTTTTTAAGGGCAGAGCTCTAAGGAGCTCTTTTTTTTTTTTTTCCTTTTTCACATAATCACATAATTATTGAGGANGCCACTCCTCCCCCAGTCTGTAGCGCTGCCTGGGGTTATTGTGGCCAAAGTGTAGGACCCTGCACTTGGCCTTGTTGAACCTCTTACCATTGGCCTCAGCCCATCGACCCTGCCTGTCCAGGTCCCTCTGCAGCATCTTCCTACCCTCCAGCAGATCAACACTCCCCCCCAACTTGGTGTCACCTGTGAATTTACTAATGGTAGACTTGATCCTCTCATCCAGGTCATCAATAAAGATGTTGAACAGGACTGGGCCCAGTATTGAACCCTGGTTTCCCTGGTGCACGATAGTTTC
This sequence comes from Baryphthengus martii, assembly GCA_013396935.1. Lineage (NCBI taxonomy): Eukaryota > Metazoa > Chordata > Aves > Coraciiformes > Momotidae > Baryphthengus > Baryphthengus martii. The sequence goes on along the minus strand of VWZK01013975.1, from coordinate 99,659 downwards.
TAACTCCTCCTGTTTATTGCCCATGCTATGGGCATTGACACATACGCACTTGAGTCGAGGTACGGATATCGCCTACACCACCAATCGGTATGTCACCCCTAGGCTCATCCCTAGCAGTCCTGGGTTCGTCCCCCTTCGTTTCTAGTTTAAAGCCCTCTCAATGAGGGCCACAAACTCCAGCAAGAAGATCCTTATTTCTTTCTTTCTTTTTTGTTTTTTCTTTTTAAGTTCTTTCTTTATTATTTAAGTTCTTTCATCACTGTTAAGGAACTGAACATACTGTTCTCACAGATGACCACACAGCCCTAGAAATGGAATTACTTTTCTTGTCATTTATAACTACAAGACAATTAACAGTACTGAGTTTGGGAACGTTCTATCTCCACAGCTGGAGAAAGTAATATATCATTGTCAGAACTTGCCAGATGAATCATGTCCAGGAATAGTCAGTGTATTTTATGCTAGTCTGGGGCAAAGAAAATCTTTGATTCCTTGCTTCTGATAGTATAGCAGAAGTGAGAGAGCCATCCAAGAAATGGAGCTGATCGTGATGGAGATGAATCCACTCTACACTTTTACAGAAGGGATAAGTGAATTGACAGCCAGTGGCAAAAGAACTTGCCTAAAGTAAACAAACTACGTTTACAGAAAAGTTATTCCATTACAGAAAAGTTTTTCCATTACAGAAAAACTTCAATCAAAGCTATATTACAATAAAAGATAATTATGTTCTTACTTTTGGGAAGAGACAAGGGGATTTTTTTAAAGAGTTTGTTAACAAAGACTAAAAATGTTTGGAGAAAGGAAAAGCATTTGTGCTAAGACCATAAGCAGTTGTCTTGGTTTGATTCTGTTTATGCCTCTGGAAATGTCTAGCAAGCTTTGCAGGCAATGGAAGGAAACATGATTTATAATAGATATAAAAAGCAAAGTTCCACCTTCAAGCTTGAGGGGAGGAAATAGGATTGTGGCCGAGCATAAATGTACTTTACAATTCGTGCTCCATTTCTTCTGGTGTGCTCCCATTGGCAGCAAAGTGTAATCGATGGTGGAAGTTACCTCGTAACTGGTTCCTGCAAATTGTGTGATTTCCTTTAGAGCCAAGGCTGCTGAACAGATCCCTGTGTGTCTCTGAGGAAAAAATAATAGTTCCTTTTGTACCATAATTACCTGATGTTTTATCTCTGTATAAATTATTGCTCTTTACATAAACTGAGTACTTGGGGAAAGTCCATGGACGCTGGGCTGTATAGCAGGGGTCACAAACCTCGACCGTGTTCATACGGCATCGCTCTTGATGCAGGACTAAAGGCAGTCAGTGGGATCTTGCCACTGATCAATGCCTTGCAGTTGTAGGCTTCTATCAAATTTAAAAGCCACCTGCTGGTGCATCTCTTTTGGGAAGATGTCAATCTAATTAACTGTTAAGAGGTTCAGTGCTTGAGATATGAATGTGTTTAATCAGCCTTATTTTGCTAGTACATATAGCATCTGGGTTTGCTATTTTTACAGTTAATTAGGAATCGTTTGGTGATACAAGGTATTCAAGTAAGTGCACCATTCAAATATGCAGTGAAGTGAGTTGGCTTTTTTCTGATTTTTAATTTCAAGTATTGAGACACACCATAAGAATGAAACTACCAGATGGATGTTTAAAAATACATATTGATCTCTTTATAATTCTGAATTATTTACCAGAGTCATGTCTATCGGCTGAATGGCTGCTTGAGACACAGAAATAACAAATTAGAAAAGTATAAACTACAGTGTCTTTTTTTTTTTCCTGAAGTTCCTCAAAATTTAGACTAATCACTTGTATACTATGCTTACTTAGATTACATAATTTCTACCCTTAATAAGCAGAAGAAAGAATAAATGAGCTTGAGGAGGCAACAGAAGAAATCCTGGATGCATGCAGGCTAATGGCAAAACAAGACCAACTTCAACAGGATAATTTCACTTACTATGCTTTCTAGCTTCAATGGATGTTTGTGGTTAAGTCTTGCTGAACAAAGAATAAAAATGGAAAACGGGTATTTAGATTAAAAATATGTAACACTTAAAAATATTAAAGTGATTGAAGTGAGAAATTGTATTTTACATGTTCTGATCATCAAAATCCTGAAACATTTCAACCAGCTTTATCACTTCATATATTGGCAAGGAAATACCACACTTTAAATGTTACAGCTACCTTAGACGAGATATCTTTGGAAGAGGTTTTCAATGAATATTGATACATTTTGTAATTTATTTTAAATTTAAAAAAAAAAATACGGTATTTGGAACATCATGGGAAAGTTACATTGTTCAGGAGAGATACTCATTAGTGGAAAGAGGTATTTGTTTTGGTTTGAGGTATACAACTAAAAGAAACAACAGCCTCTTACTCAAGAGGCCTGCAAAACCAACTTCCTATGTGTTTTCTGCAGAAGTAATCCAACAGTTTTACCAGAGCCAATGAAGTTGGCTGCTGAGGTTATCTTTAGCTGAAGTGCAAGGAGAGAGCAAAGTAGTTACTGTTCCTTGGGAAAGTGAAACAATAGTTATCTCAGATTGGAAAGGATTTTTTTTAAATGTGGAGGCAGAAATGTAGCAGCTGCCTCTTAACCTTGTATTCTCTGTCCATCTGTATTAAGACAGATTACATTGCAGGGAGGTTAGGACAAACGCTGAAGATAAAGTGGAACAAGATCTGCATACACAAAATTTCTGCTCATATGTCTACTAGTAACAGAAATCTTCTATTCAGATGCCAGATACCTGCAAGATCATCCCATTTGCTTTAATCATAGATATTACAGCTGCAAGCTATTGTATGTGAAATTATTAAAGAAACAGCCTGGTAACCCCCTAGCCTCACAGCCTGCTCACAGTAAGCAGTGTGGGATGGCTACCTGGATTTGGAGGGGGAAAAGAATTTACATGTGTGGACGTGAGCCCTGCTGTGTGAATAGACATCAGGGCCAGGAAGCATTTTACTCAGTAATGCCTACTATGTATCCCACAAGTTAATTGTAAGCAGTGTTTCCATTAGTCCAGTAGGCTAAAATAATTGTGTGAACATAGAGACCTATTTTTAATACAGCTATTTAAGATGCAAGTCATACCTTGGCTACTTACAGTTCGGCTTCCATAGTTTCTAGATAAACATTAATTGTCACATAATAAAGTCTGAAACATATCCTTATGTGCTGCAAAATGCAGTAAAATACTGAAGATTTGGAAGTATGAATGTTAGGGCTACCATTTATCTAAAGAAAACATGCTATAAATTAATTTAAAATAATGCCATTTTTGTTAGGTTGCAAGTAGTACACCACATCAGACTTGTGAAAACTGACTGGTTCCATTGAGTCTTTTATCATGTAACTGAAAAATAGGTAGCAGTGGAGTATCATGGTGGGTTGATCTGAGCTGGCTCCTAGACACCCATCCAAGCCACTTAACCCTCCTCAACAAGATAGGGAAGAGAATATAATAACCATATATGTGTCATGATAAAGACAGAGAGATCATTTGCCAATTACCATCACAGTCAAAACAGACTTGATTAATTTATTGCTAATTAAAATCAAGTTGGATAGGGAGAAACGAAGATAAAAATGAAAACAACACTCACCCATTTTTTGCAGACTTCTTTCCCTCATTTTCGATTCTTCTACCTTCCCCTGCCTTGAGTGATGCAGGAGGATGAGGGGGAACTGGGAGGCTGTGACCAGTCCATAACAGCTCCTCACTGCGCTCCTTCCTCCTCACACTTTCCCTGTGCTCCAGCAGGGCTCCTCCCCACGGGCTGTTGTCCTGCAGGAAAACCTTGCTCCAGTGTGGGAGCAGATTTGACAGTACCAGCTAGAGTTCTCGTGGGGAGCCTGCTCTGGTGTAGGTCCTTCTCATGGGCTGCAGCTCCTTGAGGGAACATTCACCTGCTGCAGGGCTGGGTCCTCCACGTGTAGCAGTGTGGGTATCTGCTCTGCTGGGCTCCTCTCCACGGCTGCCGGGACTACCTGCTCTGCTGCCCAGAGCGCCTCCTTCCCTTCCTCCTCCTCTGAGCTTGGTGTTCCATCTGCCGTTTCTCACTTTTTCTGGTCTCTCCGTCTCTGCGTGTGTGGTGTTTTCTGCCCTTTGTTGAGCGCGATTTCCCCGGGGCACCACAACCTCGGGGTAGGTTGGAACCGGCTGGAACCGGCCACATCCAGCCTGGGGCAGCCCCGGCTGCTCCTCACAGGGGCACCTGCAGCCCCCACTGCCAGTGCCTGGGCGCATTCACCCCCTACTATATGGATGACTTTGCAAGGAAATTAAGCAATTTCCTTAAAAAAAAAATAAATAAAAATGAAGGAAAATAAGGGTCACTAAGGTTCCTGGGAAGAAGCGGACTTTTGACAATTGATGGAAATAGTCTGAAAAGTGTACGATGATAATACAGCTGTGAATGTGATTTATGCAAGTGTCACAATAAATTTGATAGCAAAAGAATTCAGTATTTTCTGTTTAGACTTGATCTCTGTTATATTTTAAATGTTTTATATGTTAATTTTGAAGTTAAATTTCTTGCACACGAGTTATGTGTCCAAGATACACACAGAATGTATGGAGATTCTGATCCACCTATGCCAACACAAAGTCTTCAGGAATTTGAAAGTATTAGATATATTTCTTTGCAAATTTAACATGATTTCTGAATGGCACATTTCTACTGTGTGTACACAATAGAAGCACATGGGAAGTGAAATTTTTAAACAAAAGTTACAAGCTTAAGACCAACTTATTTTTGCTGGTTTTGATTTCATAGCTTGTTGGTTTTTGGGTGGTTTTCCCCCTACTTGCCTTAGTGGTCTGTTAAAGCCACTGCAGTGGAAATACAGACTTGAAGAATATTGCTTTGACTCTACAGTGTGACAGACTTATCATAGAACCACCCTTGATAGCTAACCACAGCGAAGGTGAACATATCAAGGTCGCAACCATTTTCCTTGAATTGAACTGTAGTATTGATCCAGACCTGCATCCACAAAAAATGCCTAAAAGCACTTCAACAAACTCCAGAGACAGGAAATCAGCAGATCCTGAAAACCAATTTGAAGTTATTAGTTTCAACATAAACTTCAGAAACTAGCCAGTGAACTGTGGAGGTGAAAACATGTCACCTAAAGTTTTCCAATCCAAAGTTGGTAGCTTCAGTCAATCGCAGCAACTAATCAATTATCTGACTTGTATAATGTCAGACTCTCAGAAACTTTCTTCGAACTGTGTTAAAATGTGACATTACTAATGAATGCAGCAGAATGATTTGGGAGGGCTGTTGCTCACAGAGAGCAAGGACATCTCCCTTGACCAACCTTACATTTTAGCATTATTTATTTTGCATGTGGCTGCGGAATACATCGAAAGGCCACTATTAGAGTTAAAGGAAAATACAAGTAAGTATCTTTACATTGTAGTAGTCTAAGATAAGCTTCAACCATGTGTTTATGTGATCAGGGAAAATACTGTAACTTTTTATAGGAATTTTCACAATATTTAAATGCTTTTTCTATATTAATGAATACTTTGCTTGCACATGTGTATAGTACAAGCTTTTCTTTTCTATAGGTATATATACATATGGGTATATCTGAGCATAATCTAAAGCACGATCAGACTTTAAAGGTATTTCAGCATTAGAATATCTGTCTCTAAAGGATTAAGTCCTGGTCATGCAGACAGCTTTGTGTCACAGTGGAAACAGAAGCCACCTCATTTGAATCTCAGCTTGGGGACTGTCATTCCAGCACTATCTGGTTTTATGTCTATAGGAGCACCTTAAAACCTGTCTGGAATATGTAACACCTAACATGGATTCGTATGAGGGCAGCTGGTAGAAATGAAAAAACAACTGTCGCACTAAATTTCATCCCACTTGAAATGTGACATAACAAATGCACAGACCAAACTATAGATGCGAAAACACACTGTATGAGCCCACTCAAATGCTAAAGTTGCACTAAAGAACAAATAAATAAACAAACTGAACTCCTCATAGGCATTCACACAATCAGCAGAGGAATCTTAATCTATAATCCTCATGTGATGTAATCTGCTTTGGTCTATCGGAAGCAATCATGCTAGGTCAGCTCATTCCAGCCACGGTTTGAGTTTGTTCTTTTCAATTCTACTAACTGAGAATTGAGGGGGAAAATCCCAAAGTGGGTAAAAAATAATAGACTGTGAATATTAAACAGCTTTCCCCTTCCAATGAATTTAAGAGTTTGCAGAGGCTGGCAAGTAATTTGGAGAAGTTATTGTGAAGAAAACAAACATATTTTGCTAACTGTAGAACTATTATTTTTTATGTACGACACTGATAAAAACAGTCCGCACAAATATGTTGCTAACTAGATGAGAAATCCCACCTGCCCCCTAACTCGTTTCCTTAGTTTGCCTGAGGAGCAATGGTCTTCAGTTATAAAAGAAAGTTAGGCAACAGCTCAGACAGGAAAGGTAAGTGTGTACTGGCAGCTGTCCAGAGTTGAGTTTGTGTGTGTGTGAGTAGGGCACGTGGCAAAAGGTTTTTGGATCAGGGCCAGTTACGTTCTAAATCTCTTTTCTTCACATGCTGCCTGTAATGGCATTCATTATATTACTGATAGTTTTCTAAATTAAAAAGGATTGTTTGAAATGTTACATAATAAAATAGTCAAGGACACAATCAAAGGTGTAACACTGGTATATTCCTGCCCTGAAAATAATGTTTTCCGTTGTGAAATAAATCTTGAATATGCTAAACCTTATATAAGACAGTTATGTTATAAAACATTATGTGGAATCAAATTACTCTCCTGCTATATTGAGTTGGAATCACTGATTTTGCAATCTGTGTTGAGTATTAAGAGCTACACAAAATACTCAGTTACGCCAGGGAGGATATGAAGAGATTAGAGAGACCAATATATCACAGACTAACCTCTTTGCTCTGGACATTCACAGGGACACGGGCAATTCTCATTCTACTGCTACCTGGAGTCACTAGATACAAAGACAAAAACAGCAAGATTACAAGAAGGGCTAAAGTTTAAGGTAAGCAATTTTTTATTAGCTATAAATTATCATGTTGAGCATCTTTTCCATATTGAATTGTAAGTACCATTTATAAATAAAAAAAAAAAAAAGGAAAGAAAGAAAAGAGAGTCTGAGGAGCTGAACAGTTATTAGTATCAACTAACTCACCTTTTGTTTTAATTTGCCTTAGTGGAATTTGGAAGTGATAGTAATGTTGATCCTGACTTTATCTAAATCATGGTAAGAAAGATACTTCTAGCAAAGACGTTAAAATTAGTGTATTATTAGGAGTTGCTTATTCCTTGAAAAGTATCAAAATCCGTACCGGTACATAAAAATCACATGCTAGAAAACAGATAAGCAACACAAATAATTTTTATCTTCATAGCAGTGTAGAATATATTAAAAGGCGTTGTAGTCTTATATAACATAATCTGTCATTATAATTCATTGTTTTTTAAAATAGGTTAATAGTAGATAATAAGTTATAATTAAACACTGCTTGTATGGCTTTTTCGCTTGTTCCAATAGGAGATATCAGCTAGACTACTTAGCATTTTCAAAATGTATACGAGATTTTCGGGTTATGCTAAAATTTCTATTTCTTGTGTGGATTACCTTTTTCTGGCTGTGGGGGATCAGCACTTCTGTGAGAGGTTTTACACCATCATGAATATTAGTTAAATACAAACAGTTAAACCATAACTTCACACTATGGAGAGAGTGATGTCTTGGTAAGGTGTTCACGAACAGTGAAATAATGGTCTTTCAAGTTTTTTGCTTGGAAAGAGGAAGAAGGAACAATTATCAGGACAAACAAGGATGGGAATAAAAACCGAGTAAAAGTAACTATTTCAACCATACTGTTGCTCTTTTAACTGTTGTGTAATACTCTCTGTAAGTGTACAAAGAAAGGTGGTATGCAATTAGTCATATTGCTAAATGCTGCTATTTTACATTGCTGAAATTTCATGTACTTAGGAAAAAATGGTCTGAAAAATACTGTCAAGTAAGGTATTTTGACCTTTCAGGAAGTATCGTGAGCCTCATTGCTGAAGATGAATGAAGACTAATTCTAGAAATTTCTAGGATCTTTAAAACATCTGGTGAAGAAGTATTTCACTTGCCATTTATTGCATCAATTAAGTAGTAAATTTGTACCACAAATTCAGTTTTGATCAAACTTTATTAAAGGCACCAAGCCTTATATTACTTATGATTAATTTGTAGAAAATTTTCTTAAATGTAAATAAAAAATGAGAGATCTTAAATAAAAATTAATAGAAGCTCAGTGACAAGAGTAGAATTTGGAATTTAATTGGCCTTTGAATCTCTAATTTTGATGTAATATAGAAGCCTGTTGACCCTATAAGGGAGCATTTATGCTTGTGCCTATGGTGTTTTGGCCACGAATACTAATATTTAACTATTTCTTTTTTTGTCTACAAATCTCTCTTTTTTTTTTTTTTTTTCTATGTTTCAGCTCAAGCTTCCTATGGTTTTCCTTGGTGCCTGTAGGAACTTTGAGAATGAGAATAGATAACTGCTCAATTGATTTCCTTGGCAGTTTAGGGGGAAAATGCAACAAATAAGACAAAGTGGTAGTCCTCTCTTATTTGTGTGATCGCCATGGTAGTGAATAAAACTTTTTTATCAACTAAATAATTTAGCACATCCATAGATTTACCAAAGGCAAATGAGTGAGTCAGGAACTTCTGCTGAGGAGTTAGGGAGGCACTTAGCTGGGAAGGGATTTGAAAAAATTAAATAAAAATGTAGCTAGTCCTCCTTAGGGAAGCACTGAGTCAGGATCATGGAAAGTTAAAAAGATACAGAGGTTCAAACCTGAGACCACTGGCAGTTGTTAAAGCTTGGCTTCTTAAGAGCTTTGATTTGTGGCTCTGGAGTTGTTTCTGGAAGGAGATAACTCTAGCAAAGGTAGAATCTTGGCTATGTTGTAGATTTTCTTAATCTTATTTTATTTTGTGAATTTTTAGGTCTGGGGTGCATAGTTAACAGCAAACATGGCTGTACTAGAGTTTGTCTATGAAATCTTGGTATATAAATGGAACTGAGAGAGAGTTACCTCTTTAAAACAGAGGAAAGCATTTCCATTTATAGGACTCTTCTTCTATTATGTTTTTGCTGCAGGCAAATTCAGAAAGTATCTTTCTGGAAGGCCTAAAAAGCATCTAGATCATATTTTACAAAGACGAAACTTAGATTTAAAAGTCACTTTTCTAGGTCAACAGGAAGAATATGAAGAGAAGGAGAGAACATCCATTTATTTAGCACAGATGCTGTAGTGCATATTTTCTTGAAATCTTTGCGTAAATCCAGTATTTTAATGATAAAATGTTTTAGTCTTCTCTACAATCATAGGACTATCAAAGATGCTGTGGTCAGAGGCAAGCTGACAACTCAGTAAGGTCATACTCCACCTCTCCCACCAGTACCTGGGGAGAGTGCTCTGCTACTCTTTGATTCTCTTCTTTTTGTGGTTTCTGAGTTAGAGCTGATTATTTTCACTTTTATTTTTGTAAATGTAGTACGGGTGTTAAGGGAATTATAGCTAGATGGAATGATACTCCAGGGCAGGGGAGGAGATGAGATGAGATGAAAGAGGGGAGAGGATCTGTGTGGGAGGGAATATTTGCTTATTTTAGCTGAAATTGTAGATTCATCTGTCTTCATATCGTCAGAACTTCCTTCTGTGAATTAATCCTAAAAACTTTAGGAACTCTTAAGAAACTTCACTAAATCTGCTAAAAGTCTGAGCATGTCTGTGATGTATGAGTGAGTTCTGCTGAAGTGGAAATTCTGTTTCAGCTGGTAAGAGATGATCTGAGAGACTAAGATCAATGGGTGCAATAGGAAAAAATAGTTAAGACAAAATGGTGAGATTTATTTAAACTGGATTAGTTTAGAGTAGTAATTTCTAACTCTTTATGGGTTATGTTTTAGCTAGATGCTCTTTGTTATGTAACAGACTGGTAAGAGAAATGAGTTGGTTATCTTTATTCATAATGTGTTTGCTACTGTTCTATAATCTAATCTCTGAAGTGCCTATTTTCGTTATTATTACTGCTTTGGGAAACTCTGTAGCCAAATTAGATCATAGGCATGCCTGCGACTTCAGTGCTATCTTATTGTGCAACATCAAGAGTTTTTAAAGGTATTCCACTGAACTACTGCAATGCAGTGAAGTCTCTATCCTTGGAGGTATTCAAAAGTCATCTGGACATGGTCTTAAGCAACTGGTTCTAGGTGGCCCTGCTTGATTAGGGGAGTTGAACAAGATGGTCCAGAGGTCCCTTCCAACCTCAGCCAGTCCGTCATTCTGTGATTCTGCAAATGTTCCAACAATTTGTAAAAATATGCTTCTGCCACCTGGCCCATGAGTGGCTTGATCATTTTTCAGAAGTAGTATTTGAAACAGTTCACAGGACTACAGGCCTTTCCCTCCATGTCTCAAGCTGTTACAAAGACTTCGCTATGAAGCTTAGAATGTATTCTTGATCTTAACTGCAGGTGTTATTTGCAATGGATATATCAGCCAGGGACTTGTAGAGTAAGGGAAGAGAGCACTTAGAAGAAAGGCTTATAAACTTCACCTTTCAAGAAGTCACTTAAACTTAGTTTCAGGAGAAGGCATGGGGACATCTCAGTTTTAAGCATGCTGGCTGCCTGGCTTCCCATTTGGTTAATGGAAGCTTACAACAAGCTGGTTAAATTTCTGAGGTATACACTGCTCCCTTGAGTCATGTGTCCACAGGTATGTAATGCCATTTAACACGCCTTACAGTAAGGCTGGCAGATATGACTGAGAAATTTATAAAAGAAATTATATAGCTTATAAAAGATCCCCATTTCCCTGCATTGGCAGCTGAAGTGTAAGTAGCTTATTACGTGTTCATGCAACTGAATTCCATCTGTTGTTCACCTGACTCCTCCTTTATGTTTTATGGACTGTCTCTCCTTCAACTACAATGGGGGCCTGCACACTTACCTCACATGTAGAGTTTGTTTGTAGGTAGCTAAATGTAGACATCTTAACTTAGTTAAATTCTACCCTAGAATCTAACTGATTAGTGGAATAATGTTGATAAGGACTTTGATAATCTGAATGCTTATTTATAGAGAGCAAAAACTGCTAAGAGACATGGGAGATTTCCTCCCAGTTCACTAGAGACAAAGCTTCTGTGGTTCCAACTGAAGTCCACCAAGTAGCGAGGCCAAGCATGTGCCATCAGTATACACACACTCAGTTACTCCCTTAGTACAGACACACTCACCAGATGAACACAGACAGAAAGATAGTGCCTTTATATGAGCTGCATACAGACAACCCGTAAAAAAGTGTTCTCATTTTAAAAACTATCTTTCTTATATCCAGTCTGAATCTACCCTCTTTCAGTTTAAAAGTAAAACAGGCCCTGCTAAAAACTTTGTTCCCATGCTTCCTATAGCCCCCCTTTAAATACTGAAAGGCTGCAGTGAGGTCTCCCTGGAGCCTTCTTTTCTTCCGGCTGAACAAAACTCTCTCAGCCTTTTTTCACAGCAGAGGTATTCCAGCCCTCTGATCATTTTTGCAGTCCTTTGGACTTGCTCCAACAGATTCATGTCTTTCTTGTGCTGAGGACTCCAGAGCTGGACACAGTGCTCCAGAGAGGGTCTCACCGGAGTGGTGTAGAGGGGCAGAAATACTTCCCTCGACCTGCTGTCCACACTGCTTTTGATGCAGCCCAGGATGCAGTTGGCCTTCTAGTCTGTGAGATTAATTACACTGTCAGCTCATGTCCAGCTTTTAATCCACCAGTACCCCCAAGTCCTTCTCTGCAGGGCTGCTCTCAATCCCTTCATCCCTCAGACTGTATTGATACCAGGGGTTGCCCCAACCCAGGTGCAAGACCTTGCAAGGTCTTGTTGAACTTCATGGGGTTTAAATGGGCCCACTTCTTGAACTTGTCTAGGTCTGTCTGGATGGCATCCTGTCCCTCTGGCATGCTGAGGCACAGTGCTTGGCCAGACAAAAGTACTGTCTGGCAGCCTGCTTACATGCGACTGGCCATGTTTTATTTCCCTTCTGTATTGTTTTCCTATGGTTTTGTTCCCCTTCAACCTTTGTCCTTCCTCTTCCCTGGTGTCGATCCTTTCCTTAAATATCCCATCATGTTTTGAATGTTGCCACAGTTCAAATCAAATATTCCATACTCTTTATATATATATTCCATGTCTCTTTAACAGCAGAAAGTCTTGGCTTCCTAAGCCATGGGTCATCTTTTAGGTTTAGCAGCTTAGTGAGAAAAAAGGAACTGCTACACTGCCTGACGATACAAGCCACTGCAACATCATTAATTATCGAAAGAAAGCAGTGCTGTAAAAGTGTACTGAGTACAGTAAACGAGGGTTTGTGGAATATACTGAATGTCATAGTAGTTTATTTCATTATAATAAAAGGGTTTTTTGCACATAGTCAACAAATTATAAAATATTTTCTGTTATAAAGTCACTGAATGTTGAGTATGAGAAGTTCTCTTTCTGAAATGGAGATTATACCATATGCAAATCTATTGTTACACAACTTGTAAGAGTCTAATGAAAGCTGCACACAGCAGTGGTAAATATTGCATAAACAATTATATTTTGTATTTTAAAGTACTGGATACTATGCAGTAGCATGATGTCCTGTGTGTTATTTGAACAATGATAAACGAGAGAAAGTTGTTGTGCTCTTTATGCACTCCACTGTGTGCTCATCCACATGGGCACCAAAGACACTGCCAAGGAAGACCCTGAGGCTAGCAAGAGTGACTTGAGGGCTCCGGTGTCATGGGAATCTGGGTTTTATTCTCAATCCTGTTAGTAAAGAGGAAAGGCTTGGGTAGGGGTAGATACATATTTCATGAGATGACAAGAATGTCTGCGATCTAGAGGGGTCCCTCACATGCCTGGTGTGCTGAAATGGATGGAAGGAAAGTCTTTAAGAACTTTAAGACAGGTGGAGGTGAAGCGAAAGAGGATTGCTGTCTATGGAAAGGAGCAGCTGGGATGTGTGAAGCTCTTCTGCGCTATGGGCAACAGTGTAGCTGAGAGCTTGCAGGTCAGGATCAGAGAGTGGCCATTAAATGTGACATTGTGTTACAGGTGTGTTACAGACTCTCTGAATCTGAGTGAAGAAGTGGACACCGTTCCTTAAACAATTTACCCAGGTCTGTATATTACAGATGCTACTTCTCATAGGGGACTTAAACTTCCCTGACAAAGAGGCAGTACAGCAGGACACAGTCAATCTCACAAATCTCTGGAGGATGTCATGTATAATATACATAATATAGATGCTGTATGGGACAAGCAGAGGTGATGTTCTCCTGGACATTGCACCTCATGGCCTCTGAAGAGCACGTTGGGCATGCAATATTCAATGACGAGCTTGGTTGTAGTGGGCATGAAATTGAAGAGCTCAAGATCCTGAGGAGAGTGAGGAAGGCAAGCGGCAGAACACAGGTCCCAAACATCAAGAAAGTAGACCAGTTTATTTAGAGAACAGGGAAGTATAAACTGGTGGAATGCAATCTTAAAGGGCAAAGGAGCTCATGAGTTAGCAGACCTTTAAGGACAGTCTCCTCCAAACAAAAGAATGATCCATCCTACTACTCACAAAAATGAATAGATATATCAGGAGTCTGTGCTGGCTAAACAACCACCTGACTGGGGCCAGTGAAAAAAGAAAATGTATAGAAGTGGAAGCGAGGGCAGCTGTGACAGAGGAACTTACAAACTTTGCTTGGGTATATAGAGATGGTGTTAGGTGAGACAAATCGTGGAAAAAGATCAAGTCAGTGATCTCCTGAGTAATTTCAATATATACAGATCCATGAGTCTAGAAGGGATGCATCTGGGAGTCCTGAGCAATTTGGCCAGTGTCATAGTGAGATCTCTCTCAGGTGTCCTTGAAAGACTGTGGAGATTGAGAGAGTTCCCTGATGACTGAAGGAAGAAAAACACCACAACCATTTTCAGAAAGGGCAAAAATGGTAACAGTGAACCAAAGGCAGGACAGTCTCACCTTGAGTCTTCTTAGAAATAATTTTGGGGCCAATGAAGGAGAAAATGGTTAATGGAAATATCCAGTATATATATGCAACTGGTAAATTAGAGTTTGGGCAAGTTGATTGCCTTTTATAATTAAAAAACATAAGTCTGTGGATGAGGGGAGAACAGTGGTAGGGGTCTTCAATCTTGATTTTAATCAGGCTTTCAACATGGTCTTTTATGAATCCTTATATCAATGTTGGGACTTTACAGCTTAGATGGATGAAATTGATGAAAAACTGTCTGGATCGCTGGGTTCAAAGCATACTGGGAAATTATTTGTATACTGTTTGGAGGTTACTTCAAGTGAAGTTCTTCTGGGCTCTGTCTTGGGTTTTACCCCATTTAATGTGTTTATCAGTGATCTGGAGGAGAAGGAATGGACCCTCACCAAGTTTGTGCATGATACCAAACTGCCAGATGAAGTCAATGTGCTCCATGGCAGGGCTTGAAGAATGAACCTCATGATGTGCAGGAAGGATTTGTACAAAATCCTGCACTTCAGATGGTCAACAAAATATTGAGCTATAGCATGGCCAAGAGATTGAGGGAACTGATTATTCTTTTCTACTCAGCATTTGCTGTATTGCATCTGGAGTATTGTGGCCAGGTTTGGGTTCCTCAGCATAAGAAAGAGATTGAAAAACTGGAACAAGTCCAGTGGAGGATTGTCCAGACTGTTAGGAGACTGAAACACCTGATCTATGATTTATGAGGAGAGGCTGGGAAAGAAAGGTTTGTTCAGCCTTATGAAGAGAAGGCTCAGGGTGAATCCTATTGCTGTCTTCAAGTTCCTCATGGGAGGAAACAGAGAAAATAGCGCCTTACTCATCCCTGAGGTGCATAGCAAAAAGACGAGGGGCAATGAGGCAAGTTGCCATCAAAGAAATTCTGATTAGGTATAAGGTTTCCCAAAGAGACTGAAATCTCTGTCCTTGGAAATACTCAATTTGACTGAAAGCTGCTCTGAGCAACCTAATCTATGTTGGCCTTGTTTTAAGAGGAGTTGGACCAGGTGGCCTACAGAGGTTCCTTCCCACCCATTCTAATACTGGTTTTGTACTAAAATGAAAATTGAGGCGTCTGGGATGTAGCTCTATTTTCATATGTTCCTTCATGAACTAGGAGCTTTCTCTAGTGTAAAGAGTATAAAGCCTTTAAGTACATACCTGAAGAGAAGGGTAAACTTACTTAGTCCTGAATAGATATATTTTCTGGGCTAACGACTGGTTTATTTTACATGAAATGAACAGTATCCAGAACCCATTGTAAGAAGGACTTTATAGATCAAAGATAAACCTTTTTTTTTTTTTTTTTTTTTTAATACGGGGAAAGCAAAAGGCAGTACCCACTGGAAATATGTAGTTTCCATCCTTGTTTATCATTCTACGTGTGAGCACCCAAAGAAGAACTCAGGTGCTTAACTTCCATCTCTTATCCTTGAAAATGGTGGTCTTGGCCAATATTTAGTTATATATGATTTACAGTAAGGCAAGTTTCATCTCAAGAATCCTATTTTGATTAAGATCCATGTAATACGAGCAAACTATTTTTGATAATCCTAGTGAATCTTAACATCCACTCCTTATCACGTATTAACTAATTTAGAAGAAAAAAAAAAAATTGTGTTTAAAGTGAAAGTCTGTGGCACAGGCAGGACCTGAACATACAATCTAAATATGTGCTTCACTAGCAAGACTTTCCTATGTTTAGGTTATGAAGTTTTCAGCTTAAGTAGCTGCTGTGTTCTGGGCACGAAAGAGGTAACTGCTAGGGGAATTAAGACTTCCAACACTCCTATCTTACCAACAACAATCCCAAGAGAAAGATGCTGAGAATCTCACCGTCGCAGTTATTGATGCAAACCCAATTGAATAAACTGAACAGATACTTTTTTTCTAATGTGATCTATCATAATTTGATGCTAGCGATGGTTCAAATCTTTCCCTAGGTTCTTCCTAATTGACTGCTTTTGTTCTGGAATTGTAATAATCCCAGCTATGACTGTTTCACCACACAAGCAAATAAAAATTGAGCTCTTTGTGACGATGCTTGTACCACTATTAGTTGTACTCTGCTGCAGGTGGATAAACTGAAATTAGAGAAAGCAACTGGAGAAAAACAAGACAAAATTACATATTGCTGTTGTTGCAGGTGGTTTAGGATACAGGCTTTGAGACTACGAGCTTTTTTGTCCCATTCTTCAGTTTAAGATGCGAATCGCTATTAGAAGCACTGACTGCAAATAAACATGATTTGGGACATTGTGACTAATCTATACTGTCGGACCCCTTATTGTGAGCATATCAACATTGCTGTGCTGTAAGCAGTTGTCAGACCTTCTTGTTTTGTTTGAGCAAGCAAATCTGGTTGTGAGATTGCTGGGATAACTCAGACAAGTGTCTATGCCCTGGCTGTTCACTGGGATAAAGTGCATGTCCTAATCCTGTTTTGATTGGACTGATGATAATGAGGCTAAAATATCTGCAGTGGCTGTTCAAAAGTGATTTGTTTAATAATAAATAGGATACTGTAACATTAATGGCATTATATCAGAGTGCGTGGTAGCCAAGTAAAAGAAGATATTCAGAAACTCTGGAATACTGCAAATAATTCTGTCCAGGGTGTTTTCTCTTACCTGGGAGTTTTTGTGCCATATTCAATTTGGAGTTTTTGTTGTGATTGGGATTTTTTTGGCTCTTTTTGTTTTGTTTTCCCTTAAGTAGGTGGGATTTTTTTGCAGGATTTTTGGAACAGAGTAGCTTACTATTCCAATGGTTTCTCAACCTGCATGTACACTGTGATCAAATAGAAATAGAGAGAGAAGAGTAATATGCATTTGAATAGAAGAGCAATACACAATGCTTTGCAAGGCACCTTGTTATCATCCATTACAGGTTGTTTTGGTGACTAGTAAGTCAGCTGAGACTGGACATTCATTATGATCTTGAAGACCGTTTTCTGTTTGCAGTCCTTAGCTAAACTGGTTGGTACATAAGCAAGAGTAGTTTTGATATGCTTGTGGGAGAAGAAACCCTGTTCTCCTGTGTTCTTGGTTTAGAGCATACAGCCATTTAGTGTAGACTGTGTATGCATTTGTTTCCACTCCTTAACAGGTTTTTTCTGTAAGCTGCACCCATGAGCTGCCCAGTACACTAGGGCACCGGTGGCACATACAGGTGCACGTACAAACATGTAGTTTAAAGCATCATGTGCTTTTGGCTTACCACTTATATAGACATAACTTATGTCATGTTTGAAATTACTACTTCCTAGGTGTTGCACAGTATTTTTCTGCAAAATGGATTCCTACTCTTATTTCATCCTTTAAAAATGTAATCAGGTTTGGTTTTGTTTTTTTTTATTGGATGAATTCCATTCAGTATATTGATTCAACATGATTTTAGTGTGCTCTCCTCCCCCCTCAATCTCTGATGCAGTGTGCTCACTTAACATTCCGAGATGGTGAACAGGAGAGGACAGTAAGCATAGTTGTGCAACTGATTGCCTTACGGTATTCCATATTTTTTTATATATATATTCCATATATATTCCATATGTTTTTATATAAAGATAATTATCAAATGTATTGTTTTAAAATTATTGTCTGGAAAGAGCTATCAATAAGAGGCATTGCTTATTATGTATAGCAGATGGACTGAACTCTTGGATGCATCTTAACCATGTCTTTTAAACTCAAAATACCCTCCACAGTCTGTAGATGTCTGAAACGGGGTAGGAAAATGTGATAGGGGCACCATAACATTTAGCTAGGTTTTTGTAGTATATAAAATAATTAATGCATAAAGTGTTATAAATATGTTTATGCAAATTCCAGCTCCACTTTAACATTACCTTCCTTTGTGGTACTGATCAGTACAGCCTCTGTTAATCGTTAATGATTAACACACCTTCTTCCTCCTTCGCTTTTATCTGGGAATAATGCCAGACATATTATTAAGGTATAAAAGTTTTCCTTCCCCTCCCATTTTTCCAGCTCATGCCAAGGTGTTACTGACCTCTTATTGCTTTCTTCTGATGATCTGAGCATTAATTCTCCAACTTCTATGCACTAAATGGCTTTTTTCCCCTCTAAAATGTAAAGAGTTTAGTATAGATGTATCTATACTAAATCACCTACTGATGAGAAGATTGGATGCCTTCAATGTTGTTAATCAGTAAATTAACTTCAAGCACTCATTTTAGTGTTGAAGATACACACACTTAACTGAGATTCGTTTGCCCCAGATTGGATTCAGCCCTGGCAAAAGATGAACTAGTGTCCTTGTGCTGCTTCTGCCTACTCAGCTCTAACTTGGACCAGCTCCTCTGGAGATCTGATGTATCTCGTTTGCATACCAAACTGGTCAGATGAAAGCACTGCGTTACTGATACAGCGCAGTCCTTACTCTGTGAAGTTACATCACTTCATGTATCCTGTGCCTTTGTTTTGCAGGGATAATAACAGCATGCATGGGCTTAATGTTGTAAAATAGATACATGTTTATGGATTGTGCTGATCTATTTTGTATTCAAAGAGATAAAATGAAAATTCTACAAGAACTGTAAGCAAACCCTCCAAGGGTAGTTGGATTTGCCTCTGTTCGTGACTATCCTTTTTATATTACTAGTATCTAGGGGAGGCAACCAGCTTCTGCATCTCTGCCTCTAAATTTACACATAGAGTTCTAATTTGCATGCACTTTTTAAAAGACTTTTATCTCTGAAGGATTTTAATCATATTTTTCAGTGCTAATGATGAAGAAAATACTTTTCTTTTTCGAATAAGGGTATTTAGCCTGTCACGACCAAGCTGTTTCTTGCAAGTTAGACATTATGACTTCTGAGAAAAAAGCTGATTCATTTGATAACTCTTCTTCCCTCACTACAGCAGAACGTTAGACCTCATTAGTTTGTGAGTTTCATCGGTAACACCAAAATGAGAGAGTTGGTGTCATTTTTGGACAGATTGTAAAGTTTATAGGTAGAAAGATGTGGAAATGATGGGATGTAAGGGAAAGAGGCCTGCAGTGGGATTTCTGGGACTGGTAACTATTGGTTTCATGCTGTTTCATAAGGAAAGGTAAAAGTTACAGAACTGTGAAAAGGGCCAGTTTCCACAAAAAACCCTAGAATATTTGAAATCATAATCATTTTAAGGTGACATCTTTGATTTCAGTGAAGCCAATAGTGAACTTCCCACCAACGGTAATTTCTCATCCTGCGCCTCCATTAGGGCTCAGTTTACTTCCTTAGAAGTCGTATGTCTCTGTCCTCCTATCTTCTACCTCAGGACATACTAGCAGTGACATAGGAACAACGTGTGTAGTTTTGATCAGTAAGCACTAGTAAAACTTCTATTTGCCCAGTTCTAGTTGGTTTATTGGGTGAATTTAATGTGTTCTGATCTCACTTGTTTTGTCTGCATCTATACCTGACATACGCCATCTGTTTTTAAACTTAAGATGACTTCTAGGTCTGAGTCAGAAGCTCTAGTTACTTGTTTGGCTTTGAATAGAGAAACATAGGGGGTTTGTTTGCCTAGAAAAATTGCATTTGGGAACTTAATAAACTTCCAGACTACCCAGCTAAAGGACAGGAATACCACCTTCCACAGAATATTTAAGTATATGTGCATATTTAAGTGCATATGAATGCTTACATTAGTATGTATCAGAAAACCAAATGCTTTCACCGATTAAATCCCTCTTTCCTCATCTTTGTTGTGCATTTGCCTCCCTCCACGCAGCAGCACTTTGCATATCAGTTTCTACCCAAGTACACGATGCTCACTGGTGCTAAATGAATAGGGATGTGTATTTGCCTCCCTCTAAAACCTTTAAGTGAAACTCATTTCTTTCCTTCACGTGCCAAGTGACTCTACCTTCATTCAGGTGTGACTGTGCTATGTGTCACCTGTGTGTCACCTCTCCCACAGACCTCTCTGATGTCTTTACCTAGAACACCACGTGAATAAGCATCTGGTTACCGTATCATGCTACTCCACTTAGAGGATTTTCCCTCTGTGTTTTATCATGTTCTCTGCTGAGCTGATCTTTTGATCTGTAACTTAAAGTCACTTGAGAGAAAAGTAGGAAGCCCCCAACTGCTATTAGTTTCATCATTTATTGTGAACCAGTACTGGAAAAAATGGTCTCTGATCATTGTAAGAGTACTGGAAATATTTGGATGGCTTTCTTATGATCAGCTTTGGGAGCTGATCTGCATACAGCTGTGTCTGGAGAAAAATTGTAATGGTGCTACAGAAGAGAGCACCAAATGCTGTCATATCCCTGTAGCTAAAACACCTGGTATTTGTGAAGACCTAGCTGTTTAACAGACACATTAAAATACTCAAAATACAGCTGGAATGTAGTAAGATCTCTAGGAAGTATTTGGGAAAAAATTGATCCCTGATCAATGAGAGAGGAAAACTAGTGGCAAAGGACATAGAGAGGCCAAGATACTTCCTGGCTCTTTGCCACCATGGCTTTTATGGGTCAGATTTGTCCTCCAGTCTCCCAGGCACCCGTGTCAAGCATCACAGTAGGAGTGAAGCATGACCTGTAGTAGAGTAAGACAGACTTAGAGGGAACTTCAACCAGTCTGATATGCAGTAGTTGACAGGACTAGATGGGGTGGATGAAAGGGTCTTGAGGGAGCTGGCTAATGCTATTGCAAAGTCACTCTATCATCTTCAGAAGGTCATTGGGAAAGTTCCTTAATGACTGGAAAAAGGCAAGCACTGTCTTCAAGAAGGGTGGTCCACAAGGCAGTTAGGCTAAACATGGCTAGTACTTTTCCTGGGAAGGCTACAGAGCAAATCCTCTTGGAAGCCATGTCCAAGTAGATGCAGGACAGGAAGGTCATTGGAAACAGTCAGCATGTGTTTACCCTGCGCAAATCACACTCCATCAGGCTTTCAGCACGATCAACTATAATGTCCTTACAGCCACACTAGCAAGACCTCTACAGTGGGTGAAAAACAGACTGAACTGTCAGGCTCAAACGGCTTGTGGTTGGTTGTTTCAAGTTGAACTGGTGGCATGATACTTGTACCTTTCTGAATAATCATATTCAACGTCTCTATTAAAAATGTGGGCAAAGGCCTGGAATACACCCTCAGCAAGCCTATGAATGATGCCACCTTGGACAAGGGTAGAAACATACAGAAATGCAGGGCTGCTGCTTGTAGGGTCCCTGACAGGCAGGAGGATGGGATGGCAAGAACCTCAAAGTTGAACAAAGGCAAGCGTAGAGTTCTGTATCTGGGAAGGAGTAACTCCATGCACCACGACAGGCTGTCCCAAAAGCAGCTTTGCAGAACAAGTTCTGGTGGATGAGAAGGTGAACATGTTTCAGCTGTAGGTTGTGGTGAAGAATGTCGACAGCAGACAGGGCTGGGCTATCTCAAGTGTGGCCAGCAAGTCAAAGAAGGTGATTCGGCTCAGTATATTCAGCAGTTGTGAGACTGCTTTAGGAGTACTGCGTCCAGTTTGGGGCTCACCCATCCTGGAATAACACTGACATACTGAAGCCAGTCATCATGAAGGTGGTCAGCTACTGGGATAGGGACACAGAGAGGCTGTGAAATCTCCATCTCCACATAGAGACATTCAAAACTCAGCTGCACACGACCCTGAGAAACCTGACCTCGTTGGCTTTGCTCTGAGAGGGTTGTTTGGAGGGATGTCCTCCAGGAGGGCCTTCTAATCTCCCTTACTTCGTGCTCTGGGCGAGCTCGGNGGGGAGCCTCGGCGGCGGCCATGGGCAACGAGGCGAGCCTAGAAGGAGGAGAAGGGCCGGGCCCCTTCCCCGAAGGGGAGGCGGCAGCCGGGGATGGCGGCGGCCCCGCGGCCCCCTTGCAGCGCCTGGTCCCGGCTGGGGTGGAAGCGGACCTGAGCCAGCTGAGCGAGGAGGAGAGGAGGCAGATCGCCGCTGTCATGTCAAGGGCGCAGGGGCTGCCCAGAGGGAACCTCGCCGGCGCGGAGCCGCCTCCCATGCAAAGGCATGCACGGAAAATCTCCCTTCTCCCGCTTCTCCCTTCCCCCCCTTCTCCGGCTCCTCGCGGTGGGGCGGGGGGCGAGTCGCAGTACGATCCGGGCCCGCTGCATCGGGAGCAGGCGTTGCATTTTGGTGGCTGAGGGAGGGAAGGGGGCGGCTGCACGAGTGCGGGCACCGGGACGGAGCCTGCACTCTCCAGCTTTTCCCACTCCGGTGGTTCCGAATAATAACGGCGGTCCTCGTTTCCAGTGGGCTGCGCCCTTTCCACTCCCTTCTCACTGATCCGGTAGTTTCTGTGTCCAGGGAGGGGAGAGATTTGCAGGCAACATTTCGGTTTTTCGCTGTATCTGTGTGTGAGAGCGCTTTACGGGGCTGGAGTGCCCTGCAGCTCAGATAGGAGCCAGGGAAGCTCTCCCCAGGGCTGGTGGCTTCTGCAAGCTTCTCCTTCTGGAGAAAGAAATTCTTGAATCTTTCAAAGCTTTTGGGCATAATGCATTTGCTTCCCGTTACTCTGCCAATTCTTAACCTTTACATATGTCATTTGGCTTCATTAAATAGTCGTGGATTGAAGAGGTCTGTTTCAGTCTATTTTTTCCCCCTTATTTTTCTTCTCTTTTTTTTTTTTTTTTTTTTTTTTTTTTTGGAAGGGAAAAAAGAGGCGATATCATAGATTAAATGGATTGCCACGGGATTCTGTGTTCTGTATAGCGATGACTTGACCGCAGGTTGTGCATCAGCGAAGACTAGAGCAGTTTCCTTCCCCTTTCTCTCCGTGCCCTCTAGTAAATTCACTGCCCGACGTGCAACAAGCCCGCTCACCGCCCCAGCCCGACCCCGCTTCTCTCCGCGGCGCCGGTCCCGGCCCTCCCCGCTCGGCGCCGCTGTCCGCGGTCCTGAACTCGCCGCTTCTCCCGCCCCTCATCCAGGGCCGGCCTCTCCGGGGCTCTCGCTCTCCGGGGCTGGGTGTGTTGTTTGTCTACAAGGAGGGGGCTGAAAGGAGCCTCCTCGACTGACTGTTCAACACGCTTCTTGTGTATTGACCTCACCCTAGAAAGATGCGTACTGAGTTTATATAATACCAGGTTTATATAAGTGAATTCTAGAAGAGAAGCAAGGAGGGTGGGACCAAATTGATCCTTGGGCAAGCAACTGAAGTGATTGGGATTATACCTGAGATGGTGGTCTCCATTTTTTAAAACTGGAAATCAAATTTTCTTATTTGATGTTTTGTATAATTATTAAACAGGTATTAACACAATGTTCCATTCAGTTCAAGGCCCTACCCAGCTTCTATAGATGTTAATGAAAAAAAACCATATTGGTTAGTTCTGTGAAACTAAGCCCACAATTTCCATTTGTATAACAGTCTATGAGCAAAGACACAAATACTGTAAAAGTTTATTGTTTAATGCTAATGTTCCAGTAAAAGTAAGATAAATGGAAGATTTTAGAATAGACTAATCTCATTATGATGGACTATTTCTGTATTTATAAATGACTGCTTTCCTACAAATGTATTTATGGTATCAGAAACTACTTTGATCTTGTTGGCGTAGCATACTTTCACTCTTCATTTAAAGTAAAGGCACTTTATATTGGTGAGTTACAGCCCTTTAAGTTTTAGGCAAAGCTGACATTTTAACATTCCGTGCAATAACCTATCAACTGGCTTCTCTTGTGGGGTTGTAGCAGTTCCCCTCATAGCATCTTTTTGCCTGTCACACTGTAATGAGGCTGCTACTTGTCTCTGCTCTTGTGTTGTGGTTTTACTTGCTCCTCTTGCATGTGTCTCTTTGCTGTTGAGATCTACCAAGAATGATGGGAATAATTATTAGAACATGATCCAAACCCTTGGAGTAAGAGTCTTCTAAGGCCTCAGGATCAGCCTCTGCTAGAC
This sequence comes from Baryphthengus martii, assembly GCA_013396935.1. NCBI lineage: Eukaryota > Metazoa > Chordata > Aves > Coraciiformes > Momotidae > Baryphthengus > Baryphthengus martii. The sequence goes on along the minus strand of VWZK01013975.1, from coordinate 75,622 downwards.
TTCAACTTACGTAAAGAACTAGCCTGCCAAGGGTCAGATTCCTTAGCTTCAAGCATTTTTTCAGTTGGTGTGGCCAAAGAAATCAAATGTGGAAAATACCTCTTAACTGATGCTCTACAAATGCTGCTCCCAACAGCTTTTTTTTTTTTTTTAAATTTCTTTTCCTAGCGTGGTTATGCCAGTCCAAATGTTAAGTAATTGAATTGGTGATCAAAAGAGGAATTCTGGCTTACAGTGTATATATAGCCTTGCATTATGACAATATCCTTATTGCTTTACCTATTAGGGTTGGGGTTTTTTTATGTCATTAACTGGATTTTTCTCGTGTGATTTCCATTATAATGTTAACTATTGTCCAGTTTTACTTGAGACACTAATAATTATTTCCTATTCTAAATGCTTTTATTCCCCTCCCAAAGTAACCCAGGTCTTAAAGTGTTCAAATTCCTCATGATTGATGGAATTCTTCAGTAAGAATTTTTGCAACTACATACTTTTTAATAGTAAGTAATGTATGTACCAGGAAACGTAGTTGCATTTTTACCACTCTGAAATACATGCTGTAGCTTCTACGGCTTCTGTAAGTCCTAGAAGCTACAGACTTAAGTCTTCAAAAATGCAATAGCTAAATAAATGCAGTTAATATTTATTATGCATTTTAGTGTAAGCATTTAGTTCTAGAGCACCTAAAATGAACTACTTACATGAAATGGAACTTTAAAATTTTTAACATTATTTATTTTTTTTTAAGAACATTTTATTCTCTAGATTCCAGTCGGAGTTTGGTATGCTTAGCACCTTTGGAAATCATTCGGTCGTATTTCAGTCACCTGTCTTCAGAAGACTCATTGTGAGGGAGTTTAGCTGAAATATACACTGTCAATTAGTCAGGAAGTTCTAGTTGCTTTAGCTTCACTGAATGACTGTGTAACTGTGTCAGTGTCCGCTTCCTGAGGAATTGTTCTACATCTTCTGAAAGGATTAGATGACCAAACTGAATATATGGACAGTCTAATGCAGTTGGGTGTTTCATTTTTGTTGGATTAGATTTTTGTTTGTTTGTTTTACTTCATTAAGTTCACAATATCACAGTATACCAGGTTGGAAGTGACCTCAAGGATCATCTTGTCCAACCTTTTTATTCGCAATAGACATTAACAGAATAAAAAATGCTGCATTTTGAGAAGAAATGCTAAAAAGCTAAGAAATCTTACTGAGTGTCACACTTCTAAAGTATGTTTGTGGTGTATTTTCCACCAGAAAGACGTATTTTTTGTTAATGACATCACTCTTGACTTAAAAAAAACCCAGAGAAAGCCACCACCTTAGCCACTAGGGATATGTGCAAGTTTATATGTATCTTGTCTTTGAAAAGATATAACTATCTTGGAGTTGTCGTTACTGCGTTCTCTTTAAAATTATTTGTACTGATGAATAGGAGAAAGACATGCCTTTTTAAATAGATTTTTATGGCTATGGCATTCAAGAGCTAGACCAGTAGTCTTTTTGTTAAATCTCCTCTTGACTCCAAAGTAAGCTTTGATTTGACTGTAATATTCATGTAAATGAATAAAGATGAGCTCTGTGAATCAAGGCCAAAGTGAGGGGAAACAGCAGCACAAAGAAAAGAATTAGGTGAGGGAGGACTAAATGATTTTCGTCGTTGAGTCTAGACTGAAGACTTTAAAATGTTGGTGGTTTTTTCATGATTGAAAAGGTTTACAATTAAAATTCTTGTCAAATGAAGACAAGATTTTTTTTTTTTTTTTTTTTGAGGATTTCTGATACTCCAGATTAATTTAAATTGTTCAATGTCAGTCTGTAGCTGGTTGTAAAATAGTTCTAGAAAAGGCTTCAAGTTCCAGCTACCAAAAACTAAATGGAGCAAGTCCTGGCTTTTGACAGAGGTAACATTTCTCAAGAAGCTTGTCTTTTCAAGGCTTTTCTTTCACTAGTTTGCCACACTCTGTCTCCGTTGCTTTAGAAACATTGTTATGTATAAAGGCAAGAGAAGTCTTGTCTTCAGAATACACCAGCAGCCTTGCAAAACACCTGGCCTTATTTCCTAGATTCATGAGCTTTAGTCTCATTTCATATCGTGACATCTGATCAAGTGGAAATTTATGGAGCACGATATTTTGATAAAAATGAAAGCTGGAGGAGAACTCTGTTCCAGTCGGGATCCACAGTTACTTATTCTTGTTCATGCCAAAGTTCAATTTCTGGAACAGTTATAGGTTGATTTGTTTGTTTGTTTGTTTTCTGTCTTCACACTTTGGGCATGGTATCCTGTTTCCCAACCTGAGTTTTAATAGCACCACTGATCCATTCTTTTTTCCCCTTGTCACTCTTAGCATTGTTGAATGAGGCCTTCCAACATTTTAAACACTTGAAAACATGAATGCTGGAAGTGTACCAGACTACCACTAATGGACTGGTTGAAATGGTTTCAAGTAGTAAGCAGCACCTTCCCAGATAAACCTACACTGCTTTTCTAAATAACAAGAAACAGAACTGTGGGTAGACCTACCTAGTTGCTCACGAGAGTATAAAATTGTTCTTTTAACAAGGAAAAATGCCAAATATCTGAAAGAATTACATTATCATTGGGCTTTTCTGAATTATCCTCATGAATAATGAGTTAATCAATGTTCACTGCTGCCAGTGGAAACACACCTACTCACTTCAGTGGGTTGCTTATTAAGGTTGTAAACTTTCCAGTATTACGGTCAATAATTTTACAGCAATGGGGGAAGAGTAAATGGAGTTATGGAAGGCTGGAAATAGTTTGTTCTTAATGACCATTTCATATGGATATTTTTAATTTACAAAAAAAAAAAATCATATGCAAGATTGTGAGAAAGTCCCATGTTGTGAGAATTGTGAGCAGTTAGCTTTGTCCTTTTATGTTGCCATTTCTAGGTATGTAATGAAAACTCTAAACATTAAACAAAAGCGATAGTAAACTCGTGATAACATCAACAGTGTAAACTTTTTTTTTTTAATGTGTCTACTATATATAATTCTGCAGACTTCTGATAAAACTCTTCAGCAGAATTGTGCCGTTCTTTCTTTATTTTTTAGCTAAGGACTGCAGTTAAATGTAATGAGTGATTGTTTGTTTTGCTCATTTACGTCCAAGAAGCAATGTCATGTCTGGAAAACAAGATCACAGTTAACTGGATCTCTCCAAGTGAAAACTGAAAATTTTATATTTATGTTGTGACACTGAAGAGAACATCATACCTTCCAGGAGAAGCACAGTGATAGCACTGAATAGAATATTTTTTGACATCTTTTAGCAATAGCATTGAATACTATATTACTTCATCCAGCTGCAGCCGAGTATAGCAACAAGCAGAATAGTGTGCCACATATGAAGACATGCTCTTGATTTTGGCTTGCAGTAGTTTTATTTTCTCCTATACAAAAACACAGCAAACATTAGTGTTAGAGACTTGGGGATAAGCCCTGCATTTTTATTTTTATTGCTGGGCAGTGTAAATTGTTGGGGTGATGCCGAGAGAAAGCTCGATAGTAGTTCTATTTAAAAAGAAAGAAAAAAAAAATCTTCAGGACTAATTCTGTGAACTGGCATCTGTTTTATTTGATTGAAAATATTTCTGATTTGTGAGTGGATGAGTGGCAAAATAAACACTTCGAAAAGAAGCGCATACTCCTTAACGTACCTGGATTTCAGGAGTTTAAATCCCCACTCGAATTGCAAATGTATCAACATTTTGTGCAAGTAGAAATATATCAACATTTTGTATTGTGCAATGTTTTTCTTGTACGGTTCTGCTTTGATCAGCTAATTTTCCGACACCTGTTTCTTTTAGTCTTCTCCATATCCCTGTATTTGTATCCCAAGGGATAGAGTGGAGAGTTAGTCAGTTGGGTTTAGATAAAATAGGAATTTGTAGCTTTGAGTTTTTCAGATTTCTGAAGAGAAAAAATCTGGTTAAATGATGTTGTACTAGATTATTTTCTAAATAATAATAATAATTAGCCTATAACTGAATACTTGTATAAGCCCTTATAGAACAAGAATTTTTTATTTAAATAGAATTTACATGCACCTTATGCTATAACCTTTGGTCTTGCAAACACCTAAGGACTTGACAAACTTCATAGTGTTACCAGAGCACTTCCAGGGTCACAGATACAGCTGATTTTATCTCATTTTTCTAGTGTTCTGCATTATTTTAACTTTATTACATTTTCTGTCTGCAGACATCCTGAACTTGATACAAGCCACCATTCCAGGCAACCAGGTAAGCCTCCAGATCCGGGACCACCAAGTTTAAGTAAAAGCAGAACAGTAGATGTGCTGAAGACAGAACAACGGGCACCTGGACGGAGTCCTTCTTCTATTAGTCTAAGGGAATCAAAGTCCAGGACTGATTTTAAAGAAGATCAGAAGCCAAGTATGATGCCCAGTTTTCTCTCAGAAGCCAATCCATTGAGTGCAGTCACTTCAGTTGTGAACAAATTCAATCCTTTTGATTTGATATCAGATTCGGATGCAGCCCATGAAGAAGCCAGTAGGAAACAAAAAGTCACCCCGAAAGAGCAAGGGAAACCTGAGGAGCAGAGGGGCCTTGCAAAACATCCAGCTCAACAACAGTCTCCAAAGCCAGCTGTTCAACAGCAGGGACCTGTCAAACCTACTCCTCAGCAAACTGAGTCTTCCAAACCAGTGCCTCAGCAGCAGCAGCCTGGGGAACCAAAGCAAGTTCAGAAACCAGGCCCCAGTCGCCCAGCAGACTCTAAGCTAGAACAAGCGAAACAACCACCCCAGCCACGAGGACCACAGAAATCTCAGCCCCAACAGCCAGAACCAGCGAAGCCTGCTCAACAACAGACTTCTGCAAAACCTTCATCAGGCCCAACAAAACCATCAGCACAGCAACCAGACAATGCTAGAACATCATCCCAAGCACCACCTCCCACAAAAGCATCATCACAGCAGCCAGGACCTGTAAAACAACCATCTCAACAGCCAGTACGGCAAGGAGGTCCTGTAAAGCCATCTCCTCAGCAAGCAGGGCCTCCAAAACAGCCTTCTCAGCAACCTGGTCCTGAAAAGCCATCTGCTCAGCAAACAGTACCTGCAAAACAACCATCGCAGCCTGGACCTGGGAAGGCACCTCCACAGCAAACAGGGCTTGTGAAACAAGTGGCACCACAGGCGGGGCCTACAAAACCATCTTCTCAGACTGCGGGGGCCACAAAGCCTACGGCACAACAACCGGGAGTTACAAAACCACCGGGCCAGCAACCAGGGCCTGAAAAGCCCTCGCAGCAAAAGCAAGCTGGTGCAACCCAACCCGCTGAGTCTGCCCCAAAGAAAACCTTCTGTCCTCTTTGCACAACCACTGAACTGCTGCTGCATGCTCCAGAAAAGGCCAATTACAACACGTGCACGCAGTGTCACACTGTAGTCTGCAGCCTGTGTGGATTCAATCCTAACCCTCATATAACAGAGGTGAGTAGTTTTTAAACTGATGTTTGCTACCAGCGCACAAAATTAAATTTACTTCTATTATGCTGAAACATCAGGTGTGTTACAATGTATCATTGTGATCGCTTAGGGCCTTAACAAGTTCAGTGAAAAAAAAATCCTGCTATTTGGGAAAACTGCTTACGAGTAAAAGGGAGTGAAGTTGGGGGGGGGAAAGGTAATGGTTGTGTATGTACAGTGTTTAGCAGTGTGTTTATTTCTTCTTAGAAATAAAGGAGGAGCCTCAATGTGACTTTTGCCATGTTGCTGCTATAAGGACTAACTAAGCAAACAAAATAAAACGACTCTTCATAGCCCCAGTGTGTGGAAAAGGACGTAGGGTGGATTTGCTTTGTAACTGTTTAAGTGTTCATTAGCTGAAAGCTTGAGTCATGAGTTTTGACTTGGTGATACTCAGGTTGTTTCATTCTTGTGGGATGCTAAGAAAGAGATCTCTGTGGACTATTTCTAACTTGATCACCATTCTTGCTGTAATTATATAACATAGGAATGGCAAAGCAAGTAATATTAGGACTTCAAATGAACTTATTTTAACCTGCTGTTTGTTGTAGCTTGGTTTGTGTGCTTACACATATCCTTTATTCATTCTGCATGAGAATAAAGCTGACAACACAAAACAGGGAGGAGTGGCTGATGCACCAGAAGGCTGTGCTGCCATTCAGCAGGACCTAGACAAGCTGGAGAGCTGGGCAGGGAGAAATTTAGTGAAGTTCAACAAGGGCAAGCATAGAGTCTTGCATCTGGGAAAGAACCACCCCAGGTACCAGTATAGGTTGGGGGGCTGACCTGTTGGAGAACAGCATAGGGAAAAGGGACTTGGGGGTGCTGGTGGACAGCCGGATGACCATGAGCTGGCAATGTGTCCTTGTGGCCAAGAAGGCCAATGGCATCCTTGGGTATATTAGAAGGGGTGTGGGTAGCAGGTCAAGAGAGGTTCTTGCCCTCTACTCTGCCCTGGTGAGACTGCATCAGAAATACTGTGTCCAGTTCTGGGCCCCTCAGTTCAAGGACAGAGAACTGCTTGAAAGAGTCCAGCGCAGAGCTACAGAGATGTTTAAGGGAGTGGAACATCTCCCTTATGAAGAAAGGCTGAGGAAGCTGGGTCTCTTTAGCTTGAAGGAGACTGAGGGGTGACCTCGTTAATGTTTATAAATACGTAAAGGGCCAGTGTCAGGAGGATGGAGCCAGGCTGTTCTCAAGGATGTCCAATGATAGGACAAGGGGCAATGGGTGCAAGCTGGAACATAGGAGATTCCAGGGAAACATAAGGAAAAGCTTTTTCACCATGAGGGTGACAGAGCACTGGAACAGGCTGCCCAGAGAGGTTGTGGAGTCTCCTTCTCTGGAGAAATTCAAAACCCGCCTGGATGCATTCCTGTGTGACCTAATCTAGGAGATCCTGCTCTGGCAGGGGGCTTGGACTCGACCTTTTGAGGTCCCTTCCAATCTCTGGCTTTCTGTGGTTCTGTGTGAATGTCTGATCTCTTCTTATTGCTTGAACAGTTTCTCCCAGATCTTAATATGTTAATTTTAAATGCGCAATATAGTCTGGGTTTGTTTTCAGTACCACCACTTTTATCAATTTATAGAAATTCGAGCCCAGCAGACCTGTCACTGAAGACGAACTAGTAATAAGTAAGCCAGAAGGGGTATTTGAGAAGTTTATTTTTGTCATGTTTTTTTGTAAGTTTAGCTGATCATAGATGCCACTAGGACAAAGTAGAGACTGCTACTATATTTTTGAACCCGATAAATAATATTCTTATGTTTAAAATTGAATGAAAGAATCACTGAGACTGGAGCGTTTTCTGGAGGTCATGTAGTTCAACCCTCTGCTCAAAGCAGGTTGCTTATTGCCAGTTTTTAGTATCCTCAGGGGTGGAGACTTCACAGCCTCTCTGGGCAACCTGTTTTCTCAGTACCATAATGATTTAAGAATGTTGCTATCAGGTAGGTTTCTTTCCAGTATGCATGTTTATTAGGGGTACCTAGTAGCAAACAGCAGGCTTCTTGCTTCCAGCAAGTGTATTATTTAATGATTTGTTGTTAAAATCACAAATTTAAACCTGAAAGGCTAATTACAATAACCATTGGTAGCACATTGCATTGTTTAGGAGTGAACTATGAGTTCAGGAAAATTCAGGATTGAGACAGTTGGCATTAATGCTTTGACAGAAAAAGGAATGAGAGGAACAGGCACGTGCAGAAATTTCAGAGCATCTGCAACTAACTGGGTGCTCGGAGTTTATCTTATCAGGGCCAATATAAGGAAGGGTCATAACACATGTCTTTCTGGACACTTTGGGGTGAAAAAAAGATATATTTATGAATAACGGTCAAGAAATGCGATATATTGATGTGGAAGTCAAAGAGAAGCTTCTGTTCTGACAGAACGTTTTTAGACCAAAATTTTTTACATTTATTTGTGTGTCCTGAGTTGTTTGTTTCCACGATATGCTCCTGGAGTCTCTTGATGCTCCAAGTTTATCTTCCTTTAAAAACTTCAGATTTCTTATGGAAATGGTCAACAATTTAGGCATGTTCAAATGAAATGGATTTTGAGAGAGAGAGAATTTATGTAGGAAGATCTCAAAGTATTTGGAAATTCCATTAATAACTACAAGCTTTTGAAGTGGGCACTCTAAGTGTGAAATTCAGGACTTTAAGACAATAAATACAGCTGCATTTAAGACTATCTGATTGCATACATATGTAAAAGGAGATTTGAATTTCTTAGTACACATTGAAATAAACACAGGATATGCATTTATTTCATGATTAAATCATTCCAGTAAATGAAGGTATTGGACGTCTTATTTATTCAGCTATTAGTTCCAATCTCCTGACTCCCACTCAGACTTTTCTCATTTGCTGAATTTTGCACCACCAGCTGTCTTGCCGAACCTTCATTGTGGGTGTCCTGCTCCAATCTGCAGTGAAGTGCGACAAAAATCACATCTGACTTTATTATTGAACCGTTGGAGCAAAGTAATAGAACTTGCTTTGACACATACGAAAATTTGACTTCATTCAGTGGCAAAGGTTCCCTCTTGATTATTCTCGAACTTTCCTTCTAGTTTCCCTTTTGATTCAATATTTGGATTATTAACAACATTTTCTGATTCCTCCTTTACAATAGTTTACACATTTCTTCCTCTCTAGTATGAAAGCCATGGTTTGTGTCTCAGCTGTCAGTTTGCCTGATTCCGGTGCAAGTTTTTTCTTTTGGTTTCTCTTAAGTTCTCCTAAAGTGCTGTTGATCAAAAGTTTTTGTCTCTTCCTCATGCACTTTCTGACTATATCTTCACCTCTCATTGTTATACTTGGACTTTTCCTGCTGTTCTTTTTGCCAAATTTTACGATGCTGTAATCTTTCCCGTGTCCTTTATAGCCAGTGTTTTCATTGCTTATGCTAAAACGTTACTGGTCGAAAAGCAATAATTTCAAATTGGGTGTGGGAAGAGTGAAAGGCATTTATTGAGAAAGGAATTTATATTACTTTTATTCTTTAACATTTCCCCCATACAGCTGCCTGAACTACCTTCTTAAGATACTCTTCTTAAAAATTTCTTACAGTGTAGTTCAGTCTTCATAACTGAGTGAATTACTTTTCCAATATAGATCTTTCTAAATTTCTATATTTCTAGCTGATTCGAGAAAGAATATAGCAGGCTTTACAAACTGGCTCAGGAAACAGATTGCCTGCATTGGAAAACCATGATAAGAAGTGCTGATTTGAAAAAATTTTATTCATTCTTTTCATTTAAACCTCTATTTAAAATGCAGTATTACATGTACCCTGTTTTAACTTGCTAGAGAGAACTGTGTAACTAAGAGCAGAAAGTGATACCTGTATCGCCACAAGGTCAGACTCCTTGAACTGCTTCTCTGAACCATCTGACACTGCGGTCCCCTTGGGAAAAAGGAGTAGTTGGTATCTTGTTTTTTACAGCAGCCTAGAGAGAAAACACACCATACATAACGTGTTCAGTAGCATATGTCTCTCTAATCTGTCTAGGTATTCACATGCCACTCATCACCATGGCACGTGACTGCCTAGCAACAGTTGCATAAAGTCACAGTAAAAATTATGTAAACAGGTTTGATGGCTGCCACTCTATCCCATTTTCCTTTCATGTACATCAGAACCTTGTAGCATGTGTTCATTTATTTTATTACATGGTGATTTATTTTTCTCATTTTAAAAATAATTATTTTGCCAAAACCCACTCCTGTGAGCCATTAGCAACAGAAACCATCACTTCCCCAAAAAAGATTCAGCTTTCTGGAACATTTTAGCAGGAGTAGGCTTTCTGAAAATGAGTAAAGACATCTGAGGGATTATTAATTTTGTAAAAAACTTAAGTACAGTTTTGACAAAGCTTGGCAAAAAGCATCAACTACTACAGTTAAATCTAAATGATCAGTGGATATGCTTGATAGCTGGGGTAAATTTTCATGCCCTGTGAACTAGTTCCTGGAAGATACATACAACACAGACTGAGCAAGGGTTTAAAAGTTTAAAGTTTCAAGTGTAATAATATGTCATTACATTCTAAAAGTTGATGATCCAATGGAGTGTTAAAGCTGTTAATACTGGAAACTGCTGTGTGTGAGCTCTGCACCATGAGCCCACCCTGGACGGGTATGTGTGCGTATGGGAATGCCTGTCTTCTAGGGAGGTTTTAGGAGGGATTGTTTTTCATGCATTTTTTTCTACATTAGTCCATATTTCATCCACTGTTTCAGTATGCTTTTGAGAGACCTTTTAAAATCATCCTTGGAGCAGGGTATTTTTTACTTAGATAGTGGCTGAAAATTGTGCATTCAGATAATGTGAAGCTCTGTATATTGATGCAGGATTTGTTTACTTGCCAAAAGCTCCTCTGGATGGAGGCAAAGTGAGTTCTGAAAAATATTTTATTGATTCTGACTGTTTTTAAAACAACATGTCTGTATCAAAGTTCACTTAATCCCAACAGAGAAAAGCGGAGGCAGAAAAAAGCCAGGTCAAGTCTCCCAAAGAAGTGCATATAACTTCATATCAAATAGAACATTTTACTGGATTTACACTTTCATTTTCAGTTCATCAGGAAAAAAAACCAACAAACTAATCTGAAAATATCTTCTTGAGTTTTTCTTTGTTTGTTTGTTTTGTTTTTGAATTTTTTGGGTGAGTTGTGTGGTTTGTTTTTTTTTTTTTTCTTTTGGTAGAGCTAGGAATTTTCTGTATCTGTTGCTCTAGATACTACTTACTGCCTTGATTTTGTGCTCTTTCTTTTTGCTTTTATTTTTATGTACTATCACATCACAACTTTTGGTGATTTAAAAGTATTATGATTTGGTTCAAATCTTCATGATGAATTTTGTTATTTATATTTGTTTTTATCAATGTCCTTCATCTCCATGTATCCTAAAGAGGGGCAAATACTTGGACATGAAGTATTTTCAGGAACTAGAGGTAATTTAAGCAGTCAGTAATGCATTAATTTTCTTCACTTATCATTATTATTGACTTGCCCATGGAAAGACATATATAAAATACTATTCATATAAGGAAGAGGAGTATAATTCTTGTGAAGAATTCAGATACAATAAAGTTAATAGAAATGACTCTATTAAATCTTTGCTAATTACATGACAGTAAAGGAAGCTATTGATTGAATTGAAATATTCCCTGTGGTTTACAGTCTAGACCCTGCTGTGTTGTAGCAGTGCATAAGAGCCAGAATGCAACATGGACTGGAAATGACATAAACAAAAATAAAACTGCCATTGCTGTGGATAGTGACATGCCACAATTTCTAAACTTTTTAATACCAGACAAAATAGATTTGAAATTGTACACTCTATGTCAGCTTAGACTTGGGCAGGTATTCAGGGTTATATAAGTAATGCAAAATAAAGTAGAAAAAAATTAAGGACTTGAATCTGATCATCAGCTGTTATAATTGTAAGTTGTAAAGAAATGAGTTTAAAAAACCTCACCAAAATCCAAAGCTTTTTTAACTTCCTCCAAGTATTAATTCATTAGTCAGCTCTTAATTGTACTGAAGTAAAGCTAGAGGTGTTCTGTAAAAGAGAATGGAGTTTAGTCTGGGTTCAAATTGATCAGAGAGCAGATTCAAACACGATTTATTTAGCTGTCTTTTAAAGTTGATCAAAGTTTGAAGTATTTCTGTGTAAAATATTTGTTTTGACCCAAACAGTGCTTGGGATGTTGCAGTGTTACTGCAATTTATATGGAAATGGCCATTATTCACAATTTTTGCGATGAAATAATGTTATTGTAGTTCCTTTAATTCTGCCCCTAGCTAGAACTGCCACATAGGCATTTGGGAAAATTGTAAAGAACCTCAAATAGAAGGGTTATGGAAGCACAGAATATTGTTTCTCTCTGTGGAATATTCTTAAATATACTCCCGCAGCATTTCTCTCTCAGAGGGAGACTATGTGTCTACATTTCTGCTGAAAATTTAGGATTAAATGTATTAATAGTATTGATGCCCTCTGGATATTTTTCAAATTCATTTTTTTTTCCCTTTCACGAAAGAGGCAGAACATAGAAAGAAGCAAACACCTATATATGGCGAGCGTTTTCTCAGTATTTCAGCTGGGCAGTTTTCTCATTTGCCCGGAAAAACTATCCTGTCTGTTTTTTAACACAAGTAAATAATAAATTAATCTGCATAGCTAAAGATGTCAACTCCAGTGAGCCATCTGTGCCAGGATTGCTGTTGCTCAGCAACTGTAATTTACTACTATGTTAGGCCATGTGATGTGGAGATGCTGTTTGCTGGGTAATCAGCGGGCAGGAAACATGGCCCAGCCCTGCTCCCACCAGACATCGTAATCCCTTTTCAAATCCCGACGATATTCACTCAATGCACTTTGTGCATCACAGATGAACATTGTTAACCTCTTCTTTGCCGCTCTCTTGATTTGCAGTTCTATCTTTGTTAATAATTCATGTGTTCCTGGTATATTAAATCTCGATGCGGTTAATGAAAGCCATTGGCGTTTGTCGCAGTGGTGCACGGCGCTGTGTGCTGAGCTGTGTTTAAGTCTTTTTCCTTGTCCTGTGCATGAGACAGCTTAAAACATGCTTGGCTGTAAAAGCTAACTTTTAGATTTTGGGAAATACTTTTGTTTTTAAAAAAAAAAAAAAAGTACAAAAATTATATTCTCTATTTTGCTTGATGATTCTAATTATATAAGCTATAAAATAATAGTTCCCCACTCACTCATACGTCATATGTAAACTATAGCTTTTTGCATTAGTAATTTAAGCAGAGTAGTGGAATATGTTTTAAGATTGTGATAACTGCGTGGCACGATTCATCCAGCAGGTTTTTTTAGTAGTTTTAAAATAGGTGACACATATAAAAATAATCTTTCAAAACATCTTTTAAAAAAGTTTGCTCAAACATAGGTTTAGCAGCAACCTACAGTGCTTGTAACCTTTGCTGTGGTTTGTGGCATGGGTAGCTGGGGACCATGCTGCTGACTAGAACCCAACATCATTTTGGTGAGTGTCTTCAGTCAGTGTTCCCTGATAAACTCCCCAGTTGCCTTTTACATCTGATATCTGAAAGGAAGGTAAATATTTATTTTGTAATGATGATCTGTTTGCCTCAAATGAGGATTAGTTGTATACTGTGTATGATGGTTAAATGTTTCGGTGTAATTACTTTGAATAGTTGAGATCTTATTCCTGGAAGGGTTGTGTAGGAGGAAAAGTTTGTCTCTAGTATTGCCCAGGCTTATTTAGAAGACCTTTTCAGTTGTATGTCGACATACTAATTCAGTTTGTTCCGTGATAGTAGTTACTCTTTTTCCTTCATAACAGGATTTTCTGATCTAGGTTCTTGTTTCTTACAGTATTCTACCACTCTACATGAAGCTGCATAAAATCATGGGCCCAAGTGCATTATTTTTCATGTCTCTCTCATTATGTTGGCAGAAATGTCTGCTAAGAGCCAAATCTGGATTCCTCGCTCCTCTCCATCAGGGACTAAATAAACTGATGTGTTTTCAGACTACAAACTGATTTTGTCATTAAATCTTTGGGGCAGTGCTGAGCAATGTCACCAAAGTCCATTTACATATCTGTAGCAATGTAAAGGCTCTATAAATCTTTAACATCCGTCTATACCACCATAGAAATGTAATATTTTATGCATAACTTAAAGTTCCTTTTTGTAGCACCAAATGACTGGTGTAAGTGAGAATGAGAGCCGCTGCCTGAGAACACAGCTCTGTTCTGCAAAACTGCTGTTAAAATGGCTTCTGAGCGCCACATTATATAGTCTGCCAGTACTTTTTTTATATGAAATATGTTCAATCTGCAAGTCAAAATTTCTTTCTCAGGTATGTTTGGAATCTTAGAATCAAGCTGGATTCTCTTCCTTACCACGGTATCTGCAGGAAAAGAAATTGAGTGTGTCAGTCGATGCACTCACTCTCTGACAGTTTTCCTGTTGCTTTTGATGGGTTTGTGTAGTGAGAACAAATCTGAAGGCTTGTGCAGAAAGGAATAGGCTCTGGATTGCATTCAATCGTGTGGACTTTGTGTGGGATGAGTTGAACTGAAATGTAGCTCATATTTGTTATTGGAGTCAACTGGTAGATTATGAGTGCATAAAGAAGGGCAAGCTATGGAACACGGTGCTATAATTTTCTTCAGTGTAATTCTCCGTGGGTGGTGTTACTAAAACACCGAGGAAAAAAATCATTTGGCACTCCTGTTGTTGTTTAAGGGTTAACAGATGGAGTAGGGCGGGGACAGGTGATAACTGCAGAACCCTGAGGGGTCAGAGGGCAGCTGTAACTCCTTCCCCTTCCCACCACTCTCCGTAAAAGGCACAGGAAGGTGTGTAGGGGGGGATGTTGCTCTTTCCTGGTTTGTGATGCTGCTGCTGCCCCTCAGCACAGCCGGGCCTGGCTCCCCGCGCACCGCACAATCCAGCGCCATCCGGGAGCGGCCTTGGTATGGAGTTGTATGTCTCTCTTCCCTTCATATTCCTTATCCCTGTTTATCTCCTGTTACTCATTATATTTGTTATAGTCTTAACTTCCAGTTTTGGGTGAGGCATTTTCTTCTTTATTCCCCTTTTTATCCTGTCCTGGGACAGAAGCGGGAGGAGGAGAGAGGGCTGATAGGAATCCTGCTCTGTGGGGCTTGCCCTGAGCCTGCAATGAAGACAGCTCCCAATTAGTAGAATCTTTATGGAGTTTGAGATGTTAAGGTTGATGAATACATGAACTATATTTTAATTATTTGTTAGTTGTTATGAGGGCATGTACTTTCAGCATCAGTCAGTTAGAAAGCAAGCTAATACTTTTTTATGTTCAGCAGTTGAAATCTGAAGAAAAATGCTGCATGAAATCTGTCAAATTTACAGGCCTAGTCGTGGCTCTTAATGGCTTGGGTCTCAGTATGAAGAAAATCACTTACGGATCTTTTCTAGAAATAAGACCCAGCCCCTCCTCCTATCTACCAGTGTGAAAATAGACAGCTTGGGATCTTCAGCATCAAAGCAGCATCTCATTTACAAGTAGACAGGAACTGCAAAAGCACACACATTGCCCTTGAAACTTTTGCCTCTTAATTCTAGGTAGGAGATAATGAGAGACAGAAACCAGAAAGTCACAGGATTACTGTCCAGGAAGACCTTTAAGGATAGACTCACAGTAGTAATTCAGATATCTACAGCAGAAATAAATTTTGCTTCATCTGTAATAACGTGTAAGAGCATCTGTATTTAACAGAAGCCTGCTCCCAGTAAAGTTTATGGAAAAATCTAATATTGCAGTAGAATAATCCGGCCAGTGTTTGGTACAAAACTGCATCATGTAGCACACTTCATTTTGAACTCCTGCAGTTCCAATCACAGAACTATGGCTTGTGCAGTTTTTTATTTGGTGGAAGATGATGTGTGTAAGCTGTAATGACTTGAGAGTTTTGGCATTTAATTCCTCCCACTATAATGCATAGGAGGAATTCTATGTCTAAACCAGAAAGGTTTAAAATATAATACAATGAAGTAAAACTTGCCCTACATTTTCCATTTTGAAGTTCAGTTGTAGGAATATCAAACACATTTTTAAAGGCTTCATTTTAATACTGAGAGTACCCTTGTGTGTATATATGTATATATATATGTTGGTTTTTTTTCAGAAAAGGAAAAAAAAGTAACGCGAATTAAGATTTTATCTTCTGCACAACATTGTGTTGAATACTGTGGTACAGAATTAACTTCCTGGACTCCAGTTAGGTAGTCAGACTGGACCAGCTGCATGTTGAAAACAAGCCTAAATGCTTGTTATACATACAATTGGAATCTGGACACCTTAAACATCAGAATTATTCATATTACTCATTCTATGGCCTGGTTCAACCCTACAGCTAGTTCATTTGGGGCCTTAAAGGTATCATAGTGACTTAAAATTAGGTTTCCTGGAAGCTGAGTGAGACCAGGTAGACACCTGTTAACTGACATGGTTTCATCTGGTCATTTTAAGTCAGAGTACAGCACTTCTTTGTTTTGTTCATTTTAAATGAAAGAGGTGAGTGAAGGTGTCAAAAAGAAGCAGGAACAGTGAATCACTAAGAAAAGTATCCAGTTCTGTGGTTAGTGGGAAAAGACATTGCTTACTTTGGCACATTAAAAAGCTCCTCACAGGATCCTGTCTTTCTCCACTGTGCATGAAAGGCCACCTCTCCAATATAAGAAATCTTGGTCGCTTCAAAGCCAGACAAGTGTAACAGCTGAGGTGGATGTTCAGAGTATGCGGCTCAAGTCTGGTCTGATTAACTTAAACCTTCTAGAAAACCCTCAAGAATTCTTCTGGGAATTATATTAATATGTGTCTAATTAAATTAGCTTACTAATAGCTAAAATCCGGTGTCATAATTAAGATTTACTTGTTGCAAGTAACTGTCTTTTGGACAGGGGACTTGCAGAGGAACTGATCACCAATCAAACAAAACGGCTGTTGAGCTGAATGTAATCTTTACTCAGGGCCTCTGTGCTGTTGTGAACTTAATTCCTTTAATAATTCTAAGCAGAGTTTCAACACGTGTTCCGGTTTTGTTTCGGTTGGTTTCACTTTTTAACAGTCATTTGCTGTATGGGTTGCAAGTAGATGAATGGTAACTCGATTACCTTGAGTTTGCAGCTGAGGCCAAAATTGGGCGTCTCTTTGTGAAGCTATAATAGTGAGCTCATATTCCAGGGTGTGTACGTGCTGTGTTTATCAGAATAATTGAAATAACTGTGTTTTAGAGAACTGCTTCCAACTGTGCTTTTGATTTTGGCTGCTGGAAACACGCAAGGCTGGCAAAGCACACCAAAATAATGAATTCAGTGCCTCAGTTCATGACATCAGAGTGCTTTCCTTTCAGTGAGCTCGGATATTACGCAGACAAAACCTTTCTTTGAATGTAGTACCTCCAGATTCATCCCGTGGTGTATGTTAAGAGATTTCAGACCTGAGTGAGAAACAGGATCCAGAAATCTTCACCCTTAGGGGAGAAGAGCTGAGTCTTATATTCAGTGTCCTCCTGATTGCAGTCTCGCTCTGTTGCAGTGGTGCATGCCAACGCTGTAGCTGGTTCCCTGCGTTTCACACACAGGCTCAAGAACAGAATTAGGGCTACGGGTGACCTGCTTAAGTATCTACTTGCAGGTGTAGACCCATGGCCTCTGTGACATATTGAATGATATTTTTGCTGCCTATAGTGTTTCTGCTAGCGATGTGAATTGTGGAAAACAGCACGTAGTGTTTCCTGACCACATGTAGCATTAGCCTATTTGATCCTTCCTCAGATGGTGAGGCTTTACAAAAGCAAAAGTAGTGATGACCACTTAGGACTATTTTTTTTTCTGTCATCTTAGAAAATATGGTTTCCCTCTCATGTAATACTTCTTGGGAAGGAGAAAGATAAAGTTGTGTGGTACTAAAACTGATGGAAAATGGGTAAATGCAGTTTTTGCCTTATTCTTTCTCCTTTGTGTTGGGGGCCGTTGTATACAGGCATGCAGCAGTTACCCTGGGAATCTCTTTTAATAACAAAGGAATTTTGAGAAATTATGGCTTATAATTTTATACCATTAGGTCTTAGGCCAAGCTCCTCACTGATTCCAAATGAAGACTTGCCCTCAAATTGTTTTCAGAGTGTGAGTTTGTGTAATGTGTGGTGCCCATCAACACACTCTGTGCCTAATTCACTGGGTACGTGTATACTGCCTGTCTTGTGCCCTGTGATAGAAACCATTAACCAAAACCATGAGCTGTACAAAGAGCTTGGTAGACGTATGCTGAAAGGTAATTATGCATTTACTGTCTTTTAATTCTGACTATTGTTTTCTGTCAGCAGACTTGATGTGTCAAACTATTTTAGCAGTATTTGTCTGTTTTTCACTATTCTGGCAAATCATGGCTATAAATGAATCACTGCTGCGTCCCATGAAATTCCGATGCATTTTTTTCATTCTGATGGGTTTTTATCCTTCAGTATTCAGCTGTGTGTAAACTGAATGTGAAGTCATTAGAAGCATGAGCTCAGCTATAGCTTGAATCATAGGAATGTGGAAATGAATGAAAAAATAATTTGAGCATTTTAACCACAAAATAATATCAGTAATAATATTTCTCCCTTTTTACAGAGAAGTCTGAAATCTTGCAACAAGCCATACACTAGAATAGCCTATTATTATGTTGATTTTATTAACTTTGTCTTATTTTAACTATAATATTTTTTTAATTTTTTTTTTTTACTGCAGATTAAGGAATGGCTGTGTTTAAACTGCCAGATGCAGAGAGCATTAGGTGGTGACCTAGCACCAGGTCATGGTCCCGGGCCACAGCCACCTCCACCCAAACAGAAGACACCCGTTCCACCTTCGACAGCTAAACCATCTCCCCAGCCACAACCTGTTCAAAAGAAAGATGCTTCTCCAAAACCTGATCCTTCTCAGTTAGCAGAATCGAAAAAAACCCTGCCGCAGAAAAAGCAACCATCCTTGCCTGGGTCTCCCCCTGTAAAATCGAAAGAACCCCGTGCCGAGCCTACTGAGGTCTCCCAGCAAATAGATCCTACTCCAAAGTCTGATCAGGCCAAGCCAACGCAGGCTGAAGATAAGGTAAAACAACCCAGTATACAGAAGCCTGTGGCTGACACTGTGCCTACCTCTGCAGCACCAGGGCTGAAACAGGATTCAGCAGGACCCAGACCTCCACCAACTCAACAGAAAGTGACAGATTCCCCAAAGCCAGAGCTTGCCAAGCCATCACAGGACACACATCCAGCTGGGGATAAACCAGATTCCAAACCCCTTCCACAAGTGTCCCGACAGAAGTCAGATCCCAAGCTTGTGTCTCAGCCTGGAGCTAGACAAGATGCTAAAAGTCAAAAGCCTGTCGAGCCAACGCAAACGAAAGATGAAGCTAAGAAGTTACAAACAAAACCGGCCCCAAAGCCTGATGCCAAACCAGTTCCAAAGGGCCCACAAGCAGGGGCAGGTCCCAAGCCAGCACCAGCGCAGCTGGCGCCTCAGCCCCAACCACCTCAAAAAACTCCCGAGCAATCAAGGCGTTTCAGCCTTAATCTGGGAGGCATCACTGATGCCCCTAAGCCTCAGCCTACAACACCACAGGAAACAGTTACTGGGAAACTCTTTGGATTTGGAGCCTCAATCTTCAGCCAGGCCTCGAACTTGATTTCCACAGCAGGTCAACCGGGGTCTCAGACATCAGCCCCTCCTCCGCCTGGTTCTGCAGCAAAGCAGCCTCAGCCTCCTTCACAGCCTCCAGCCTCGCAGGCAGCCCCCAAAAAGGGTGGCCAGGCTCAGCCTCTCCCAAAAGATGTTCCTGTAAAGAAAGATGCCAAACCTCTTACAACCGAAAAATCGGAACCATCAAAAGCAGATAGTGTTCTAACAACTAAAGGATCTGATTTAGAAAAGAAACCTGGTTTGGCTAAAGACAGCAAGCCTCAGGCTGCTGGAGCTAAGAAACCTTCTGGGCTGTCAGAACCAGAGAAAGCCAGCCAGCCTGAAGTGTTTTGTCCCCTTTGTAAAACTGGACTAAATATTGGTTCTAAGGATCCCCCCAACTTTAATACGTGTACAGAGTGCAAGAAAATTGTGTGCAATCTCTGTGGATTTAACCCGATGCCGCACATAGCTGAGGTAAGGCGATGGAGTCCGTATTTACCCTGAATTCTTACCTGCAGGCTCCCTGTGCTGGGGACACGAGTCTGTAGCTGAGTTTTAGACACTGAATTGTTGAAAAAAAATTGAATGTTCCATCGTCTGAGGGCTTTCAGAATTAAATACCTATGTTGTATGAAACTTGGTCAGTAGTCAGATATTACTTCCAATTAATTTTTGGCAAATTAAGGGAATCTGTTATAGCTGGTTGCTAGGGTTTTGAGGCATAAATAGATAGTTCATTATGGTTATGAACTCTCTTGAAATTGGTGCTGCTACAATACGGCAAACTACTGTACTTTCTGTCCATTGAGGGATAAAGTTCTTTTTCATATGCTTCAGTATTTTACGCTAAAGTGTGCTTCCTTAATCTGTGTCCCTGATTCAGACAGTTACTGAATGAAGGAATGTGTTAATGCTTAACTATTCCCCTTCCCTCCTGTTTGGTATATCCCTACATTTATTTTGTTAATCTTGTTCTGGCTCTGGAGGCTTTGCACTTGGTGACTTATTCATTAGGAAGGTTGAAATTTGAGTGATACCTGTGTGGTGAAATATGTCATATTTTGGTGTGAATAATGTAAGGTTCACAAAGTCACTTTGTTCATTAAGGGCTATGAGTCTGAAAGTGCCTTTTCCATGATTGCCCAAGACACGTCTAGTAGGGCCAACTTATGTTTAAAACAATTAAGCAATTTGTTTTCAAGTTTCCTCATGTTCCACATTTTTGCCCTCCTTCCTTCTTTTCTTGTAATTTTTTGCCAAAGAGATTGGAAACTTTATACTAGCTTCACAGAAAGGTGGCGGCACACCAAACTTGCCAAATGAATTTGGCAAGCTCAACTCAACAGAAGCAGACCATCTGAAAGTACTTGTGAGAAATTTCAGTGTGTAAGTTGGTCCGTGTAGCACACGAGGAAAGTGGTTGTCAACGTTGTGTCTTTGAAACGAAATAAGTAAGTTAGAGATGGCTCTGAAGGTTAAAGGTTATCACAGCTCTGCCTTAAAGGGAGAACTACTGTTGGGAGAAATAGGAAGTTGCAGGGAAAATATTGCTTATGTTGCCTGTATGTGCTTTTTTTTGTGGATTGTTTTCTGGAACATTTGAAAGATATTTGTCTTACTACAATAAGCCCATTTTATCTAACTTACAGATACGTTGTTTAATGTCTTTGTGGTCATTTAGGTTGGAAAGAAAGTTGCGAAAACACAGGGATATTGATCAGTGATTTAAAGCCAGGATTTAATTGACTTTTAATGTTGCTTGAGTGCTGAATTCTATCACGCACATTTCTTCATCACTGTCCAATTCCCTGCCTCGTGTCCCTACACATCCGCGTCCACATACACACACACTTGAGTTTTAAATGTGAAAAATGCGTATGGCTTTCTGCTGAGGCACTCTGTTAGGCATACACAGCATACCTCCCAAGACAGATGTGTCACTTCTGGTGAAACACGGTGCTGAAGTGACAGCTACTCAAGTCCTGGTGCATGGATTGACTTCTTCAGAGTTGACTTAGGCATGATGGTGGTGTGGGACTGCCTTGTTGTGTACAGACTTATAGTCTCCGTGTTTCTTCTGTTTAAGATGAGACGGCTGGTATTCTGCTGTTTGTGGTGGTGGTTTTTTTTGTTTTTTTTTTTTTCCTCATTGCTGTTATTGGTAGAGGATTCTCTGTTTCCGCTCTTTGGAATGTGCGGAGCTTGAAGTACTATTGATTTTCTGTAGTCTGAGTTTCTTTGCCTCTTTTTCCTCCTTTTTCCATTTTCTTTTTCCTCATATTACACATTTCCATCTCTATCCACAGTTTTCCATCCTATCTTTTTTTCCATTTTTGCTGAAAGTTGGCACCCTGCTTTTCCATGACAACAGGAGGTAGTTTGCTTGGCTGAGGACAGCCAGACTTTCCTTTTCGTCAAGGTGGGAGACAGAAGAGGGAGCTCATCCTTTCCCCTCCCAAATGAGGTGTGTAAATAATGTGTTTAGCCTCAGATAGAAATTATGACCCTGTATGCACTGTATATAGTATATATCTCTTATGTAACAGAAACAGGATGATGAGTAAATAATTTATGCTCACTAGCACACTCTTCTCCACAAAACTTTTTTAATGTGTTGAGTACAGTCTTGGAGATTTTATTTACTTGTTTCTTTATTTTGGGGAAGCTAGGAAGAAGAAATAGAAATACTTTTAAAAATTGGTCTTTCTGATGGTTTTCCACTTCATTCTTTTATTTCCATATTATGCATTTAAAGAAAAAAAAAAATAAAATAAAAGATGATTCCAGAAGGCCACAGAAGTGTTTTTAGGTGAATGTAACAGGTATTTTATAGTTTTACTTTTGGACTGCAGCTCTATCACAGTGATTCTAGCAGTTGCTTATCTATTATCTATATATTGTTGTCTCTGCCATGGCTGAAAATGAGTTGAGTTTTATTGACCGAGCGATGACTGAAACCTTGCTGTTGACAAGGCTTGTATTGAGCTAGATGGTAAGAAGCAGTCCCATGGAGCGGGAAAACCAGTGTTTCATTGACAGATACAGAGGAACATCTAAACGCTTCTACCTTAAGATCTTTCAGTAGGGAATGTCTTCCAGGCAACGTGCTGCTGTACTGCAGACATACCTGAGAGTACTTTTAAGGGAAGAAGGTGCTTTCTTACAGTGGCAGCTGTTTATTCTTGCCTGTATGTGACAGAAATAACTTTCAAAAAATTCTTTAAGCTGCTGCAAACAGTCAGTCCTCTAATAACTCCTCTTCTGCAGGAAGTAAGCAGAGCTAGACTTTTACCTAGCGTCAATCAACACTTTGCTATTTACTGCAGTGAAATTATTCTGATTTGTGCAAGCTGAGAATCAGGCTGAAATACTTTTTCCTAAAATGGGCTGATTGTTCCTTTTTCTCCTTGATTTGTTGATCCAACAGTCAAACAGTTATTTACTTAAATAGTAATTTATCCATGAAGCAAACAGCCACGAATGATTAAATAAATGACACTTGATGGATTTCAAAGGCTCACAGGACCATGTGCGCCCCAGTGCGTTAGCAGACTCCTTATTCTGCCATTTGCTCAATAGGGAGGAGCACTGTTTACCAGCTCTGTAATTAGCTTTCCAGCTCAGGTACTTGGAAGCAGCTCTATTTTTAGTAACAAAGCATGAAATCGCAACTGCGGAAGCCAGAAGTGAAGTGTGTGGCAACGACCATTTTATGCATTTAAAACTCGGTGATGCTGTTCAGAATATTGAACAGGAGCAGAGATGGTTGCCTATAGTGTCATCAAGTGTGTTGCGGCAGCAGAGTCGGAGATATAGAACCTGTGATGAATTAATGTTGTAGTAAAATAATAAAAAAAAAAAGATTATTTGGAAATTAAGACGTCCAAAATTTGTGGAATTTGTATGGGCAACTGTAAGGGATAACATCTTAATGGAGTCACATGCTCTGAACAGCAAGAACTCAAAATGTGATGTGTGCGTGTGTATGTGAGTGTGCTAATGGATTTAATCTAATAGAACTGCCAAGGGAACAACAGAAGCACTTTTTAGTCTACTGATAGCTATAAAATTATCTGGAAGGATACTTGGAAATAAAGGATATTCCATGTGTGAAATAAATTATTTGGGCTACAGTAAGGGTAGGATTATTTTGAATAAAGGAGAAGGACCGGGAGGACTAGGGAAGAGCAGAAAAGACATCGTATCTCAGACGTGCTAAAGATTTCTTGTTTGAAAAAGGCACAATCAGTTGGAGATGTGATCAGAATAGGTAATACAAATTCACACAGAGTGTGGTGTTTCTTAGTATGTTTATTACAAATAATATTGTCTGTGTGAAATTATTTGACATGGATGGAGATGATAGCAGGAATTTATAAGCAGGAATATATAAACAGTGACCTTGATGGTTTCTGTCCATTCAATATTCTTATATCATAGAACTTTTTAAAAAAATAGGTGTATAACTCACAAACAGAATTTAGATGCTTTTCTGGTAAGTTATTTTCCCGCTGTTACTTGTTAGACTAAACTAGATATATATTTTTTTTTCTTCTCCCTACATACTAGGGAGACAAGTCAAAGCAGAAAGATAAACTGGTTTTCTAAGTAGACACAGTGCTATTATTAAACTCAATAGTGTAACCAGGTTAAAAATGGTACCTTGCTCCTTCCAATAAGAACTTCCAGAAGTAACAGTAAATTGTTTGCATTTCAGGTGGAGCTTGATGTAAATAATTCTGGCAATTCCTGTTTTTCCAGACTTTCACTGATAACTAATGGAAATGCAGTGAGGCTCTCAGCAGGTGTGACCCATTATTCAGGCTTTAATAGTAGGCATTAAAAAAAAAAGAACTTAAAAAAGCCCCAAACCTATTTGAAGTGAAATGAACCCTGCTATTAAATGACCAAATGTAGTTTGGATTTCTTAAAGGAAGTGTGCAGGAACATTGTAAAGTAATGAGCCATCTAGGATTCTAATGAAAATCCCTGAAATGGTGTACTGCATCATCTGAGGTGACATCCACTGCCTCTCTTTAATTTCTTAGCAGCTCTGTACTATCAGGCTTTTCCTATTGGAGAAAGCTCAGCCCATTCTGCAAGTTGGCAGGTTTAACTCCTATTAGAAGTTCCTATCCTCCTCTGTTGTGTTTGGTGATGAGTTGTTTTGGAAACAGATGGTGTCTGGGAAACACAGTGAAGAAGAATTTGCACTTAAGAGACAAAGACAAAAACAGCCACTCCTTTCAGCTGCATAATTTATCTTCTCTTCCCTCTCCTGTTATATTTTAAGCTTCTTTTAAAATTTTGATTGTAAGAAAGTGAATGCTATTATTGTTTAATAACAGTAGCCAGATAATACAGAACAAAATAAGCTAACACAATGTATTCACTGCATTTTATGGAAATTTTATCCATTAAATGATAAGTCTTTATAATTGAGAAAATGTTAAAACCGCTACTAATTATTATTTTGAAAGATAAAATATGGCATTGAAAAACGGAGTGCATGTTAGATGATAGAAACCTCATTGTATTTCTTGACTGCCAGAATGAAATTAATTTAACTCCAAATAAGGTATCCTACTTCTCCTGTTTTACTACTGCAGTATGCACAGCAGAATGACTGACCTGTTCCGTTTTTCCTGTAAAGCATGTACATTGTGTATATACAGAATGGGAGGGCTAATATGGAATGACCCTTTGATAGAAAATTTAGTCAAAATTGAACAGAGATAAATAATAAAAAAAATAGCACCACAATTCACCTTTGAAATAAGGCAAGAGAGCTTAAACTTCATCAACATTTAGACTTCTGATATTCACATTTGCAGAGATATTTAAATCCTTGAAGACAGAGACTTGAGTTTTTCATGAGACCTGTAAGTGTGTGTTAGGAGGTTCTGGTTTTGTTTAAATCCGTTTGGAGTCCAGACATTGAATGAAACTCCTTGTGGGTTCGGATTTTGGCATCTCTCTGAGCGTTGTTCACAGAGGGGCAGGACTGTTTGACATTAAACGTATCAGCTACAGCTACTTTATTTAATAATGACAATAATAACACCTGCTCATCCTCAAGTACAGTGTGCGGTGGTTTGTTGAGTTCATTCATTCTCCGGTAATATTATATGCAAAATACAAATCTACAAATCGACACATGACTTCAGGACTCCCATCTCCAGCTTAGAGCTGTTACTGGGATGCTACAGCCAAGCTTCGTCTCCTGGGCTCCTCCAAGACTCCTCAGGAGTTGGCACTCTTTTGAGTTGCAACAGATGAAATGAAGGCAAGAGTAAGCCACTGCATCCAGATAAGCTAATTAACAGATGTCCTGCGATGGTGGTGTTTGAATTCCCTGCCACTGTAGAGGGAAATGAAAACACCCATACTCTCTCACAAGTTTCTCTGAACAGATGTCTTGCATTTCAGCAGGGCTGTGTGGTCCAAAGCAATTTATGCACTAATGCGATTTCATGGTTTGTTTTGTTAGTCAGGTTTTGATGGTTACTTCTGAACGTGATGATTTTGGGACATTATTTGAAAGCAGGGCTTCTTAGGTCTCCAGGGTTACTAGTCAAGGCATTAGCTACAAGATGGCATTCTTGTTTCTTTCCAGTAGTTGTGATCAAAAATTGGGATCTCATACCTCCCCCCCAATCATTGCTTAAAGTAACAGTGTGACTTTTGAAAGTGCTGTTGTCATGATTAATTGCCTGCTGTTTGTTTTCTTTATTCGGGCCTCTAAAAGTTTCCAAATTACCTCTTAGAACTAAGAACTCTGAGGATGGATGAATAATGTTGAAAGGAACAATGAGATTTAGAGATAAAGCTCTGCAAGGCCAGATGGCTCCTATTAATGTTGGTAATGGCCATTGATGGTGTGAAATCCAAAGGGATGTCTGCTGGAGCACTGCTGCTGACACAGAGTTCCTGTCTAGCTGCCTGTTTGCCTCAGCTAGTGTGAGTTCATAGGCAATAACTTCTTTACCTATATACCTTTATTCTAGATTTCTAGATCTCTTTGCACCTTCGAAACACAAAATGCTTAGGTGAGCGATTGACCCAGAGCTTGCAGTGTTGATTCTTCCGTGTGCTTCACTTTTTTTCTTGTGCCATTAGGAAATCAGACAGTTAGAGACTAGAGTATTAGAGAGGGTCGAACTGGAGTCACAAAGCTGAAACAGATAATCAAGAAAATTACTGGCTTGGCCTTGAGCCAGGTGATTTTCTTCTCCGTTACTTCATTAGAAATTTGGTTGGTGTCCCATTATTAAATGAGGAAGAAGTCTTCTGAAAGTTAATCTGGTATTAATTGCATCTAACTTTGAATTTTTGTAGTGAATTTTATAATACTGTTTTAAAGAGACTTTATTGAGATAAAGATTTCTTTTTTCTTTGGCATTACAAAATAATACTTTTTTTTTTGTTCATATTTTGAGAAACAAAAATGCTTAATTTAGAGACTTTAAATGTAGGTGTGAAATATAGTTAATGTCAAGATAAGACCCAATGAATCTAAAATATTTTGACCCACTTCCAGGTTTTGTTAAGCAGAGACAAAATCTAAGGGATGTTAGGTGCCTCAACTTTTTTTTTTTTTGTGGTGCCCAGCTGAGTTACCCATCTAAGACATTAGTTACTATCTGATCACAGTAATGGTAACCTACAGACAGTGTTGAAACTTCTGTGATCGTAAAAACATTAAGACTTACCTTTTTCTCAGAACCTTTACATGGTTTTGGTCTTCTGAAGGATGTGCTATAGGGGAAGCTTCAAATTAAATTGTTTTTTTTCTTCTGTTCCAGCAATATGAAGAGCTGGTTCTCTTTCTGGGAACAAATGTTGTAATAGCATTTTTTAAAGTATCTCTGAGGATTTTATATATCTCAAACCAGAATATTTTTCACTGAGTTTTTGTTAATTTAATAGTTGGATTACTAGGGCAGGTAGATATTTGAGTATTTAATAAAATTCTGGAAAGCCAATATACTGTAAATTCCAATATTTGCATGCATTTTGTGATCTTAATTCTTGCAGAATGAAGCTGTTCATGTTGTTGCAGCAGTTAGTAAGTTACAATAACTGCGTAGGTTTGAAACTTCGTGTCATGCTGCTGCTGACCAAAAGGCTGATGTTTGCCACACCATGATGGTATGTTAGTCAAGAAAAGTCGACATTTTGATCAAAGCAGGTCTAAAAATCACTTGTTTGCCATGACTGTGTGGTGTTTTAAAACTGAATAGGATTGCATAAGTGTAATCAAAGGCATTTTGCTATTTCAATTTGCAAGAAGTGTTACCAGCAGTAAAAATAATTAAACTGTAAGATGTAAAGAAAGAAAAGAAATGAGCAGGATGAGGCAGTCTTCTGTTTTGTGTGCTACACGGTAGTACTCCCTGAGTAAGGGAAAGAATGTGTCACTTGAAAGTGACAGTGGCCAGTAATTATTTTTAATATTTCTGAAACGCGTATGGTTCAGAATGGGAACAAACCTGGCTTTAGATTTAATATTATTTATATATTAAACTTATTTCTCCAGTATTACTAAGAGTAAGGATGGAGGTTGAGGGGAACCCAAGCCATTACATAGTTGTGGAAAGGAGATTAGATTCATGCTGCTAAGCTGTTTGATATGCTGCCTAGCAGCATTTGAAGCAGGAGGTCATGGACTTGCGCTGAAGAGGGGGATTAGCTGCCTCTAAACTATTGACTGAATTTTGTACAAAATGCTGTTGAGTCAGGAGGGGAAAAAACCCAACCAACAATGTATTTTTGCAATCACTAGAAGAAAACTTAACAGCCACTAGACTGTGTCAGAGCAGAACACTCACTGAAAAGGGTGAGGTGTATTAGTTTTCCATCTGTGTTTTGGAGGTTAATGAAATTACTCAGACAATGAGGTAACCTAGGCTTCTAAGGACAAGACTTGAAAGACCATATGGTGGTCTTCTGTTTTTAGTATTCCTAGGTTAGTAATCTTTTGGGGGTGTGGGTGGTTTTCTTTTTATTATGTTTTTCCTTAGCTAACAGCCTTCCCATTGGAAACAGTCCAGTTGTCATGTACAGAGATTAGAAACTGAACATAAGAAATCTTGTCCTTGAATATATTATTTTGGTGATCGTAGCTACTCTTTTGGAGGATATTTTCTGTCATAATGTTCACCTGAATAATTGATTTAAAACTACAGATGCATTTCTAATATTTAAAAAATCTGCCTCAATTATTATTTTTTTTTGTAGTGTCACTTTTGTAATTGATTATAAGTTTTGTTATCTTTTCTTCCATAGAAGAAAACATGAAGATACATATTTATTTCTGCATGCTGCAGACTCGCAACTGCTGTTTTGGCTTCAGGATATTAGTATCTATCTTTTTGTGCATCAGAGCATCAGGCTGAGTCCTCTTCTGTCTGGAAGAGCTGTCAGATACACCTGTTCCTATTCCCTACCCTCTCCACTCCTCGCTGGGACCAACCCACCAACTGTTAAATTTCTGTATAAATACTATATTTCTGCAGAAATTCCACTGGAATTTACACTGAAACGCTAGACTCTGACATAGTATGCAAAAAGCAACCTGAGCGCATATCCCTCTTTAGATTCTCTCTTCTTGCTTTTGAATTATAGTAGGAAAAAAAAGAGGAATATTTTAAATACTTCTTACTTCTTAAATGTTTTGGTATTGAAATATGCACTGAATATTTGGTTTGATCAGAAATCTATTTTACGCTGGAAACTGGCTAAACCAGTAAAGTTTCAAGCTGCTGTACTTTCTGGCTAGTGGTTTTAGTGTTTTGTAACAGTTTTCTGCTTTGCTTTTACAGTCATTACTGGATATTGAATTAAAGTTCCAGCACTATCTCTAAAAGTATTTACATTTTTGTAATGTTTAAATTTAACTATTGAAAAGCAGTAATTCTGAAGAAAACAAATATTTTTTTTTTTTTTTTTCCAAAAACGTTCAATTTTGAATTTACTTAAAGTAGCTCGAGGTTGCTGTCACGGTGTGACGTTTGTGAGACTGTGAAAGTGTAAATTTTGTACTCACTACAGAACAAGGAAACCAGAATTACCTTTTTCATAGGCTTCTGTATGTACATCTTTGTGCTGACCTACAGTGTGCTTCTGCTTTGTCCTGAATAGCGTCTGAGCCAAGAACACTTGTATTGTGCTGTGTAGTGAATTTTTAAAGTCATGTACCCGGTATAGCTGGGACTCAATTACACTATTATCCCAGAACTCTAAAGAGAAGGGGCGCTGACATTTTTCTTCCATATCACCTATCAGCAGGAGGATTTCCTGATCAAAACATAGTCTCTCATTTGATTTGGCTTCCTTTTAAATATTTTAGCTGTGCTGCTTTTCCTCCAAAATTCTAAGGATTGCATTAATGGTCTGTTATCCTTCAAACTGTCAAATCTGATAAATGCTTTTTTGTGGGACATAATGCACAGTGTGGCTAAAGAAACTTTTGTTTGAATCCATGATGCGTTACAAGTAGTTAAAGTCATATTTGGAGGTTTCAGTATCAAGAATGGTTCAACTTTAACTCACATTTACAGAGTGAATTGTCTTGTTCCAAGTGTTGGTCTGAGGCAGGTTCCATGTTCCCTGGTGATTTCCTTGAGTTTTCTCCTGGTTGTCTTTCCAGGATGAAATGAAGATATGCTTGATGCTGTAACTGTCTTTAGTATCTGTATTGGGCAGGGTGAAACTCCCTTCACCTGTGAATCAGAGATACATCTAGACCAAGACCCTGCCCAACTAGGGTCAATTGGAGCTGGTTTCTCAGGGCCAGTCAGTTTTTGAATGTTTCCAATGATTACGACTCTTAAGTGCTTTAGGCAACCTTTGTTTGTTTATGGATTGTGGGTTTTGTTTATGTGTGTGGGTTTTGTTTGTTTTGTGGGGTTTTGTTTATGTGTGTGGGTTTTGTTTGTTTTGTGGGTTTGTTTTTTTGTGATTGTTTTGGGTTTTTTTTGTTTTGTTTTTGTGGTGGATTCTTTTTCTTTTTTCTTTTTTTTTTTTTTTAATAGTACTTTCTTATGCTTAAGTGGAATGTCTGGTATTTGAATTTATGCCCATTTGAATTTTTGTCCATTCACTGGGTACCACTGAGAAGATTTTGGCTTAATTTTCTTTCCACTCTCCTATCAGCTGTTTACACACATTAAGAAGAGCTCCCTGAGCCGCCTTTGGTCCAGGCTTCTTTTCTTCTGTTTCAAAATCTCTTAGCTTCTTGTACGAGTCATGCTTCAGTCACTTAATCATCTTCATGACTTTTTGCTGGACTCACTCCAGTACTTCCATGTCTCCTCATGTGCTGGATAGCCCAGAACTGGATACACCGCTCTCCCACCAGTACTCAGCAGAGGGGAATAATCACCCCCCTAGACATGCTAGTTGTGCTTTTAGCTAACACAATCCTGGGTCTTGCAAGTATGCAAGCTTGGCTTTTGCCTCCTGCCTCCCCTGATTGTCGTGTCATATTTGAGGGTACAGAATACACATGCTATGTGTCTTAATTGTGTTTATGATAAAGTGTTCTATTAATTATAAATGTTTTTGAAGATCTTGGGGTCCAGAGGAAACCTTGATCAGTCTGCTCTGAAGAGTACTAACTTTAAACTGGCCGTTAGTCACTGTACATCAGTGGACTTCACATACACATTGTAGCCAAAGGTATGAAGTGTAGGTTTCCGATAATTGTGATATCTTAAAAAAATACATGTCCTAGCAGATCTTCTTCATGGCAGGTGTAGATTCACTTCTCCAAGTTATATTAACAGGTCTAACTGTAAAAAGATATAGATACCATTTTGAAAGGAAGGAAGGATTAGAACAGAATGAAAGCTAAAATTTCACATGATGTTCCAGGAATTGAATTTTATACCTGATCTATATGTGTGGAATATGTAGACTCAAATCAGTTCATCTAAACACTGTT
Source organism: Baryphthengus martii (assembly GCA_013396935.1). NCBI lineage: Eukaryota > Metazoa > Chordata > Aves > Coraciiformes > Momotidae > Baryphthengus > Baryphthengus martii. Next base: position 44,430 of record VWZK01013975.1, on the reverse strand, counting down.
TTCTTCTTCTAAATCAACCTCCTCTCCATAGGTGCTGGAAAAGTTGTTTATGCTTGATCTTACGCGGTTTTCTTCTATTAACCGTGGGACTCTTTCCTCCTGTCATCCTTTACATTAAAGATTTCCATGTTTTAAGTATCTCTCTTTGATCCAAGGCAGTAGGCGAGAAAGAAATCCAGGGTTAATTAGGTAACTTTGTTAGTTAGTAACTGATTTTCCAGTTGCAGAACTATTATTGTTTCATCTTGAAATAGCACATGCATAGTGTGAAATACGAGGCCTTAAAAAACACCTTGCCATTTACAGACTTTGAAGTATGCTGAAATGAAAATTTATTCAGTAATGATTTTTCTGAACCTCCATGGTGTGAAAACAGTTATTCTCTATGTTCTAATAGGATCTATGAGGAGTTTCGTGCTCTTAAATAATGTTTTCTTTAGATACTTGTCCATATATAATTAATAATTTTCTACAAGCACATAGTCTGTATTTTTTGATCTAAACTTGCTATTGAAAAATAATTCTTCATTTGCTTTTTAAATCCAGAGGTACGACATCAGACTGCTGCATCATCAGTAGACTGAAATTCAACTTGAGCAGATATTATAAATTCCTCTTTTTCCGTATGGTATTCGGAATCAGTAACAAATAATTATTGCTCTATTATGAGAGGAATCAGGGTGAAATGTTTGGGTCTTCATCAGCATGCAGGGTATAATTTTTGAAGCATGTCTAGGAAAATTTACGCTAATTTTCTTTCTGAACTCTGAAGCTGTGATAGTGATTGCAGTACTTGGATGACTTTTTCCCTCACTTTGCTTTATTCCAGTTGATTAGTTCTGTCCTTACGACTTGGATTAATTCTGTGTGTATTGCAGGGTATTAATATCCCTTTTAATTAGTTTCATATTGCTTACATACATTGTATAAAAAGTGGCTTCATTGTCTGTGAAAAATCATTGAATATGCATTGAAAAGCATTTAATTCCTTTCAGTACTAAACTTTGTGTGCCTGTAACAGAAAACAGGAGAGATCAAGGTGTCCTTGCGACGCTACATCAGTTTCCTCTGCACAGGTTCCTCTCTTCTCATGTTAGAATCTTATTTATGCAACTCGCTGAAAAAAATAAAAGGAGAAGGAATGCCAGTAGACTGGCACTGTTTTGAGAAGGTCACACTTTGAATTTCTAAGTACAAAATATGTACTTTCTGATAAAGTAGGGTCAGGTACTAGCTGTTAGAAACTAGTCATTTCTCTGGTACGCCTGCTAAGTCCTTTCACATTTTTGAGCGTGTACCTTTCATGTACAGTTTGTGTTCAGATAAAAATATTTATTTCTGTTGACAGATCTCATCTGCTGTTTCCTTGGCATCACTTATTTCTCTGCACTTCAGTCTGTTGCAGTGAATCTGTCTGAGAAGAGACACATCTTGAATTTTGTGTTCAAAACACTGCTACTGCTATAAGTGTCATTCTCTTCTCTCCATCTTTTATTTTCAGCCATTCTAAAGCAGTTGTTCTTATTGCCTATTTTCCGCTTGATAGTAAAGTTAAAACATGTGAACATCTCATTTTATTTAATTACCAAAAAGTAAGACTCATTTTTTAAAAACATTAAGAGAGATGAAACTAGACAAGTGGAAAGAGGAGGGTGCTGACAGGAAGATGGTTATTTGCAAGTTAGTGTAATAAAAGTCGTAAGAGCAGTTGTTAACGAAAGTGTATTTCCTTGCAGTTACATTCTTTTTGTCTCTTGAATGCACCAAACCTGAAGCCAGTGCTTCAGCATGGACGAATACAGTAGATGGAGTTATTTCCCTGAAAGTATTTAAAAAAAAAAAAAAAAGCTTTTAAATTATCTGTGCCAAGATTTAGTTTGGGGCTTCGGTCTCATACTGTGTATTCTTAGCACCATAAAAAACAATGGATCTATACAGAGATTCAAATGCATAGATTCATACCGTATATCACTTCCTTATGTACTTGCAGATGGTGTGTATCTTTGCATGTTCTCTTTTAAAGGTTGGATTTTATGGTGGTTAGAACACAGTGCAGACTTGTATTTGATAGGAAAAATGTAAGGGAGTGCAAAGACTCATTGCAAATGATTCATTCAAAGATTTATATGTACATTTTGTAAGCCATTTAGTTTCCAATGAAGACTCTGAATTGTTACCTTAGCTTACTGCTTGTTCTTTTACAATTTTCATGAAGTTATTTCCATGTTCAGTTAGAAAGGCCAGGAGTCTGATCTATTAAATGCTTGGATGCTTAATGTTGAAGGTTTTGTCTATATATGAGCAGAATAAAATTAAATAAGACCTTGCAGCGTGTAGAAGAAAAGAATACAGGAGGTCCACTTTTCTAAGGTTTTGATTAAGACCTCAAATGAGCACTCTAATATAATTTCAAGTAAGGAAAGTGAAAGCATTTTACGTTTGAATTATACCTGACCTACAAAAATAAGGATAAAAGAGATGCAGATTGTCAGGCACAGGAATGGATTTAAATATTGGTCACAAATCGATCCATTCAGTGTTATCAGGCTTTATCCCTGGGGTCCATGGAATTTATAGGTTACAAATTTCCTGCAATCAATTCTTGAGGACAGTCTTTCACAGTACCCAGTTTTTAAAACTCCTCTTTCCCCCAAGAAGCTACTAAAAGGCAAACGTTGGTCTGCAAGTGCTATGTAGAAGGAAAGACAGCAGAAAAATGCTGTCTTTAAGGCTTTTGCAGTGGCCTTCAGTGGTTGTTGCAAGTAGAAGTCATGGCACCTGCAGCTTCTAAATTAGACAGATGTGTTTAAGTTGTTATGAGACCTGTAAGAAAGGAAGGAGAAGGCACAGAACAAGTGTTTTGTTCTGCGTTCACTGGCCCATGAGAAGATGATGCACTTTGCCCGTGCAGGAGTCCTGCAGCACCTACTCCTGTGACAGGCAATTGTCAGCACAGCCCTATCAAGCCTGTTGAAATAATTTGGAAGGTGAGATAAGGGAAGGAGTTAGGGAGAATTTTGATTTGGCAAGGCATCTGTGAGTTGATAGGAGTAATATGGTTGACTGTTGAGATTCCAGGTATGACTACAAGTGATAGAACTTCCATAGACAGATTATTAGTAAAAAGAAAAAGAATGGTGATGAAGAGTGAGAGTTGATTAGATTTATGCAACCTCAAGCATCACATGTTTTCTTCACCTAGTTCTGATTGATCAAGAATCTCTGTTGTTGACTTCTACAGATCTAAGTCCCTTTTTGAGACATTAAAGCTCTATACTAGAAAGAAAAAGAAAAAAAAAAGATTATTACAAAACACTGTAAGATAAACTCTCTTTGTCAGCTGAACTGTGGCAAAAGAGCAAGACATTCGTAGAGAGCCCTACCAGGAAGAATGTACCTTTTCTCATGCAGCTGAGCTCCTCAGGCTCTTAAAAGTGTCTTCCTCATGTCTATTCAGAGGCAACTGAATTAAATTTTGAAAGTCTTTTAGAAGAAAGGAGTCTCCAAATTAATCAAGTAGGGGATATAAATGTCATTTTCTTGTTTTTTCTCAGGAATTGCTGGAAGTGACTGATTTCAGAGAGGCTGGCATTGGTCAGTCAGCAGCATGTAGCAACTGTTCAAATCAATGGGAATATGTTTCTTGGTTGTAGTAGAGAGTATTGGCTGACAGGCTGTGACTGAAATAAGTCAGCTTTGAGAACCAACAGAAGCAGAATTAAGCACTGGTTCTGTCTCTGGGGATGTACTTTCACAGTGGCATATAGGATTTCAGAGCTTCATCCTCTAAACTGATTAGGTAAGTGAGAAACTTTGGCTCTTGTTAGTAGTTATTTCCAAGTATGTTCAAAGGTACGGCACTAGAACTCGGAACGTTTTATTTCCAAAATTACAACATTTTTTCAGGAAATTTTGGCATTTGACTGTTCAAGCTTTAGTCTTGTCAGTAGTAAACTTTCTCTTGAGTAGTCTGGTCTGCTTCAGCCTTCTACTCATGGGTAGGTTGCTGCTATGTTTCATTCCTTTGAAGGAGTCACTTATCCTATAAGGAGCTCAGTCTCTTTGATTGAGCTCTTAAAGAAGAAAGAAAAGCGTATTAGGATTGTAGGTGACAAATTTCATTCTTTCTAAGTAAAGACCATTATGATGACTGAGATCTTTTAGGAAGGTGACCAAGCGATTGTACCACGTTACAGTGATGCATTCTGGGTTTTCATGGTGCTGCACTGTTTCTACCTCAATGATTTAGTGCATAGATGGGGAACTTTTGAAAATTTGTAACAAACTTTAGTCAGATGTAATTACTGAAGTGAAAAAAGGAAGTATGTAACAGGTACTTGTGGATGATTGTTCAGTACTTTTTGGATCTTGTCTCAAGCTTTGCTGAATGTATGATTACATTTTTATTTTATTTGGGGAGAAGGGGAGTAATGTTTGAAGACATCACAGCATGTTTCATATAAGCAAATACATTAAAAATGTTCTAGTGTATGCATATTATTGCAAGGAGGAGTAAAAGAATAGAATTTAGAGGGAAGGCATCTTGAAGCAATAGTACTCTTAAAGAGCATTCTGAAGGCATACATTTTGAAATAGCACTTGACCTATGGCTCCGTAACTTGCTGAATCTGAACAGAGCAACAAGATGTTCACAAGTCTGAGTCAGTGCTAATATACACTTATCATTTCTGCTTCCATCTGTGTTAGTGGGGATGCTACTGAGTCCTCTGCTGTCAATCGCTGTCAGCAGTCAACAGGACTGGGCTCTGTAACCAGGGAGCTGAGACAGCCAGCAAGACAGTGACCTCACAGATGAGACATCCAGTCCCACAGTACCCGAACAGGACAAGCAGAGCATGTCCAGTGGATGATTGCCAATGGAGTCTGTAGTCTTAAGGCAGATTTAAGGTTAAGCCAAGAAGTCAAGTCAGCAAGGCAGGATCAACATCAACAAGGTACAACCAAAGCGCTGCAGATCTCCAGCAGGGCAGAGGCTTCAGTGCAGCTCCCAAGCCAATGGGTGGAGGCTACATAGGTAGAAGCCCCAGTTGAAGCTTCTCATAGCAGTTTTCCCACAGCTTAGCTGTTTTTATAGAAAGCTCATTCAGGGTTACACAGCTATGGCACCTCAGAGCAGACCTTTAACCCAGGTATCTAAACCCGTGAGCAGGGGAAGAGGAGGTTTATGGAGAAAGTTGATTTAAGACTGGGCAGGGCAACTCGAGCGTGTTGGTGTTCTCAATTAGGGCCCTGATGCTTCCAGCTGGTGTCACTAGTAGTCGGGGCCATCAAAGATGAGAGTGAAAAGGATAGGAGCTTGCTCTCTGAGCTGATCCTCCTTTCATGTGTCTCTTGGTGCAGACGCTTGGTAACAGATGCTGCAAATGGCAGAACTTCAGCAACGTTATTCCTCTAAGTAAACCCATACCAAAAATTGTTCCTGGAGCTGGCTGGACTTCTTCTCATGAAACAAAGTATGTACTTTCAGGATCCTGACACTTCAAGAAATTTAGTTTTTTCTAGAGTGGGAAGAGTTGTGTTTAGAAACTGGTGTTTTAAACCTAATGGGAGGAGCCCATGCAACTGTGCGTATATGGGGTGAACAGCTGGAGCTGGTCAAGTTCATGAAGGTTAACTTTATTCAACAGCGAGCTAATCAATATATTTAATGAAGCAATGTGATTCATCTGCATCTGGTCATATGAATTATTGACTAAACTCCATTGATGGTATTGACTAGATCTCTACTGACTATAATGGGATCTTAGGCAGCTGGCTCGAATGCAGACATTTAAATTGCAGACACAGAATGATTGAGTCGGACGTCAGTAGATTGTCTAGTTCAACCTCCTGTTCAAAGCGATGTCAGTGGACCAGACCTGGTTACTCAGGAGTTTATTCTGTCTAGTCTTGAAAGCCTCCAGGAATGGAGACTGCATAACATCTGCGGGCAGTCTCTTCCTGTGCTTGAAAGTCCTCATGGTGAAAAAAATGTTTTCCTTATATTCAGTTTAAATTTATGTCTGTGATTTTTTTATCCTCCCGTTGGGCACCGTTCTGAAGTGCCTGGCTCTGTTGTCTTGATGACCTCTTCATAAGTACTGTTAGGCTTCTGATAGAGTCCCCTGAAGAAGTCTTCTCCAAGGTGAACAAACCTCTTTCCTTCATCTTCTCCTCACAAGGAAGTCGCTCTAGCCTCTAACCATCTTGGTCGCCTTTTACTGAAGTTGCTGCAGTTTGTCACTGCTTTTCTTGTACTGGGAGCACGGTACTGGATGCAGTGTGCTGCACATAGGCTGAGGAGTGGGTAAAAGTGCTCATTTAGATCTGCGGGCTGTGGTCTTTTTAAAGGAGTCCAAGATGCTGTAGACCTGCATTGTAGCCAGGGTGTGTTACGTCTGCCACATTCCGCACTGAGCCTGTATTTTTCTTTTCCAGACCTTTTTCTTGCTTTTTTAGTGTAGAAGCTATTCTGACTACTCTTGATGTCCCTTGACAGTCTCAATCCTAGATAAGCTTTGCTTTTCCTAGACACATGGCTGGGCAGTGTTTCTAAATTCCTTCTTTGTAGCCTGTCTAATGAGAGTGCTAATTCTGGAATAGAAGCAGGGTTCAGAGATCCAGGCATCCTGTCCTGTGTACGTAGCTGGTTGCTTTAATGCATAGATCTTACTGCAAACAGCGTATGCAAATTACTAGATATGCAAATATGCAGGAATATTTTGGAAGGAAGCTACTATGATATATAGAAATACACACTTTACAATGCTGTTTGAGATTTGAAGTAGTATATACTGATGTCAACCTTTTTTGACATAGGCTGTGCCTGTTATGGCAGTTAGTATTTCTGATAGCCATAAGAAACGATTTCATTTTCCCAGAGATGAGAAAGCTATTGCTGCTCTGAGCCAAATTTCCTGGCATGTTAATGCAGTTGTCCATCTAAACTTTATGGTAATGTTTTGTTTTTCTGCACTCAGCCACTTGACACCATTGTATCTGTCACATATAATAAAAATATATTCCTCTTCAACTTTATTTCACGTAGGAATCTTCAGACTTAGCATATCAACATATCAGATTGTGTCACTGGTATGAGATTGGGTTGGTTTATCAGAGCAAGGAGTTTGCCCTTCAACACTAAAAATACAGTTAGTGTGAGTTATTGTATATTACTCAGCAACATTTATTTTTATGTTATAATATCTGATTGAAATTCTGACAGATGTTCTGAGGTTGCCTGAAAGAGCCATTGCTGTACATTATTATTTTAAGTGACTGTTTATTTGCATTTGTTCTTTCATTATCTCAATTAGACAATTCCGTGGCATAGTAGTGGAAAATATATGGTTAAACTAATGTTGAGAAAGAGCCAATTTTAATCTGGTAAACACAAAATAATCTTGACAAGTCAAAGGACTCTGTACTACTGAACCCTGTAGCTCAATTTTAGGAAAAACTAGTCGTTTGGGGTTTTTTTGTACCCAAATCCGTTGACAATTAATGAAGATTTAGTTGTTGTGTAAGCCAAAGAAAGCATCTATGAATTATTGATCTGTAGATATAGTTTGAATAGAAGTTGTTATTTCATTGTGGATTGAATATATATATAACTTTTTTTGTGAGATTTGAATCCTAGATTAGACTTGATCTTGGGGGTTGAATTGTGGATAATAGCCAGAAGCAGTGATGTTCATGGTCTTTCAGTAGAAGTCTTTGGCCAGCTCAGCTCTTGACAGAGAGCAGGAAGGAAATGTTTGGTTAGGCTCAAAACCTGAGTGTCTGCCCCCTGGGATGTAGCCAAGAACCACAAAGCCGCTTTCTGCTACAGCTCAGCTGCTTAGGACAAAGGGCAGGAGCTAAAAGCATATTTCCCCTTGCAAGTTGCCAGACTCTGAACAGTTAGCCAGTGGGCATGAGAAGGTAGCCTGAAATCGGTGTCCACTCGATGGTATTTCCTGTTTGGGATGTTTATACCGGCTGCAGGTTGGTTGATCGCTGTCATTCGCTCTGTCCTCTTGGCGTTAATGTCATCAGCGGATTTTTCTTTATTCAAGGGCATGGTTATTAGAGTTGTTCTAGGAAAGATGTATGGCATTTCCATGTGAACCTCTGAGCTATTATAAACCAGGCAGCAGATTACAGCCCATCATCTCTCTCATTTAAATCAGTATAAATCTGAAGTAGCTTCACCAACACAGTGGAATTTCCATCATATGCACCAGCATATCTGAGGGTGGAATTCAACTTCATAGTCATTTCTAAAGACAAGCCATCTTTTTCATCCACAGGCCTGTCTGTGCCCATAGTAACTCATAACACTTGCTGTAGGTGGGCTTGGACTGGATATTCAGAGCCCTTGATTCTAAAAGTGACCATAGGCCATGTTTTGCATTTTGCTTTCCAGTCATTGACCAAACATTGTTTGGTCTGCCAGCTCTGTTTGCTTTCCATTTTGCTCAGTGCAATCCCAACCATGATTTTTAAATGCAACTGAAATACAAATGATGACAATGGCTTTCAAAATGGGAATTAGTAAACTCTAGAAAGTCTCCATCTGCTTTTGTATCAGCATACAGAGTATTTGCTGCCCAACTTGCATTGTGTTCTGTAGGGAGAAGGGTTTTTTTATTATCTCCGTACATCCTGCTGTGACCCACCTAGCAATGGAAATCATCAGAAATTATTAGGAAGTCTGTCCTTGTGAGATTACTACCAATATTTTGCAGAGCCAAGAGCTCTGTGGATTTTCAGAAAGGTTCATTTTAGCATTGCATTATGTCTGTTTATCTAAAATGAATATGCAAATCTGGTTGTGTGTGTTTATTTCTGTCGTAGGATGTTGTAATGTTTCTGCATTAGAAAGAAATGCTAACAGGCTACTGGCAAAGCGTGATCTTACAGTTAAAAGAGTAGTTTAGGTCAGTTAATCACTGACTGCATTGCAAACAGAAATTCTAGCACACACTATGGGATATGAAGTAGTAACCATATGAATCCCAGATCAGCAGGAATGCTGGTGTGCTGTAGTGCTGGACTTAAAAGGCCAAGGAGTAGTTACAATTTATTCTTATTTTATGTATAAAACATACGGTTTTGTAACTGGGGTTCAAAAGTATGCTGATAGGCTGGAAGAGCACCCAAGAAGCTGTAACAATTACTTTATATGTAGATAAGTGGATGATGTCTAAAAAGACAGAAAAATGTATTTTCAGTCTATTTCAGAGGAAGAGTTTAAGATCTGCTCTTTTAAGATTCTTCGAGCACCCTTGAGCATAGTTTGATGGTATACAGCTCTCGGGTAAACAATTCTGACTGCTGAACATGGCTAATTTTAGACAATTAGAAAAGGTGCAGGGCTGAGCCCAGCCAGCTATTGCAACAAAATACCAACAACTGGTGATAATAGGCTCTTTTTCCATTGTATGACATGAGGAGCTACTACCAGAAAGGCCATGGAAATGAGGGGGGAAAAAAAAAAGTAGACCCAGTCTACTTAATAAATACAGATTATCTCAGTTTGGATAAGACTGTACAATTTGTGTTGAACACTAAGTCAGACTAACTGAAAAAAAGGGATTTCTTCTGCCTGTGAACAGGGCAATTGAAAATGAGCTCTCAGGTGGTTTAAATTTTCTCTGACAGGTGGCTGAGCAAAGAACAGAGAAGTGCTGTCACCTGTAGAGCAAAGGTTGTTAAGTTCATGAGCAAAGCACTCTCTGCTTTACCGTTCCACGGATTCATATGCCACCAAGTTTTGATCAATGACTGGGGTATTTTTTCATTGATAGTAGGCAAAATCTCCACTTATTACCATTTTCTTAATCACTAATCATCACACAGTCAAAGAAAAAAAATTCTCATTGAAAATCTGTTATGGTTACAGTTTTGTCTAGCTTCACAGTGATCTGGGAAATGGAGAAAACAGTGTTAAGTCTGAAAAACAGAACTGAAGATTTCTGCAGCCAACCACCATCCTTTTTCAGCACAGTGTGTAGCACTCATCCTAGTACCATACTAACTAAAACATCTCAGAAAAAAGAACTGTTTTTTATTGAGTCAGCAAATAAAGGATGACTTAGGAAAAACCATATCTTAATATTTAGCTCTTCCAGAGGTTGCACTGTGTCTTGTCTTTGTTTTTTTTTCCTCACAAAATACAACAAGACTAGGCTACAGAAGAAGGAATTTTGCAACTCTGGGTGTTAAGATCAAATAAAATTAATCACTTGTGGAGATGCTCGTTAGCTGGATCACTAGATCTGGGCCCTTCTGCCTGTTTTAGAGTTCACATGTAGAGCTAGATGTAAGCTTTGTGATTGGCATTGCTTTTGTTCTTTTTTTTTTTATGGGATCATGGAGACATTACGAAGGTCTCTTTCTCTAGACTTCTATCATCAGTGTGCATGTTACGTTTTTCTAATGTGGAGAAGGAAAAGGTATCTTTAGGTTTATTACTTTCCCTTTTAATTCAGTGGATGGAGAGATTACAGTTGGATGAAAGCATTCCTATGCTAATAGCTACATTTATTGCACTTTTATGCATTAGCAATGGTAAATAATCACCCCAAGACAACATCTGTTCTCATTTGTCTAGTTTCATTTATGCTAATGTATAAACTGAGGTTTTGATAATCACTTACCTACTTTAAAACTTATTTCTGTGTGTTACACTATTGGTTCTGGTTGCCAATTTACATATCTGGCTAAGGAGCTTTTAAATTCTGGATCAGCAACAAAACCCAAGACAGTCTCAGAGGAAAGTTCTCTGAATAGCTCCTCCTCTGCTCTGTGCTATGTGTGTCACTGTGCTGTATTCCAGCATGGAATATATTCAGTCCATGGTATCACATCTCCTGTGGCTCCTGTTACATACTGTCAGACCTAGGTTTCAAGCTAGGACTTCTCCAGGTTTTTTTTCATAGTGTTTCTTTCAACTACAGCCATTGGCATTTTGCAGGAACATTCGTTCATCCACATACTTGCTTTCTTCCAGGTCCATGAATGGGCTACACTATCTCACAACTGGTCAGATGTAGGAGTAGTTCTCCCCTACCTGCTGCTCTGCCAGTGTGTCTTAACTCTAGGGAAGTTACGTGTGGGAGGGGATACTTTTTTTCACCCTGTAATTTACTTTGTTTTCTGAGGAGACTGGAAAACTGCATCAACTGCACGTGCCTTTGGTCACGTGCCTGGGCTCTGGGACCGGAGGTTGTATTGGGATTACCAAACAGCTTTTACAAAACATCTTTTCTGTTGTGATACTCCTGCTATGTGGTAGGATGGGACGATGACAATTTATACCTAGTTTTACCAGAGCAGTTGCAAAAATGGTCTTTTTCATTGCAACCGCATTGTAGTGGAATTGCAGTCTTTAAATTCAGCCATCTTGTTGGCCAATGTGGCAACTGTCGCCTTGGTCCAAGAAAAACACTATGAAATTATATCCTTGACAGAGGCTTCAGCATAGTCAGAGTGACAAATCTTCATTTTAACTTAGTCTTACATGAATGCAGCTTCATTACTGAATAGATAATTGTGAATGTGAAGCAAGACTTAGATTTAGAGAGAACCGAACACATCTCAGTGCCTTTGGTATATTTTTGATGCAGCTGAAGTTCTGACAAGTGGAGTGTTAGTGTAGCTGTCGTTGTACCCAGGGAAACAGTGTGCTTCACAGGAATTTCACAGATGGCTGAGGGTCCTGTGGTTGGTTGGTTCCCTGCATTCCCTCCTCTTACTTTAATCATCTGAAACACATTGATCACAGTCTTACTTGTATGTAAATCAAAGATCTAGGAAAACCTGAAGAGGCCACTTCTCTCAAAAAAGAAACCTTTCCATGAATTATTCAATGTAAGCTTTTATTTTGGGATGCTTGATTTTTTTGCTTCATTCTCGCTTCAAATGTAGCAAGTGCTAATAACACCTTAAAAATAGTTTCCTATAATTTCCCCCAGATTCTTTAACTCTATTTTTGTCTCCTCTCAAACATTCTCACTTCTTTTCATCCTTTGACTCATTTTATTTTTAAATCTATTAACAACTCCATTCTTTCTCTTCCTGAATTTTCTGTGTTGTCTGTCTCTGTGAATCGGTACCAAGTTGCGTTCTTCCACTGGGTGCATGTAGGGAGGGCTGGTTAATGCTGCTGCTACCAGACTTTATACGGTATTTTTGTACACTTTTAACTAAAAAGTAGTATGGACCTAATTGCTTTTGCACTATTCTATGTACAGTTATTAATGTGTAGCGGATGGGTGAATTCTCCACCTGTTCTAACTGCTGTATCCAACTGATAATTTATTAACGTGGAGATAAGTCACAGGCAAACACAAAAGTGTAAAAATGATTTTGATCTGAATTGAGGAAAGAGTGAAGCAAAACAAAGGTACCCTGAAGTTCCACAATGATGCCTTTTCCACTTGCAGTATCTCATCATATACGTTGCGATACTGAAATTGAAAGAGATTTTTGAGATTTTTATTCTCAGTGGTTCCTACTGTGTCAGTAGGCAGACGAGCTAAGCCAGCACTGCTCAGAGCTGTCTGAGCAAAGTAAGTGCCTCTTCTTTATATTTCATGGTTCCTGTATCTTTGTGACTTCTTGCAGCTCAGTAGAAGTGGTGATGGGATATTTGGTCCTACTCCATATCCCATCTCTATCTCTTTCCTCCTCCTACACTTCACCCCAATCTTGAGGTTTTCTGTGTTACTGAGAATATCAAAGAAGTGGCTCTGGGGTGAATTTCCTTTTGTGTTATACAAATGTATGGGTCTTACGTGTGGAAATAAAACTTTTCTGAGCCAGCCTAGGCTCTGGGAAAGTGCCCATTTTTTTTCTCTGCCTGTTATCCTTTGTTTCCAACAAAGAACACAGTTAAGTGCTGTGTGTCTCTTCTTGCTTGATGCTAACAGCAGTGTCTTAGCAGTGCTGGCTTGAGTACATTCTCCTAGAAAGTATTCAGGGCAGAGAGACTAAGCATCTGGAGCATTGTGCATTGCTGCTGAAGACTGTACTGGGTCCGACTGAGACGGAGTTCATTTTCCCTCATGGTGCTATATTGGGAGCTAGAAAGGTGCTGATAACACACCCGTGTTGTGGCCACAGCTGAACAGAACTTGCACAGCACCAGTGGGATGCAGTGGGCAAGATCTGGGGAGGGGACACAACTGGGACAACTGACCCAGACTGGCCAAAAGGATATTTCATACCATACGACGTCAGCTCAACAATGAAAGCTAGAAAAAAAGAGGAGGAGGGGCAGCATCAACTTGTCCTGGAGAGCAACCGCCAGGTATATTGGAGCCCTGCTTCCCTGTACAGGCTGGACATTGCCTGATGATGGGAAATAGAGAGTAAGTCTTTGTTTTCTTTTGTTTCCACGTGCAGCCCTGCTTTGCTTTCCCTTAAACTGCCTTTGTCTTATTCTACAAGTTTCTTCTTCCTTCCTCCCCCTGGTCCAGCTGAGAGAAGGAGGGGGAGAGACAGAGGGGGAGTGACAGAGCGGCTTGATGAGCACCTGGCTCCCAGCCAAGGTCAAACCACCACAAGATACGTGAAGATGGTAGATTTGGACATCTAAAGCTTCACTTTATTGTTTTAACTGGAACTGTAGTTGCTGACATTCGTAAAATACATCTAGTTGCAATTTCCATAATTCTAGGCTGTTTTCTTGAACTCAGGTTATATGTAACTTTTTATATCTTTGTATGGTAAGTAGGGCTTGCTTTACTATAGGCTTGAAGGATATAGGTTCTTTAAATTAATAAATTATAGAGAGCAACCTTGTGTGAGTTGGAAGTGCACTTAACACTAATTCTTAATAGTTAACAATTATAGATTTACTTACCCTGATTTTGTTTCTTACAGTTCTGCAGTATGGTTATATTAATTTTATAGTGTTCTACCTTGTGGTATTTCTATTCCTTTTCCAAGATGCTGATGCATTGGAATTGTGGAGGTGGGGACTTTCTTCTTCTCCATGTACAGTGTAATGAAACTCTATTTTAATCTTGTGCAATTAATAATTGTAATTGATGCACCAAGTAAGATTCAGTGTTATTTTACTCCATTTTTATGTCTCTTTTTTTTCATATGTGTTTCTGTTTTGTGTGCTACTCTTTTTCTGTTATAAATTTTTCATAAAATTTGTCCATTCATAGTAGAAAGTAATCTGTCTCATTTTCCTTGAGGGAAAGCATTGCAGGGAAGGCTTCCTCTCTGATGTAGTATTCCTTGATTAAAAAGAGGTATGTATAATAGCAGCTGTCCAAAACTCGGGCATTGTCTGACTCACTGTGAGCCTCCCTTCACTGTGAGCACAGTTATTGAATTTCTCATGAAGCTGTCAATGGTGTTTAAATAACTCTTGCCATCTGGGATTGATTTTTGGAATTGACATAGAAAGATGCGTAAGTGCAGATTAAGTAATGTGTGTTTATGTATACTTGGGCATGAAGGAGGAGGAGGATGTTCTTCCTATCATACTGTTAATTTGTATGCTTTTATAATGACTCAGAGGCCATGAGAAAGCAACATCAGTGTGCTTAGTATTTTGTTGCACATAGACTAAAATGTGCAATGTTTTCATTTAAAAATGGGAAGGCACTTGAGGCCAAATGGACAGGAACATACAAATGTTCCATAAGTAAAATTATAAAATCCTATTGCTAGTCTCTTTTGATGATGGAGCAAAACGTTGAACTTCAGTGTGTGTAGATGACCATCTTGTGTGTTCACGAGAAGCTATCAACTTTGATCAGATCCAGCAAAGCAGCCTCAGTTCCTACCAAAAGCTGTGGAGACTGGAGCATCTCGATTTCATTCACTCTTAATGGCCTGAGGGTAGAGCCTGTTAGTGTTGCCTGGCCCTTCGATATGCTGAGAACCTCCTTAATTTTGTTTAGTGTCTTAACAATTCTTGGTTGAGAAACCTACTGATCCTCTAGAGACACTCATCAGTTGTGGAAGGGATTGTATGCAGATATTCGTGCCATATACAACTGAGAGAGAAAAATAATTTGTACTTTTCCTCTCTCTCTCCTTTTACTGTATTTCTCACTATGTCCGTATACGTTTCTCCCAGCTAATTCCCTTTCACTGCTACATTGCTGCGGAACCAGAATGGATGTGAGTACAAAGTCAAGTGAAACCAGATATCTAGCCTTTGGAGAGCTGATGGGAATTAGTAGTAATGTCCAGCAAGTCTGAAGCTGTTCCAGACTCCTCAAGCAGTAGACAGATGTCTTGTAGCTTGGCAGTTAGGGCTGGAGGAACCGCATTGGCATCTCGAGCCTTCCCATGGCAGCAGAGAGATCTTTCCTCAGCTTCAGCCAAAAGTATGCTGCTACAAATGCAGGGTCTACACTTTTTGTTACTAGGTAGTTTTTCATACATCTTATTTTTGCTGTAATTGAAATGAAATTAGGATATCAAAATCTCAGGAATGTTTCAATGAGCAGAAAGCAACTAAAGAATTGACCATTGGTTCAAAATTGTATTTGTTTGCCTGAATGCTCTGAGGAATCCATGGGGTTGTGTTGGTTTCTGGAGACTGGAGGGTGCATTTTAGTAGAATTTCCCTCAACTTTCACGTGCTGCTTGGGTTAAAGCCTTGTTAGGATTTGTGCTTTTGTCTTTTTCAAAGTCATGACAATTTTTAGTTGTTAAGCACAACCTGAAGGGTGCAGACTTCTGCTTGTAGTGATTGAACGAGAGTATGAGACATGTAATAACCTTGGCTGCTTTGGCAAGTTTCTTCTTCCTCGAATCACCAAGTATGAACTTCTAAGTCTGCAATTTTGTGCTCAGTCTGTCCTTCTACATGGGGATTTTCTCCTACCAAGTGCCAGGCATCCTCAGCTTTCACTGGAAGAATAGAGGCCCTTAACAGATGTTTTCCAGCATTATATCCGTTCATATAGATCAGTTAATTGAATAAATACTATAAATACCAAGAACAGAATTGGAAACAACCAATTTGCTCCACAGAGTTGTCTATATTGAAATGAATGAACCACCTGATTTTGGGTGATCTGTAAAATCTCTAGATGTCCTGGATCAAGTGATTCTTTTTGTATGTGTTCCTCCAGTTCTTTCTACGTTTTTTTAATAGTCTTTTGTTTTGGTGCAGGTTGAAAATGTTCGTATTGTTATATCTGAAGAGCACCAAAATTAATCTGGCCAGCTGGATTCTTAACTAGTATCTCAGTTCACTACTTCCAAGGTCATTTTTCTGGTGTGTGCATTAATCATGTGTTGTTTCTTGTCTGTGTTGATGAGTACAGTCGTGTGGGCTGGCTTTGTGGAAGCTGCTGGGTGAGGAGAGCAGCTCCACAGGTAATCAGGCACCCCAGACCTTTGGTTTCTCTAGCTTGTGCAGGATGCAACCAGGTCTTTCTGGATAGACCAGGAGTGTAAAAGAGCTTGAGTTACGCTGACAATGCAAATGGTGGTGAATAGAAGCAATATAGTGAGAAAAAATATGGAATAAGAAGCAGCTGAAAGGGAAAATGTGATGTGATTTCTGTATGTACAGCAGAGAGTGGGGAAGAAAAATCATCAAAACTCAACTGTGCTCATGACTAACCTCTCATCTTGGTTACTGTCAGGTATTTCAGAATGGAGTCTAAGAATTGGTGGTGTTTGTTTCAGAGTTCGTTATATACCAGGAACAGATAGATGACTTTTCTTAGAATCATAGAGTCATTTTGATTGGAAGAAACCTTTAAGATCATCCAGTCCAACTGTTAATCCAGCACTGCCAGGTCACCACTAAACCATGTCCCTCAGCACCACATCTATATGTCTTTTAAATACCACCAGGAATGGGAACTCCACTACTTCCCTGGGAAGCCTATTCCACTGCTTCCTAATGTCCAACCTAAACCTCCCCTGGCACAAATTGAGGCTATTTCCTCTCCTATTGCTTGTTACATGGGAGAAGAGGTGGACACCGCCTCGCTACAACCTCCTTTCAGGTAGTTGCAGAGGATGGTAAGGTCTCCCCTGACCCTCCTTTTCTCCAGGCTAAAGAACCCCGGTTCTCAGCTGCTCCTCATAAGACTTGTGCTGTAGACCCTTCACCTCTTGATCACATCTGTGAGTGCAGAGTTTGTGGCTGAGCTGTCCAAGTTTGTATCTTACTGTGCACATTTGTTTCCTAATGAAGACAGATGAAACATTGAGTAATTTTTTTATCTGCTTTAAAACATGATAATATGTTCTACTAGTGAATTACCTGGTTTCTATTTCTGAAATTTACAGATGTAGGTTTGTACCAGGGCTAGGCTTTTTTCCTGCATTTCTGGAGGTGGCCTTTTATTTTTGCTTTGAGATAGTGTAAATTTTTTTTCTCTCTCTC
>VWZK01013975.1:0-27036 GCA_013396935.1 Baryphthengus martii | reverse complement strand
CCCCCCCCCCCCCCTTTTTTTTTTTCTCTTCCTCCAGAATAAGCTGCCAGCAGCTTTGTAGTATGGGTACAAATGATTTCTGCTATTCCAAGAATGGGAGGCCAGAGGATGACAAGAGGGAAGTATGAGAGCATCCAGGGTTACATCCCTGGTGAGCTGCCCTCAGTGCTGGAGCAGAAGGAGGAAGGAAGGAGGAGGAGGAGAGAGGGGCACCAGTAGTAGCCAAGACTTTCCTAGGTTGTGTCAGAAGCCAGGCTGGCAGGAGGACCATAGGGATTTCACTGCTCCTGGCAGTTTGTTACCCAGGGCAACTGTTTACTTTGCCTGTGGAGCCAGATCTGACTGTTTTGTTGATCATTTTGTATGGGTTGTGAAGGCGGAGTTATTCAACTCCTATGTAAGCAATCCTAGTCTGTTTGAAGGCTCTGTGTGTAGGACTCTTTAAAACCGCTGAAACCTGTTTTTTTTCTAATGTGTTTCTGGACTGTTCTTACGTGTTAGTTTCTGTATTTGAACCAAAGAGGGATAAGGGGGGTGTAGTGGAGTCAGGTGATGGTCTTCCTTGTGTATTCTCTTCAGCTTTAGAGTAGCTTTAGTATCAACCTTTTGGTTTTGCTCATTTTAGGTACACGCTGATGGGGATGGATCTTTCAGATGTCTGTTAATTCCGAGGTTTGTTTCCTGGGTGATTTAAAATTGAATTTGGAACCTGATAACATTCATTTTATTCTACACCACCTTCAGGGGTCTTCTGGAACATATTTAGAAATCTGTGATTTGATTATCTTGACTTGCACCTTGCAAGCACTGTCTTTTTCCTTTTGACTATTTAGACTCCCAATTTTTTGTGATGCAGTTTTCATGTGACATAAAGGGAACATAAATCCTTGCATGTGCTCTGAACTTCATTTTACTTTGCATTCTCCATTCATTTCACTGTAAGTCCTTCTGCAATGCCTTGCAGCCTTTCCTAGATGTGATTAGAAGAGGTGTTCAACTGTGATATTTTGCAATCTCAAATCTTGAATGTATATTTCGAATCTACAGATGTGAACAAAGCAGAAAAAGGTACAGTTCTATATTCCTGACAAGATACCATATGTTCCTTTTTTGAGAAGTAGGGAATGAAATGGTGGATTACAAAGCAATACAAACCAAACCAAACCAGAAAACATTTTGCAGTGGATTATAGTAATCTTCAGGAGTTAAATTTTGACATT
This sequence comes from Baryphthengus martii, assembly GCA_013396935.1. NCBI lineage: Eukaryota > Metazoa > Chordata > Aves > Coraciiformes > Momotidae > Baryphthengus > Baryphthengus martii. The sequence goes on along the minus strand of VWZK01013975.1, from coordinate 25,816 downwards.
GTATGTTACTTAAGTGTAACATATATGACTTGACATTTAATAACATGACATGGACGTTTATAAAACAGGTGAGATATTAAATGGTCAGCCATGGAATGATTGATTGAGCAATATTAGCTGCTATTGGCTTTAACAGCAGAGTACAGGGATTTATAGATGCAGAGACAGTTTTATTGGCAAGGAAATAGCAAAAGTATTGTGCTGCTGTATTTTGCTTTTCTTGATTTCTCTCAAACTGAACCATACAAATGGAGATAGAAGTTCTGTTAAATAAATAAAAGTAGATGTTGGTTTTTCATTTCAAGCATTTAGCAAGGAAATGATTATTAATGCTTACATAATTACCTACACTTAAGTTAGGATTGTAGCTGGCAGACCAAAAATGTATATGTTTGGGAATAAACAATTGTCAAAGTATGGAAATAATGAATATTTGATGACAAAATCCCAGTAACACATTATATTTCAAGTTTTATTAAAATATATTCAAGTTTTATTAGAATATAAATAGTTGTCCAAGCTGTTTTGTGCCATGCCTTACTGTTTTATCCATAGACATACTTCTGTCATTTTTTCTTATGCTTAATCTTTTTACATAGTTTGCTCTGAGAAATAAGGCACACATTTGACAGAATTTGTATTTGCTGAGGTACTTGGAGTAAGATCAGGTTTAGACAGTATGTGATATTCCTTCAAAGAGAAGTAAAATGTCTCAAAATGTTAAAGAGTTGACACTTCTCCATAAACTTGGGGCAGATGAGATTGCGAATCTTACTAGATGTTGTTGTCTTTTGGTATTGTTCAGTAGATCCAGTGTAAGTCTAATAATTTATCAGAGGAAATGTATGATATGGATCACTCCAGTCCTAGAGAGGATGATAGGAGCTGTGTCATATATTTTGTAGTTGCTTCAGAGTTGTTTGGGATGAGGCAGTTGTGAACAATTCCAGCAATGCTGCTACTGGAATTGAAGTAAATCGTCATTTCCTACTAATTCTCTATATAGCATTGTATAACTTAATGGCAAAGAAATATACTGACTGTGTTTCTTCCTTAACTGAAATGGCAATAATGGTAACACAAGTTGAGAAAATAGTTATGTTCTTTCTATTCAGTTTTCAATCTGTGCCTAATACACTACTGGTGTAGTTTGTAGGTTTCTCCAAACTCATGCCTTTCTTCTTGAATACATTTCTGACAGTATTTGAGAATTTGAAAGAAGAGAATGTTTTATCCAATGAGTTTTGTCATTCAAGAAAAAGGAAAAAAATTCTGTCTCTAAATTAGTAGCAGGGACCTGACTATGAGTGCAGTGGGTTGCTGTTAGTATGCTGCTAACTAAGGCCTCTCACCGGTAGATGGAGACTCTACTAGAGCAAGAAAAATGAGAGAGATATATCTTCCTCTAGACTGTACAAACCTTTGCATAAATAAAGCATCCAAAACCACGAAGAGCTAAAATCTGATGGGTTTTAGCTGGCTAGAACTAGGCACCTTGGTGCTTTACTAATTCTCCTGAGCATGAGATCGCAAAAGGAAAGGTGATGAAATAGGGTGTCACTGGTTTGACTTAGGCAAGTGTGCAAGAACTGATAAAGGAGCTAGGGAGAAAGTGAGGTTTCTTATTATTTGCTCTATTTCTTAAATTACCAAATATTTGAGAAAACTTTGTCTGACCACTAAAACATGTGCATAGAATCATTAGTGTTGGAAAGGGTCTCTAAGATCATCAAGTCCAACTGTCTACCCAACATTATCCTGACCACTAAACTATGTCCTGAAGTGCAATGTCTACATGGTTTTTAAACACTTCCAGGGATGGTGACTCCACCACCTCCCTGGGCAGTCTATTCCAATGCCTCACCACTCTTTCTAAGGTTGGAAATTTTTTGTAATATCGAATCTAAACCTCCCCTGGTGCAACTTAAGCCCCTTTCCTCTCATCCTATCACTAGTTACTTGGGAGAAGAGACCAATACCCACCTCGCTACAACCTCCTTTCAGCTGGTTGTAGAGGATATCAATATATCCTTTTTGTTGGGGCTTCCTGGGTTGTTGTTTTTTTTCGCTATTGCAACCTGAACACAGGAGATTAAGTGGAAGAGTAAGGTAGAGATTAGGAATGGTGTTGCAAATGTTTGTTTTCTTTAATGTGAAGGAATACAATTTGGAAACAAAGTGCAAAACTGACTGCGTCTTTCTGTAGACACCTACCTGCTGCAGTGAAGGTACCGGTTTCGGTCGGGGAAATCTGTATGAATATGTTCTCTGGGTGTGATAAGAGCTACCTTGACTACAGAATGACGTTCTAGATTTCACTGGTTAATAGATTCATTTTAAGTAATCGAGTGGTTTGATAACTAAATCAGCCTCGACTGAATGATGAAAAGAAACTTGAAATCACATCAGGCAAGTCTCAAAAGCCCAGACTGATATCATTAGCATAAAATTGTTACATGTAGGTGAAATTCAATGAAACGAACAGCTTATTTAAAACGACTTGAGGTCTGGAAAGGATGGTTATAGTAGAGATTGCTGCATGCTTTGCTTGTGTCAAGTAAAGAATTAACTGAACTTCAGCATGATGTCAAAAGCTGTTGGAGTTGCGGTCCCATAGTCTCTTTCCTGACCGCTCCCAGCCCCAGGGTTACCAGTTCTGGCTCTACTAAATGAAATGAGCTCTGCTGCTTGTTCTGTTTATGAGGACAGTAACTTTGCTGTGGCTGTGAGTTTAGCTTTTTAAGAATGTGTTTCTAGGAAGGGGAAAATATCTAGACAAAACCTGATCAGTATCTTTTCCTACTCTTCAATGTACTAATGAGGTTATTTAATTCTGTGTCTAACAATGAGTATGATAACACTGAGAACAGATTAGGACCCTAATCTACGAGAAGATTCTTCAGCAAATGTGAAAAGAAAGATCAAATCAGTATCTTCATCACAACTATGTATGAACACAGTTTAGGGAGAGTGTCATTCCACTCAGAAAGAACTGTAGGAATACTTACCAAAACTACATTACGTGGCATCCAGTAAGTATCTTTACATAGATTTTTGGAAAGGATTATTAATTTTATTTCTAATGGCTGGCAGGCATAGTTACTCATTTTCACCTCTGTAATTCAGAGGTTGATTTGTTTTAAAGGTGAGAAAAAACATCTCTAAAGTGGAAATTTTTGGAAGTTGAAATGGCTTTAGAAAGGGATACATATTAATCATAGTATAGAGGATACTGAATATAGACTAATATTCTAATGTGGTAAGCCCTCTTTTTAGCCTTTTTTTTATTTAATACGAGTTTTTATTCAGTGTGTAGATGCTGAGTTGAAGAAGGTAAACCTTCTTCACTGGGAGCAGAGTTCTCTCTTCTACCAATAGTCTCTTTAGCTATAGAGTATAACAAAATCTAGAAAAAAAGAAAAAGACATTTATCCAGTGAAATTTTTTATAATAATTGTAATAAAATGAGTACAAGTTAGTACTGATAGATTAGGTAATGGAATAGTACTTCAGTAGGCGTGCATGTTGTAGCCTTTATAGTAGCCCATAAGTGCCCATGAAGTTATAACACAGTTTGCAAGTTTGATTTTTTTGTTAGTACATTGGTGGAAAAGTTCTTTTGGTTGTCAGTATGGTTGATAAAATACCTAGTGAACTGGTAGATAGTTACATAAAGAGTGGTAAAGTCTTTCAAGATGAATTTAACAGTACATCTGATGTGACATGCTGAAGAAGAAGCTGTGTTTTAACAAAAAAAATAATGCTTCAGAGTTCAATTTAAAGTGTTTCTTCTTGATTTAGATTTATTTGAAGTGAAAGATTATCTCAAGCTGTCACTTTCTCTCCTTCCTTTTGATGAACAAGAAGAGGCATTGGATAAAACAAAACTTTTGACTTAGTGATACTCCTGGCTTTCAAAACTTAGAAGCCACGATTTTTAGGATAGATTGTTATCTGAAAAACAGTTTTCCTTCTAAGGAGTTTATTGATGGCTTAATTCCGTTGCAGACAAAAGATGTAATGTAGAGAACAGACCATACATAATATCACACCTCTCACTGTTAGTGGGTAGCTAAACTCTGCTCTGCTACCCTTCTGGTGAATTCATGCTGGAGTTTAGCTGGTGTGCAATCACACCAAGATTCTGCCACCTCCTGACCCTATGTGTAGCCAGTTGTGCCTGTGGAAGAGAAACCTGACATGCTCACCAAGCAGGGTGGTAGCATTTTTCAGTCACTTCGTGGTAGCTTAAATTAGTTGCAGGATATAGTCGAAGGCACATGTATTACACAAATTGGTATTTTAGATGTGTGGGTTTTTTTCACTATTAATCCGTGATGATGTCCTACTATCTACAGATAAAAGAAGTATCATTATTCATGAAATTGGGATCCAGTGTTCAAGTAATTATTGTTTCCCTCCTACCTCAATAGTATCTACCAACCTCCTAGATAGGAAATTTATTTCATTTCATGGGCTGTCTGGCTGCTGGGGGTTGCTCTCGTGCTCCCCGGGAGTTGCCCTGTTGCAGTGGCAGTTTACGTTTTATGTTCATGAAGACCTAGTTTATAACTGAAAATGCAGTTGGAATACTTCACAAAGTCAGCTATCAGAAGCTTTTGGATGGATTCTGTGATTTCTAATATTTCCATGTAGCTGTTTTACCAACCCCAACTAGTAACAGAAAGTAACTGATCCTAATTGTCCATAATCAGAAGAGAGCTTGAAATGGCAAAACCTGTATGTTGGTTGGAAAAGCAAAGTGGGAAAAGCAAGTAAGTTCAGAGTGTACCAACTCACTCTGAGGTTTTCTGTTACCTTGCACAACTTGTAGCTCTTTTCCATTACCTGTGGATGCAATGAAGATGAAACCAATTTAGAGTTGCTTAAGCATAATTACACCCGCTTAGAAATCACTTCTGTGTTTGCATTTGTACCGCAGTTCCTACCCATTATCGAATGTGCTTAGTAATAATTTACCCAGCGTTACAGCAACTTAAGAACTCCTGCTGAAAGAGAACAAGTGGCTGGGTTAGAAAATGGACTGTTCTCTTGAACAGACAAGTAGACTGTAACCTAACTGACCGAGCTTAGCTAAATGATGATCAGCACAAATGTCTTGCCAAATGAAGAGATACTTCAGGAAAATGTGTGCTTCTGTGTTTTGTCCCTTACGGTAGGATGTTTATTTTTTTTTTCTGTGTTGCCCAAAGGCACAGATTAAGGAAGTCTGTGATTGGCAGGAAATCATCACCAGCCTTGGTGTTTGGTTTTTTTCTCAATCTTCTCTCTTCTTGGTTACAGTAATCACACTGGCCTCCCCTTTATAATGTCTGTTCAGGTTTGGAGAACACCAAAGAGTTTGGCTTATGCCTTTCTTCATCCTGGGGGATTTAAAAGCCTCTCTCTCCAGAGACCACGTGAACAATCAGATTATTCTGGAGTTCAGTGGTTGCTGAGTTTTCAGAAATACGAATTTGGATTTGGACACCGTAGTTTGGGTTAGGTAGGCTTTAAGCGCTTAGCTGAACTTCTGTATCCAGCTCAGGTGCCTAGTAGAGATACAGTGTGATTGAATTGACAGGTTTTTAATTTGAAAATGAGCATTTCTTCCAAGAATATTGCAGCGGGTTTAGGAGAGCAAGTGGAAGCTATTGATTCTTTGGATCCCTTAATTATCTGTTGTCAGTGTTGAATTCATTTACAGTATATTCTTCACGTTATTGTTGTAAGTATTATATACATTGAGATGTGTGCACCAGTATAATATGCACAACAACTGATGTTAGTGGTGAGCAAACTATTATGTGACAGATATGTATTATCTGTGTGGTTACATATGTTTACACATGTAAGTTATCAGTACTTCCCCTGTCTCACTGGTATTACTCTGATGTTACAATCAATAGGAGAGAACAAAGACAGGTTGTTACACTGCTTCTGTATCCCGTCTTGCTGCAGCAGCATTTAAGGGAAGGAAACACTCTCCATACGTGGAGCTGTGGTTTTGGGCAGATCATTTAAGATTTAAATATGAATTTGGCATATATAGTAGGAAAATGAGACAGCCCCATGCACTTCTTTTCAGTTAAATATCCAGTACATAAGCAGAGCTATGTTGTGATTAGACTCTGACTCCTGAAATTATTTTTCTCTATGGTGGGCAAACTCTAGGTGATATAACCCCATATAGCCATTCAACTTTGCGCTTAGAGAATTTCTCTAAGTGTGGGTTTGAATCTGCTTGTGCAGAGAACCGAATTGAATCTGGGTCATCTATATCAAGTGTACGAGTGATTTTACCAGCAAGTTACTATATAAAATTGGAGACTACGGATTTTATTATTTTATTTTTTTCTCTTCTTGTGGCCTTATGTAAGCAAGCCCAAGATGCCACTGCAATCTGCTTTCCGTTTTCAAAGTGCTCTGAGAGGCATACTGGTTAAAGTCCTTCATGGGTTTAGACAGAGAATTGACTGCTTTTGGTTCCTTACTTGGCTTAATTATGAATTAGCTGTGCAGATTTATATACCAGTACTATTATAACAAAGACTCTTGGTGCTTGATTATAGCTCCCTAAAATGAGAGATCATGGCACATCCTTCAAGAGTAACATTTGGAACTTAGGCTCTAGATTTTGACATATTTCGATAGCTTCGTAAAACTGCACTGCTTTTCAAGCTGGGAGTTTCTGAACTGAATGCCTGAGTTTATATAACTCTGATATAATAGCTGTGCACGTTATTGGGGTTTTACAGTTTAAGTTTTACCAGTTTTACGGTTGTTTTCCTTTTGGGAAATAAGAAGTTGGGGCACAAGAGACTTAAAATTAAGGTGCATCTAAGCACCACTATGTAGAAAAACTGTCTTAAGCTGATTTAGTGCTTTTGACCTAATTCTTGGTACTAGTTAAATTTAATCTATGTTTAATTGATGATTTTAGGTAAAGAATATTACAGCTAAAGCACTTTCCTTTCTATCAGTGTGAATACCTTAGGTCCTCCACTGGCATCACTCCATAATTTTCTTGGAGCTGAACCCATTACATCAAACGAGGATCTCTTTTTCCCTTGGTATATAGAACCTGTGATCATCCAAGGTGAAGTTTCCCTGCTGTGTTCTCATTCCTCGTCAGCCTGTGCCCAAAATGCTTTCTTGTTTAAAACCAGTTAGGTAAACATTGTAGTGAGGTTCTCTTCTTGTCTGAGGAAAAAACCGTGAAGACAAAGAACTTAAATGCAAGGTCTTAGTACTCCTGCTGTGTATGCGTCTCTCCATATGCATATATGCACACACCTGTACATACACACACATGCACTGTATATCTTACAGGTACATAGTATGTGTATGTCTGGCAAAATACTTCAGAAAAAAAAAATCAAATTAGTTATCACATATCAAAAAAACCACACACACAGACAGACAACAGAACAACATACTCACTTATAGTCCAAGGGGCTTTTTTTTTTTTCCTCATAGTTTTATTTGAATCCTGACCTTGTTCAACTTTATTGTGGCAGTAGGAACCAGTACTGGCTTTTCTCTGACAAGATACTTTAGTACAGTAGAAACTCAGGCAAAGAAAAAAAGTTTGGAAAGCACCCAGCATATAGAAGGTCAAACAGTATAACAAGCATTTATGTTTTTAGTATTGTTTCTGTCCACAGCGGATTGGTCTACCAGAAATATCTTCTCCTTATCCACGTCTCAGAGTCGTCAAAGTAATCTGTTTCCTATCCAGTAGGGTTCCTAAGGAAAGCATCTCAGAGGCCTTTCAAATGCTTGTGCTGTGCTTGGATGAGCAGAGGCAGCTGGAAGTGATTAGAATAGACTGACATGTGAACTCACGTGGGAAGGGATTCATCTTGCTAAAGAAGAGGAATCAATGCTCTGTTCTGTACGGGAAGAGGAGTTTAAATACAAAAATGAGCAGATTTTCAACGGCGCACATGGGAATTGAGCTACGTGATTGCACTGATGCCATTAAATATTGCAAATCACATTCTACCCTCAGTAGATTATATTTAAAAACAAGCTGATAATCACAGATGATAGTTTCATAAGAGCATAGGAACTGCTAGGCAGGAATGAAGCAGTTGTTCCTTTATCCCAGTCCTCCCTCTTAGCTCTCCCAAAACACACCATGATATCAGACAAAAAATAGAACATTAATAAGTACATAGCTGTGAATGTCACACTTATAATGTGAAAACGCTGACATTTCCCAGACATGCAAGGTTTGGTTTCATTTTAAATGTGCACATTATTAGGGATAAGTTAATTGGAAATCTTTCCCTCTTGAAAGGGAAAGAGCTTTTGCTCTACCATGAGCAATATCCTTTAAAAAAACTTCGAACTTGTATCTTCCTTTTCTTTTCAACTGAATGGATTTTACATTTTGCACTTGCATTGTGTGATCTCATGAGTTAAGCTGCTCTCTGTGTTGTCTGTACCAGAGACATCTCTAACACACAGGTCAGCACTAAGTTATTTCTGCTCTTAGTCTAAGTATCAGTGTGGGATTGGTACTGTCAGTGGATTCTCGGTGCAACAACAAATTACTGATTTACTGTTTCTGTCATACAAACTTTGGGAACTAGACAGAGCTTTTCTTCTACTACCAGAAACTAGGTGATTCTTTTATTGTATTTTATTTTTTAATCATGAAAAATTAGATGAGGTAACTTCAGCAATTATTGGTAATTACTGAATTGTGAGAATATTCACACAGCCTTTAATCATCTCCAGAGACAACTGTGTATTGATCTGGGCCTTGAGAATCGTGAAGACCATGGACTGGACTTAGAGACTTTCCAGTTTGTCACCCATCTGAGGTGAATTTTTCTTGTTTTAAAATTAGGTAATGTTCTGGCAATGATGCCTTCATAGGAGATGGGCAGTGTTGTTGATGCGCTAGAGTATCGTGCTTGTCTGCCATCTAGAACTGTTGACAAGTTGCCTTTTGAATGTCATTTCTCTGCATGACATTCTGGCAGTCACATCCATCTGCGGGTGTCCTTCCTTTTGGTTATTCAGCTCATGCAAATCTGGTGTTTAAAATTGCTTATAATGACTATTCTGGAAAGAAACGAGAGGCTCTTTCTTGCTCCGTACTAGCAGTGAGGAAATGCCATCCAATACAACAGCTATGACTAACGGGTTAACATACACAGAATCACACATTCTGTGATTCTGTGTACGTTATTGTAAACCTGATAGATAATGTTAGAGACAAGGAAGTTCACTCCCCTAGCCACAGGGTCCTTGAATTAAACTGTGATCTGATTGTCCTACCTGTACTGTCCTATTAGAACTTAGTAATTTATTAAACAGACCAAAACTAAGTATTGTAAGTGAAATAGTAAAAGCCTGCAACATAAGCAACATATAAGATGTTAAAAGAGGAACCTTTATCTTTGGGGCCAGCAGCCATTCAGCAGCTAGCTTCATATCATGTGGAACTTTGGTCTCTCTGTCTGAAGCTCAGATGAATCTCTTTTGACTCTAGCCATGAAGTGTGAAACATCTTGCCTAAGTTATTCATCAGGGATCTCTCTGTGTATTTAGTGGAGAGGTGTCCTTTTTTTGCAGGAAGTCGCTCCTTCTGCTTACAATGTTAGTATTTGTCCATTGGAGGTGAATTTCTCTGTTGTTTTCAGCAAAAACCATGATAACTGATGTATTAAGTAAGAAATGCTCACGTTTACAAGTAGGAATGTATCCTGTGCTCAAAGCACCTGTTCCAGCCAAGAATGCAGACAAAACCAGAGCAGAGCCTTTTGATGATCGTTCCGAGCACGTCGTCTTTCAGTCACTCTATGATCCTCTCATAAAAACCAAACAAAAAAGAATTAGAAGTGAAATACCTGTCTGAATGGTGAAGAGTGTGGTACTTGAAGTAGTTGTCTATTTCATGATGAGAATAGAGAATTTTTCTATCATCTGCTATGACCAGGAGGACAGGAGCCGTCTGTCAGAATAGTGCCCAGGTTTTGCTGAGACAAACAGACCATAAGAGTCTCCTGGCAGTCAGCTGGAAAAGTGCAGCACCACCCACTTCATTTCTCTTGAGAGGCTCTTATTCCACGAACAGTGGGCACCAGCTGACTTTTGTAGAAATCCAGTGTTTTTAGGCCTTTTTTTCTAACTTCTGAGAATAATTTTAAAGAAGTGTATTAAATATCTAATTTTATATATGCATATACAGGCTGCCCAGAGAGGTTGTGGAGTCTCGTTCTCTGAAGAATTTTAAAACCTGCCTGGACATGCTCTAGATGCTGCTGCTGCTTTAGCCAGGGAGTTGGATTAAATGATCTCCAGAGGTCCCATCCAACCCCGACCATTTTTTTATTGCAATGCACACACACTTACATACACATATATATAACGCAAGGAAAAGTTAAGTAAGATAACTCACAGAAAATGACGGAGGTTTGAAAAATAATTTTCATGTTTCCTGAGATAGTTCTCATTTTAAAGCTAGGAAACTTGTTTTCTACCCATCTATCGTGTGCGTACTCATGTATGTGGGGGTGTGCAAATTCTGTGTAGTAGTTTTACATAGCTCTCAAGGCATTAATAATTCATTCCCTGAAGAACTGGATAAGGCAATGTCAGACTGGTTTGTTTACGGTTTCAGAGTAGGCCATGATCATCCATTCTATGTGAAGTATTCCTTTTTCAGCCTGCATCCAGGGAGATTGTACGAACATCAGGGTGATAGTGTTGAGTCAGACCAAGGTACACGGAACAGAGTTCTGTCTCCATCAGCGACAGTTGCCAAAAGAAGAGTAAGAACAGGAAAAACGCTTATACTTTCCCCTGATACTCTCCTAGGATCCAGTTCTGTAGGCAGAGATCCTTTATCCATACATGCTTAGGCTTTGCCAGCCTCGCTTGTGTCCAGTTCAAAGTTCTCTTTCTCAAACTCCTTTGAAACTTTCCTGTCTTTATGTTTTTGCCTGCTTTCTGCTGATGTTGCCAGTCTTCATGGTCTGTATCTTCATCTATTCTGTTGATTTTTACCATGTGGATTCCTTTGTTTTGTATTTGTTTTCAGCGTCTTTCTATAGTTAGAGCTTACCTAAAACCAAACCTTCTTCTTGATAATTTTTCCCATTTGAGGGAAAATTATCAACCACAAACTGCTGTTTTGAAATGTTTTTTTTTAACTCTAGAGCTGCTCTTGACAGCACGACTTTTGTCTATTTTTAGAATAAATACATTTTTTTAAAAAAGTGCACTGGAAGAATATTGCGAGCTGCGAAGTCCAGTGCTTAAAAATTGGATATGCAGACCTTTAGGTGACAAGTGTGGCTTTCACTTGCTCCTCCCTCTTCTCCATTTCCTCCCTCCATATTTAGTGTGTGATAGCACTTTAAAGCTTCCAAAGTGATACAGAAATGTAATTCGCATTTGTGTCACACTCCTACAGCTTTAGACCCTGTCCTTCAGCAGCCTTCCATGGTTTATGAACTGAGATTCCTGAGCCGCTGCTGAGAAAACTTCCAAGTGTTTTCTGTGGGAAAACAAATAGGTGTACGACAGTTGATCTCTTATGTTATGTTGTAATTAACTCTGCCTATACCTGTGTTGTGCAGCTGAGACCACCCTCAGAGAAGCTTCTGTCCTTGCCTTTTTAAAATCTTTCACCCTCTAAAGTGCAGTGATGCAATTTGTAATCTGCGTTGCGAGGGATCCCTCGCTTGGCCCGGGAAGGGCTTGAGAGTGGGCCAGGTTAAACTCATGCTAGAATCTGTTCAGGCAGTTTCACAGGGTGGACAAATGCAGTCCAGGGACTGTGCCCTGGATCAAGTTTAATTTAGACCTGAGTAACCATCTGCGATTGTGTCTGTGAAGAGTCCCTTTGTGTATCCATTCGGAGGTGGCTTTGCCCAAGGAAGCAACGTGACAGGGGTGACCTGTAATCATCACACTGCAGCCTATGAGAGGAAGCTATGTCCCATTTCTAGGATGTATATTCAGTGCAAGGATTATGCTGCAGGTATGTTTCTTTACAAATATTTCATGATGAAGTGTGACCTTCATTTGCTTGCCAGGCATCTCGTGGCTTTAATAGAGTAACCTGTGACAGATTGTTTGAACTGAAGAGCCCCGGAGCCCTGCTGTAGGTGAAAAGTGGATATTCCTTCCTTACAGTGAAGCATGTCGAACAAGGGAACAGAGAGAAATCTTTCAAAAAAACAAAACAAACAAAAGCAGCCTATGAATAGGAATAAGCAGCAAATAAAGGAAACCTAGAGTGGGAAATCTGTTTTGTTTAGAAATGTTATCTCCAAAAGGGCTCCGCTATTAGTGCTTCTGAATTCATGCACATAATGAGTTGAGCCCAGCACCTTCCAGTCTGTGCTGTGTTATGTTTGCTGTCTTAGGCTATCTCACCTCTGCTGATGCTTTCTCTTTAATTTCTGAGAGGTGTAAGCCAGCTGTCTGCTTTCTGGCCAGTAGTAAATACTCGATACTGACTCAGCTTCACTGATTTATCAAGAGAATATCTTCCCTCTCTGTGTCAGCCCACCTGCTGTGCAGTTGTATGCAAGAAACATTGTGGGGAACTCACAGAGGAAATCTGTACAGGTCACCTCACAAATGAGCACATCCTATTTTGTCAGATTTAATGCTATAATTAGTTTCTTCTAGGCTTTGTGTTCTTTGCACTCCCTGGTTATTTTCCCTAGCAGTTACTCAGTGTTGTGAAAGCTTTAAAAAGCAATGTACGTGGAGCTGACTGAAAAGGAATTAGAATAGGGCAAGATGCTTCTGTTTCGGGAAGAGAGGATGAAGCTACTTGTATGTAGTTTTATAAGTAGTAAGGCAAAGCCGTACCTCTGATTCCTAACTGAATGCAAGAAGAAACTGGATTCAGAGCAGTTAAAGGAATGAAAAGCTTTGGTTAGCTACCCAGAATGAGTTACAGAATACAGGTATGAGCTGGTAGTTAGATGAGGTGGGAAGGTGTCACTGCTGTCAAGAAGAGCTAATGAAAAACATAATGGATGTTGTGCAGGAATAGGACTAATAAGGAAGAGACATAACACTCCAGATGTTGGACAGGGCTACAGAGGGGAGGGGTTGTTGTTCTAGTTGGAAGAGAGGGGTATGACTTGAGTATTAGATTTAATTTGAGCTCTTCTCATTAAGAGGAATTGGAGGCTCCTGGTTGTCTCATTACAACTTCTGACACTGATGTTCTGGCACAGATTACGAGTTTTGCTATAGATTATGCCTGGTAACTGTGTTCCAAAGGGGCATAACAGCTGTTACTTGGAGTATGTTGTGTTTTGGCTACCCTGTCACTACATTCTGAAGTACGGTAGCATGCTGGCTAGTTTTGACTTGACAATATGAGCACAGAAATTCATTATGTCATCTTAATTCACCAGAACATGTTTTCAGGGGCTGGCCCACCTAGTACTCTGGAGTCAGTTTCTTTCCATGTGTGAGGTTTTCTCTGTGGCACCTGGATCTCAGGAATCACTTTTCAAAAGTTAAGTATTAAAGGTAGCTTTGCCAGGGTCTGTGAAAAGTTAGTTTCTCTGTATAGAAGGGACAGTGTATGGATGGTGTGTTCTGTGACATGGCAGAGAGACCTTGTACAACCTGGCAAAATGGAGTTTACATCAAGATACAATGTTTAGTGCGTCAGACTGAAAATCTGTGGATGGATACATCTCTCAAGACTGTCAAGAAGATTGCCTTGCCTTGTGCAGAGAAGGCTGCATACGCACTTCGTCTCTTTTCATAGTACTGCAAGTTCATGTGGGTTGTAAGGGTCCTTTGCCCAAATGTTTAAGAGATGGTCTCTCAAAATCATTTGCTTACAATCACATAAAAGGCATTAAGCTGAAATGTTGATCTGACTCAGTGCTTTTCTCCTATGTAGAGATAGAAGTACTTGGTCCTAGGTATTGCTGGGTACCCATTAAAAAGGACCAGAGATTTAGTATTTAACAATAACTTGCCAGTGTTTACTGCATGATGACCTAAACCCCTGACATTTCCCTCTGCAGGAGCAGTGTACGTCCTAGTCGCTAGACCACAAAGGACATAGCTATAGGAACATATGCAGATAAATACTGGCTGTGCTATCTCATTCCCTGAGCTGTCCAGAGATAAGACATCTCCAGACTTGAAGCCAGGTATTCATCTTAAGTGCTGCTTCATACTTCAGGAAGTTTGACCTATTTCTCTGCTGGTCTGTACTGGAATAATGACCTGGCTCTGTAGCATGTCAACTAAAACCATCTCACGCTCACAGCACAGGCAGTGCGAGCATCAAGCTGTTAGCCCCTTGTCATGCCATCTGAAATCCTGCTGCATTTGTTTAGACCTACTTACATATCACTCTTGTTTTACTGCTGCTTCTGGCAAAGGGGGCCTGCTTCTCTAAAGCCTAGAATTAGGTATTTGACTGTAGGATTTCAGGAAAACCTAGCTTGATCTGGTGCGTTCTTTAAGCGGCTTTGTCTTTTCATGTGGACTGTTGTGAATTTTATTCTGAAGATGCTGCCGCTGTTAGCGTGCAGTCCTGGGTGGCCGTAGCCTTTAGGCTGCACCATGAAACTCCATTTTTAAAAAAGAGTCTTTCAGTGATTAGCACTTTGTTTTCATTAATATTTTGCATTCGGTAAATAGATAAAATAACTTCAGTTTTGAACACGGCTATCACTTTCCCTCTGGTGATAAATGCTACTTTCACTTGTGCTGTAGCTGAATAATGATTTCTTTGAAAGAGCAATTAGAGCACTGCCTTCCTCATAATCACAATTTGGTTTATGTGCTGAACTTGATTCAGTAAATAGCTGTCTGACCCACACAGCCGTAATGAACACTTATTTTTATGACTTTTTCCTCAGTAGAGGTAGAAACAATAGCTCTTATGAAGTGCTGTATTCAGTTTAATGTGAATACCTCAGATTGGAAGGCATCTTAAGAGGTTATGTTGTCCAACCTCAGAGCAGGGTCAGCTCTGAGGTCAGGCCAGGTTATTCCTCGTTATCCAGACTTGTCTGCAAAACCTCCAAGACCTGAATAACCTCTGCACAACCTCAGGCTGCTGCTGTTTACATCTTAAAAAAAGAATTACCAGAGATTGGAAAAGGAATGAAAATACATTTAAAAAAGGGAGAGACTTGATAAAGCAGGTGTTGTAAATCAGATGTCTTTTTACACAATTTTTAATGACCACTTCGGTTCTTCACTCCTCCTCCAGTGTTTAGTGTTTGCTAATTGGCATAGCTTATGTTCTGAGGAGATGTTAGGAAGCATATAAAGTAAAACTACATTGGGTTAAATTAATTCCCTGTTTCTTGGCCTTGAGAAGCTGCAAATCAGTGAACAAAGTTCTGCTGTGAGCTCGCCTGATGCGAGGGCAAAGTGCAGCTTAGCCGCCTGCCGATGTTATTCTGTGCAGTTTGGTTACTCGGTCTCAGCTCAGCTTTCCTCTTCCACCAGTCTTTATCGATGCGTTCTTACATAACCTCAGTCTGCTTCAGTGCCATCCAGAGAAAATGTGAAAATTCACACTTCCCTGGTTCAGAACAAAGTCTGCGAGGTGCTTGGAAGTCATACCAATAAGCCATATACACCCTTCCGATGAACACTTTCCTCTTGAGCTGCGCTATTATCCGTGCCTCCGTTCCACAGGCTGGCTCTGAGTTCTGGGGAGGTGTTAATGAGTTTGAGTCGTAAGAGAGCAATTGTCTGCTCTTCGCTGGAATGGAAATGCAGTCTTTGATCGTAATTGCAAATATAAATTGCCCATCCTAAAAGCAAAAAAGTCAGAAAGCATGGTTTAATTTTTTTTTTGAGAAAGAAAGGCTTCTTTGAGACACGATCAAGGACAGAAATCTCAGCAATTTATTTACTTATCTTGGCATGAAAGACTCCATTACTGAGCATGAATTAAGAATAGAGATCGTAATGAAAATTATGTTTGCCTAACTCCATTAAAAAAAATAGAAAAAAAGATTTCTTTATCGTCTTACTGTTTTTTTTTTCTCTTTTAATTTTTTTTTTTTTCATAATAAAGTGCAAGTTCAGGATCATGCTCTGATAATCTTTTTCCTGTGTTATCCAAGGAAAACATGTCCGTCTTCAAGGATCTTCTTTTGCTGGAGCTAGTCTGGCAAAACAGTGATTTGGCAGTATTACGCTGTTTGTTGGATTAATTAATGAATTCTGTCATTAAACAGCTTTTTCTGCTGGCATTAGGTTTTTATACAAGTATTTCTGGTGTTTCTGGTATAGCCATGCTTTTAGGGGTATACTGAAGGGGAACATTTTATATCTCTCAAGTCAGATGTGCTTCTTGATCTTGAAATTCCTGTTTGCTGTTTACCAGATGGCATCAGATTTAAACTCATGTTGAGACTTTTTACTATGCAGAAGCATCTGAGGATTGATTAAACCCTTTGTCTATTTAGCCCAAACTGTGGCAGAGGATTTAGTTAAAGGTTTTTGTTTAGAGAATTGCAAACAGCCTGTTAAAAATGTCCTGAGAGGTGAGACTGCACCGGGAGGGTGTGACAATAAGTGGCAGTTTCTCTTTTGCAGTGTTTTTATACATACAGACATACAAAATATGGTACTAAAACATCTCAGTTTATTTGTGCAGATGAAAAGTTTTATTTCTGCAGATGAAAATGGTAGCTATCAGCTGGGAAATTAGGACCATTATTTTTCATAGCAGAAGCAAAGAAAGTAAAATTAACTTCTGTAGCGGGGGCTTTACAGCTGTGTTTAAATAAGTGGCTACCCAGTCCCTCTTCATATAGGCACTGCCATTTTTTCCTGTCGCTGTCCATGGTGACAGGTAAAGCAGAGTCTGCATCATTGTCTCAGGACAGCGTCAGTCTTAGGAATGCTTTGGTCACAATATTTAGGAAAGGAAAGCAGCATGCTTGTCTGTGGGAAATGTAAGTGCATATCTTGGAAACCAGATAGTGGAGAGGAAAGCCTACAGGAGAGGGACTTTTTTTTCCAGCGGGGGGGTGGAAGAAAATGGGAAAAACCAGGAAAGAGCCAAGGCCTTTCTACAGCTACGAATGAAGTATCTTTCATGTGAGGTGAGGCTGAAAGAGCTTGGATTTGCTCAGTCAGAAGAGAAGAGAAGGCTCAGGGGCATTTTATCAGTATGTATAAATACCTGATAGGAGAGTGTAAAGAAGAGAGAGAAAGCCTCTTCTGAGTGCTGCCTACTGACAAGAGAAGAGGCAATGGGTGCAAATTAAAACACATGAAATTCCCTCTGAATGTAAGAAAAAGTGCTTTTTTTGTTTTTTTTTGGTTGTGTTGTGTGTTTGGTTTGGTTTTTTTAGTGGTCTTTTTTTTCTTTTTCTTTTTTTTTTCCCCCTTCTAACTCTGAGGTTGGTCAGACACTGGCACAGGTTTCCCAGAGAGCTTGTGGAGTTTCCCTCCTTGGAGATATTCCAAATGCTACTGGACACAGTCCAGGGCAGCTTGCTCTGGCTGACCCTGCTTGAGTGTGGGGGGTTTGGATTAGATCAACTCCGAAGGTCCTTCTCGACCTGAACTTCTATGACTCTACTACTTAGATTTAACCTTCTTTGAAAGTGGACTGATAATTTAAAAAAGCATCTCCTGTACATGCTTTTGTACCTAAGAGATTTATTACTGCCTGTAACTCTAGTCACAAAAGCAGAATAATGTATATTCAAGCTTTTCATAGACAACTCTTTATTCTAAATTGCACCTCATTAAGACACTTTACTGGAATGGAATTAAAAATGGGAATTTAGATTTTTCAAAATATTATTTTTTCTGTATTTTATTGAAGAGTAAACCTTTCAAGAAGAGCAATTACAAATGGCAAGTTATAGTAGAAATTTTTAATTTGTGAGGGGACAGTATGTGATGGTAGACATAGTTAAAAGACCACATTAAGTGTTTCTTTTAATTATTTAATTGGCCTACGTTTTGAAGAAGTAAATGCTTCCCTATGTCAGATCTTCAGCTTAGGTTAGTTTTTATCATTCGAAAGTCAGAAATGTCACAGGTGAGAGCCTTTAGCAAAGACTCCCTATTTAGCATAGTCAGTGCTGAACATACAAATGAGGTAAAGAACATGCTCTTTTCACTGACTTAAGTGTCAAAGCCATTGCGTTCTGCTTATGAGTGTGAGTCACCAAATGTACACTTGTGTGTAATTTAGTGCCACAACAGACCATGTGAAAATGGAATTCAGCTTTAGTTTTCCTTTAGACCCATGTTACATCACTCAACATAGTATTGTTGCTGCTGGATAAGGAGGTCAGGTGACAGGAAGAATAAAAATGCTGAAATAAATAGTCCTTTTTTCACAGTTCAGAGAAACTGCCAGTTGGTTCCCCCAAGATTTGTGCTCATGTCCGGGCACAAATGACTCGCATATTGTCTGAAAAATGAGTTGCTAAGTTTGCAGGTGCTACAAAACGTTGCAGCAGCAGACTTTTCTTTGAAGCTAAAGGAGAAAAATTGTTGAATGATGTGAGAATACCAAATGGGAGGTAAAATCACATTTTTTTAATGAATGAAATAACCTCAGTTAGTCAACTAATTAAATAGGTATATGTGTATGGTTGTGCATTTCTTCCCCACCTCCAACATGATGATAAGCTTTCACATAGATTTTGTGTCTTTAGAAAAATATCTTGGAATAATCACAGAGGGATCTGTGTAAACTCTGTGTTCAGGAGTCAAAAAATTAAATAGAATTTCCTTGGCAAGGAGTGAAGAACGAAACAAAAATGTGTTGTGCTTCTCTGTAATCTTTAATTATGCGCTTATCTTGCATTCTTCTAGAATTGTTCCCAGTCTCAAGGAAAGCGTATTTTAGGACCTGTAAGGAAATGGTGAAGGGTGACCTGGTGACTCAGAAGTATAGGAATACTTCTGCGCAAGAAAAATTTAAATCCACTAGGATCTTTCATCTTGGAAAAGAGACTGTTCATAACTATTATGTCAGTTATGTAAAATCACAATGATGTGAGAACACAAACTAAGCAATGTTTTTATTCAGTATTGGGGAACAACAAAGAAAATCATTACGTAAGAAGTTTAAAATTAAGAAGTTTTTTTCTTTGTTTCACATTTGATAATGAAACTGTCCAACTCCTTCACAGAAAATGCTGTATTTATCACGTAAACAATTTCTGAAAAACCCAATCAGGCAATTTGTGGATAGAGTCCTTGTTCTCCTTTGAAAAAGATGAGATCTTTAAATATGTACCAACATTTAGGAACCTTATTATCAAGATTATCCTCATGTTTAAAAATTGGATTTACAGGACTATAACTTGGAAGAGCTGTACTTTGTATCATCAGGGTTGTATCCAAGGAGGGTCAATCTTCATTCTTACCATGGCTCATAGGAATTCATCTTTACTGAGATTTCTACTGCTGGAGATTCCTCCTTTCCCATTAGCATCAGTGTTTCTGTCTATTCTAAGGGTTTCTTTATAAAAGAAGAAAAAGTTATGTTTGGAAATCTATCTCTGGGGAAAAAATACAAAGCATAGTTTATGAAAAATCTTAAATTTTAAATGATTTTGTTGTGACATTATATTCTCTATTCTGTTCTTTTTATTCCTTGTTATATCTCATGCTTTTGTGAATCCCTACTCTGAACAAGTTTTAGAATATGTGTTTTGTTTTTAAAAAGTGTTTAGCACAGTGAGACTGTAGTCCTTCCTCATGGATGCAGCTGCTGAAAAAGTAGGTGATCCTTAACATGGGAATGATTTGTCCCCCCACAAAAATACTGGATTGCAAATTTAAGTGGTCTTACTCACTTGTATATCTTCTCACTAGTTTTGAACACAGGCACTCTGTGCCTTGCCCAGAGGGAAACAAATCTGCCTGTAAGTTCCTGTGAGGACATTTGCTCTTACAGAAGCTTTGCCTGTAAAAGTCTTGAGTTTGGATTTGCTTATAACGATGGCTATTTTGGAAAGTAAGTAGTCCCACAGCTGTGTAGATTCTCTTTCTGTTTAAGAAACGAAATAAATTCTCGATTATTTTATATTTTAAGCTTTTGAATCTTTCTTTGGCCTTTAAGTCTTTACTATATCAGTTTAGTACCAGTCTTTCAAACAGCTGGAGTTACATTAGTATTACTTTCTGGAAAGTTGGTTCTCTTGCACCTTGGTCACATATACTGTAGAACTGAAAAATGGAATGCTGCTGTAGCCTCTTCACTTGCTCTCTGTTTAATCAGTTGTTCTGTATGATGTGAATGCGAAGTAGATGTGAAGTGCTGCCAAATCAGTCTATGTTGTACATGGCATAAAGCAGTGAAGAGACTGGTCTCCTATAAATTTTACTCACTGTTTTATTTTTCCTAACACATTTTACTTCTGAATTCTTGTGTATGTTTGCTGAAAACACAAGTTCCTCCCCAGAATTTGTCATTTTATAGTGTATAGTTTTGTCTTGTGCAGGGCATTCATTTAGCTTTCATCATTCAGAAGCTTTCAAAATACTTACCTGATTGAAGTTTGTAATGCATATAATTATGGATATTTGCAAGAGAAGAGATTTAAGGTAGTATTATTTTTAAGGTTGTAATTAATAGGCTGATCTCTCATCCCTGCATCAAGAGAGAGGATTTGCTACAAGAGAATCTGTAAGTCCTGAATATGTTGTAATCCACTGAGCAACTCAAGTGTCTAGACCAGTGATACTGAGAGGCTCTTAGAGTTCCTTTGAGTGTTCTACAATGTGTGACAATTGAAGTGGTTTTTTGGTGTGTTTTTTTTTGTTTTGTTTGGTTGTTTTTTGTTTTTTTTAAAAGAATTTTAAGAAATCTTCTTGTAATCAGAGGCTCTGTAACAATTTGTTAGAGAACTTACTTGCTATAAGGAGCTAGTTGATCTTGCAATCCCCAAGCCGTTATAGACCTTTCTAATATACAGAAAGAACAAAATTCTCTGTCTAGGAGATTTTCATGCTGTGCATATCTATAAATGAAAAATCAAAGATGTTTCTTAATTTTCTTCTGTGTATGTCAGTCTTTGGATCTGTGTTAGTGTGTGGTAGAAACGCACAATGATGACTCCGCTATTTCTGGGCTTGTATGTCAACATGTGGTGCATCAGAAACGTCTACTTCAGAAACACATATCCTGGCTAGGACTTAACTGACTTTTTTTTTTTGTGTGTGTGTATGTGTTAAGATTGTTGTCTTCACCTGTATAGATCCAGAAATACGTGTATTAGGCCTGTCACAATGAAAACTCACCACTTAAAGTCATAGGATAATTTGAATTGAAAGGAACCTCAGTGTTTCATCTAGTCCAAGCTCTCGCTTAAGGTAGGCTCAGCTGTGAAATCAGACCAGGCTGCTCAAGGCTTTATCCAGTTGATGTGGAAAACCTCCAAGCATGCACAACCTCTCTGGGCAATGCGTGCCATTCCCTGGCAGTCTTGGTGAAAAAGTTTCTCCCCACATCCAATGCGAACCTCTCCTCTTTGATCTTAGGTCCATTGTCACTCACTTTCTCACCAGGCAGTGCTGTGAGGGGCCTGGCACCATCTTGCTAATAATGCCCACACAGCTGTTGAAGGATTGCTGTTTGCTTCCCCAGAAACTGTCTCTTCTCCAGCCTTAACAAGCCTTTTCCCTTAGCTGCTTCTCTCTGGGCAGGTGTTTCAGCTCCAACTAACTTGGTGACCCTCCATTGGAAAACTCTCTCATCTCTCAAAATCTTCCTGTATTGTGTGGGGTGGGGTGGTCATGGGAGACATCAAAAGCTGGATGCAATAAAAGTGTTGTTAATGAAAGAACTTTTGTGTGTGTGCCTTTTAACACAATCTTCCACATACAAATCCCATCATAAAATTCAGGCTTACATTTTTTATTTGGAAAATAAAGATTATTCATAATGAAATTAAATTTGTATAAGTTATAGTGTATTAAATAAAGTATTGAGTGAGATTGTCAGCACGAGTTGTAGGAGTATCCATTGTATGTGTCTCCATCTCAGCTGGTTGGCTCAAATTCCCTTTACAATCAGTGAAGAAGAAAAAAAAAAAAAGAAATGTTAGTATTTTGCCTCATCATGTAGTGAACATCTGACACGGGCAAAATTAAATCGTACTGCCTGTAAAGTAGCTGCTATTATCACTGGCTATAGTGGAGATCAGGGGCACGCTACCTTGTAGAGTCTAAGTTTAGGTTGCCACAGTCTGTACCTCTGACCAGCCCTGATTTGCTCCTAGACCCGACTGAAAGGAAGGCAGAAGATGATTCTAGTCTAAACGAATGCAGAAGATGATGGAACTCATGTTATTGCACGAATAGAAATGAGTGGGGATCTTGATTCAGAGTAAAAAGAAGACAGGAAGGGTTACTAGTGAGCGAGGTACAATGGAATACAGGTTGGGCTTCCTATACGTACTCTGTAAACTGCAGTGCACATTTGCGAAATTATTAATTAAAACTTCTCAACCAAAGCGCAATTCCCTAGCCTTTTAAAACCCACTAGTATTAATTATGGAAGATGTGTTTTTATTTGTTGGAGTGTTTTCAAGGTCAGTTAAATATTTTTATGGAGTTTCACTTAGAAATTTTGGTTGTATTTTTTGCCTGTTTGTTTGAATGTAAGTGCTGTCAATTCGAGCTTATTGTTTGTATTACTGTTTTGAAAATACTTCCACAGTAGCTGTTACATAGGCTTCTGTAGTCGTTACCAGGGTTTTTTAGTTAGGTTTTTTTTGTTTGGTATTTTTTTGTTTTTTTGTTTGCTTGTTTTACCCCAAGCTTCCCTCGTAATGGCTTTTTTCAAAAATTGCAAATCCTCTGCTTCGAGGTTCTCCAGAAGATTCTCTTTAGAACTAATAATAGCAGTCTTTAAAAGCTCCTAGCTTCTACTTCCCCAAAGTAGTTTTTTTGCTAAAAGATAATAGGCTAAGCAAAATGTTAAACTTCCTTTTACTGCATAACAGTAATTTGATGTGACATTTCTGCATTGTATTATTATCAAGCTCTGAAAACTTATTAAATCATGTTCCAAGTGATCAATGGGTTTATCCTTTGCAAACTAAAGCACTCATCGTTCATGGCACTCCTTCTTTGTTCTGGTGGAATGGAGGACAGTTCTAATGCATCTTGTCAGGTCCTCATTTTCTTTATTTTTTGGAACATGATCTTTACTTTTTCATAAGAAATTGGATAAGTGGGCATTACATAACAACTAGATACATTTGGGTTTTTTGTTTCGGTTTTTTTTTTTTTTTTCTCGGAAATAAAGAGGCAGAGCAGAGTCAACTGTAGCCATCTCCTTTGTTCAGAGAATTTCTTCAATATGACTCCTGCATTTTACAAATTATGCAAAACTAACTTATCAGTGGAAGTCCAAAATAACAGAAATGTACTTTATGGAATCTGTCATGGGCGATGGAGAAAACAAGGAGCTGTTGGACTGGGTCCACCCTGTAAATAGCTCAAACCAACTATACGTCGATTGATAGCACTTAGAACAAGCTTAAAGAGGTTGCTGCTGTGCTCTACTTGCTGAAAACTGCTTTCAAATTTACTCACAGGCAGGAATTCAGAACAGATGACCTTGGGAAGAGGCAAAATTACTTCCTAACTGGGTTCTATGTATAGTCTCATTCTTTTGGCTTTAGAGAAGTCGCTTCATAAAGCAGTTGGTGTAATAGTTGGCCCCAAACAAGCAAACTAAGGCTCAGGTATTAATTTATGGCAACTTACTTGTTATCCTTTATAGAAGTGGTAGTCCCCAGTTTAAAATAAACTAAGCATAGAACTGCACTTTGTTTTATTCATAATTCAGCCGCGCACAATTTCCCTAGTAGTAAGGAGATGTAGACATGTTGTAGAAAAAAAGAGGAAGATTCATCCTACTCTGAAAGGTGAATAAAGCAATATCATGAAAAAGATAAAATATTAGACAGGAGAACTGTTTCTTAATTATGGAATAAAGTAAAATACCAAATTTGTATAAAAAGATGTATATTAGGGAGTGTATAAGTATGTGACACACCTTGAGAATCCTGAGTTTATATTCTGTTTGCAGCCTTATGGTTTCAAAGTTTTCATTTATTATATCTCACAGTGAAAATCAAACCTTTTCCAGTGTTGGTGTAAAACATAAGTATATTGAAATACCTGTTTTTCACTGAAATGACCACGTATCTATCAGATCTGAGAGCATACCATACAAAAGATGAAGAGGAGAAAAAACTCACAGTTAAAATAGCTCATAATACTACAAGATACCATAAAACGAATTTTTCAAAAATTACTTAAAAAAAAATATCCTTTCTCCATTCCTTCCTTTCTTCCTTCCTATCAGGCTTTTTCTCCTATCATTAGTGCTGAGATATTCAACCTACAATTCACTTTTTCTGGATTTTACAAGGCTGGTAGAAAGAGCTTAAGCCTTAAAAAGAATAATTCCCTCCTGAACACGATTGTACTAATGTTGGCTGTATTATCATAGCTTTGGAGTACTCATTTCAAAGTAAATAATGGCATTTCAAAAAGTAATAATAACGTGGTAATACATAACGTGATCTGTTTGTAATTTAGAATTTGCCTTTTTGTTTTCTTTGCATGACTTAATGACTTAGATAAATAATGCTGTGTTTCTTTCCTACAAATTAATTTTATTTTCTCATTATAGTGATTTTTCTTAGTATTCTTTGAGAATTACAAACTACTGTCAAGAAAATGAGTTGGGACCATATTTTAGTCATCAGAAGCCATGAAACCTAAAATAATGATACTGTAATGCTGTGTAAAACACATGAAGCAGGGAGGTAATCATTCCCAAAAATGTGTTGCCTGGACACCAACAGTACTTTTCTCTTGTGAGGAGAAAAACTGTGGTGGTGAGATTAAATATCGGGAAGAGAATCTATGGAGTATAGGTGAAATCAAAGAGTAGCAGTGGTGACACGGGCTAGAATCTCATCTCATCTCATCTTTGTCATAGGTACCGCCTTTCATAAATGTACCTATGTTGTTCAGGTGAGCTAGAGCTCTGGGTGAGCTCAGCTATGTAGTGACGGTGTCTGCAGCAGAGCCCTTGTGCTGGGAGAGCTGTTGCACTCAAGACGGAGATTACTGCCCAGTCTCTTCCACAAGTAGGCGCCTGTACTTGGTGAGATGGGCACTACTCTGAGTTTGATGGACTGTATTGACTAGGGGCTTGGTTCAGTTGCCGCGACAGTGACATCCAGTACTAGTTGAGATGCCTGTGGGCATCATTCTAGGCTGATCCAGAGGCGTGCAGATTGTATCATCTGCCACTGTGCAGATGTCTCAGGGCATGTCTGATGGCACTGATTGAACACTGATGGTCCTCTGCTGACATCTGGTTTAGGCCACTGAAGTGAGATCAGGGTCTCCACTCTACAGTAGAAAAAACCTAAATAGCTGACTGAGGTATACACGGTGGCTTTGTATCCGTCTGCAGTTAGATGAGATAAAGGCAGTATCTGTAATTCTGTACACTCTATTCGGTGTCTATATCGGTTTGTTGCTGAACAAATCATCTTGATACATGCAAAGACAAAGTACATTGTCTTCGCTTGTTTTAGCTACCTGAAGTTCTGTGAAGAAAGAACTAAAACCTAGGCCACTGGAGATAATATGTATTTTCATAGAATTATAGAACAGTTTGGGTTGGAAGGCACCTCCGAAGGTCATCTAGCCCAACCTCCCTGCAGGCAGCAGGGACATCCTCAACTAGATCAGGTTGTTCAGAGACTTTTTGAGCCTCACCTTGAATATCTCCAGAACTGGGGCCTCAACTACCTCCCTGGGCAAC
>VWZK01013974.1:468441-493260 GCA_013396935.1 Baryphthengus martii | reverse complement strand
TCGGTGGGGTTTGGGGCGAAAAGGGGAGAGAAAGGTTGTGTTTCAGGAGCAGGCTCCCGCGTGGTCCTGGCCCTGAGTTTGCGGTTTCAGTTTCTTTTACGGTTTGGTAAATTTCTAAACGATAATCTAAATAGATAGGAAAGGAAATTAACAGGTATCATCAAAGAGACGACGGCCTCTGCCGTGTGTAGGTCTTACAAAGACTGGATGGTTCTGGCCTTTGTGTCTGGGTTGCAAGCTCTTGACTGAGTTTCTGGAGCCCTCCAGCCAGGTGGGGTTTATGGTTTCGGCATTAACCACACATCGGAATGTCCCCGGGTGTGGAGGTCGCTGTGGGGTTCTGTGGCTGGTTTTAAACCCCGCTTTGTGATGCCTGGGCAGGGAGATGAGCCGCGGGAGCGCAGCTGCTTGGTTTGGTTCTCCTGCAGCAAGCTGAAGAGGCTTCGATTGCAGAGGGGTGTCCAGTGGGTTAAGTCATGTATTTATACAACAATAAGGCGGACAAAAAAACATGAACCGGAAGGAAATCTGTTGTGTGGGTACAATGCTAAAGAAGAAGTCGAGAAAACAAATAGAATCAGGAACCTGTACTAGTGCTGAGTTAGACAGTGAATGAAATTAAAATGTAAATATACAGAGTCTTGTTCTTAACAATGTCACCTCTTTGTTTTCCTGATGAGTCCTGCTGCGTTAGCCTGGCTGCTCTGCCGTTACACCTCAGCTCTTATCTCCACCGGCTGAGAAGATCGTGCATCGCTTTTTCCTCCTCCTTTTTCCGACAGAAGCCTGCGGGCCTCCGGAGAGGTTGCACTATGCAGAGCCCACAGAGGGTTTCAACACGATGACCAGCTTTCCTGTTGGAACCACGGTGTCGTACGTCTGCCGGCCGGGGTACGTGGCAATCGCTGGAAAACCGGCCCGTCGAACCTGTGGTGAAAACTCGGAGTGGTCGCCCATAGAGCAGTTCTGTACAGGTAACGTGCACGGGAGCGCTTTTGCTTTTTCCCTTTGGCACTTAACAGTTTTAGTTGTTTTTCAAGTGAGAATGTGTGTTCTGGAGTACATTCAACAAAGCTTGGAAAATGCTAATGACTCTAAGAGTGTGTATGCCAAAGACTTGGGCTTTGTACGTAACTGCAAAGGTGTAGATTCTTTTTTTCTTTTCTTTCCCCCTCTCCCTAGCGAGAAAATGTAACCATCCAGGTGAATTAGAACATGGTTTGATTAATGTGACAGATCTTACCTTTGGTTCAAAAGCAACTTTTTCATGTGAAAGAGGGTAAGTATTTCAGTGAAGTTAATGAATCCTTTTATTTTTTTATTTATTTTTTTTTTTACCTATAGACCAGATTTGAACCAAACCCCCATTTCCTTATACAGGTTCCATTCCAGTTCTAACTTGAAAAGCCTCCTGAATTCTACCTGGAGCAAATGAAACTGAAGCCAAATTTGGTTTAGTTCCCAGGTTTTAGTTGCTGTTTGCATCAACCAAGGCTTAAGCTATTTAGTGAAATTCTGCAGAGTGTTACCTCTAATGACTTCTTTTAATATGTTTGTGGAAGAGGAAATAAATACATATATATTCATCACCCTTCATTATTGTATTGAACAATGACCCACCTGCCTGTGTATAGCAAAATTAAGTCAAAGGCAGTAACCTCTCACAAGGTTTTTTTCCTCCTTTTGCTCTTAGCAGCTTATTTCTTTAATATTAGTAACTTAGGGCATTAGTATTAAAGGGTATTTAAAATGACAAGACTTCCATTAGTTCCTTCACTGATGTCTCATTTGCTTCTCTTGTTCTCAAAGTTGAGACTGTTAGCAAAATTTAAAAAAAAATTAAAAAATGCCATTCTCATTGCAGCACAAATTTAGTAGGTCATTTTCCCATAAGCACAACCCAGAATTATATAAACAGAGTTTCTGTTTGTTGGAGAAATTTCTTAAGTTTCACCTCTTTAAAATTTTTTGCCTGTCTAGATTCAGATTACGTGGAACTGGTGAAATTACCTGTGTAATTAAGGATAAAGGTGTTGACTGGGATAGAGATCTTCCTTTCTGTGAAAGTAAGTAAATTACTGCCGTGTTGAAGTTTATATTCAGATAGTTCATTTAAAAACAGCTGTGCCATAAACTTGCCAGTACAAGAAATAATGATAAAAAGGACTGATTTGGGTTTGTTGGTTTTTTTTTTTTGGAACTACTGGGGATGTGCCTGAGCAATAGCCACTGAAAATTATCAGTTATTTTGGTAATTAGCTCATATCAGTTACAATCAACCTCTTCTTCTAATTGAGACTCTGTAGTAAATGACTGTTAGTAAATCTCAGTTATAACTGTAGCTTGTCTTAGCTCCGTGTCAGATTTTTAAATGAATTTTCTTGAAAATCAGGACTCGCAATTCCTGAGCTGAACAAAGTAGCAGCAAAATTCCGTCACTTTTTGTGTGCTTTATTCCTAGGAATTCCCTGTGCACCCCCTCCCAGTATAGCCAACGGTCGGTACACCGAAGCGGCCGATTACGTCTATCAGACGTCGGTAACCTACACGTGCGAGGACGTCCCGAAAGGCAACGATCCCTTCTCGCTCATCGGCCCAGCTACCATTTTCTGCACGTACGATGCAGACTTCAATGGAGTTTGGAGTGAGCCACCTCCACAATGTAGAGGTTGTTGGGATTTTTAATATGCTACTTTATTATAGGCTGTAGCTGTCCATTTTTTTTTGATTGTTTTTTGGAAGAGGTTGGGATGATGGGTTTCCCTATAGAGAAGATTTTCTGGTGCTAGATTTGATATAGTCCCAGTGGAGAGGAGATCAACTGCATTATGGATGCTAATTGATCATGACACACAATATGACCGAAAATTTAAGTTAGAAATTTAAAAAAAATACATGTATGAGCGTGCTGTTGAGAGAAGCACCAAGGACAGAGGGAAGGATTTGAGAGTCTGTAAAACCTGAGTAGCTGAAGAAAAGTTGTGTAAAGAGCAAGACTGTGAAAGTTAAATTGTGGAGAGTAACAAGGTAAGGAAGAACTCTTTTTCTGAGCACAGATACTTGGCAAGCACAGAAATACATGCAAAGCCCAGTAAACACAGAGTCCTGCTTTGCAGGCGTAGGGAAAAAATACCAGATACTTACATGTTGTCATTTGAACCCTGAGTGATACCACTTTGTTATTGGAAATTTTGCCACTTTGCAGGAGTGTGTCTTGTGGAAGTGGAATGTGATTGTATCAATTACTACAGTTCCTTACTTGGCCGTGTACCTTAAAATGCAACAGCTTAAAACAAGGATCTTCTGCACCTTCAAGAGAAGAACCCTTTTACAAAGCCCCTCCAAAACAGTTTGAGGAATTAGATAAGGAACTTTGCAGGCAGGGCTTGTTGCAAAGATGCTGTTAACAAATATTCAGAGTGGTTTTTCTTTTACCTATTTCAGTGGTCAAATGCGAGAACCCAAAAGTTGAAAACGGAAGAAAAATATCTGGGTTTGGACCTTCCTATAGGTACAAGGACTCAGTTGTGTTTGAGTGCGATCCAGGCTACTCCATGGTCGGACCAGCGATTATCACCTGTGGAGAAAACAGCACCTGGTCTCCTCCCAAACCAACCTGTGAAAAAAGTAAGCCTTTAAAAAAGAATCCAGCTTTTTTTTTGTGTGTGTGTGTATGGAGAATGTTGTAAATCTCTTGTTAGCTAATATTTCAAGCCATACCACTAGTAGGAAATCGGAATTTAAAGAAGTTGACAAGGAGCCTCATGTATGGGCACCCGTTTTAGGTGTTTGAGTGACTCTTGGCTCCAAAGAGTTTTAGCGTGAGAGCGAGTTGAGATCCAGAGGTGTCCAGGAGTTGTGATGTGGGCATACTGTCATAGCATCGTGGTGCTTGTTCCAGTGATTTTTGTGGGTAAATACAGGAGAAAAGATGTGTTTCTGAATTCTGGTAGAAAGAACTGGGAGTATGCACAGTGAGGAAATGGACACCTTCTATGGGCTGTAGCATGTTGTTAGGTTTTGGTCAGGCGATTTATGAAGTCAGGACTAATTTGAAGGACTGGGGACATTACAGAGGCCTTTCTGTAGCCCTGCCTCTTCCCTCTCTGTGCTGGAGGGAGAGGGAATGTTGCTGTAGAGTACAGGGAGAGAATTTTTTACATGCCGCCTCTTGATACTGAGTTCCCACGAATGAGAACTGTTTCTGTACAGAGCATGCTTGGGTGTTCCGTAAGGAATGAGTCTGATAAAGATCCTGGGAATTATTCTGGAGCTTATGAACGTATTTAACCAATGAAGCTGAATTTATTAGCTACACATCGTAAGATCATATTCCCTTAATGAATACCTACAGTGATGTTTCTCGTAAGTCTTCTAAAGGAAGCATTTATGCTTAAAATTGTGGCAAAGTTAAACTACTCACATACCTTGATCTATTTTTTTTATTTTTTTTTTTATACAAAGGCCATGTATATTTGTGGAGTGAGTTGCTGAATGTTGAAATATTTAAAGTTTATCATCACTAAATTTAATTTTCAATGCCTGTATTTGTTACAGAAGGTACATGTAGTGCCCCAAAGATCACACACGGAGCAGTGACTCCAGCAAAATCCATATATGCAGAAGGAGAGTCTGTGCAGATAAAATGCAGTGCTCACTGTAGCTTTCCTGATGGCACTGAGGAGATGACAATAACTTGTCAAGGACAGGAAACGTGGAGTTCTTTGCTCCACTGCGCATGTGAGTAAAGCTTAAAATTGGTAAAAACAAAGGCAGAGTGACAAGTTCTCAATGTCTGACGTAGTAGAGTGCAGACCCTGAAAGCCAGAGGTCTGTCAGCAGGACACCAGCAGGCTCTGGTAGTAGGGTTGTAAGTGTCGGGGATGGAGTTTCAGCGGCTGAGGACAGTTCTCAGCAGAGCTGCAGCCCTTGTTCAGCCTTAGTTTCGTTTGTGGAAGTTGGTAAAGTTCAAAAGCCAGTGGGAGGGATCTGTTCTGGGAGTGTCTTCTGAAGATTCTTCCTTTGAGGAGGGCAGACTTTACTCTTGCCTCGCTTTGCACCAGAGGATCACTTGTGTTTTGATATTCACAGAGGTTATCGTTAGTTTGATGCAACTGTTTGCCCCAAGGAAGGTGAGACACTTGTGTTTCTGGTCATGTGTCTGAAGCGTGTCCATCAGCAGAGTCTCTACAACCTCTAGGAAACAAGAGGCCTCGGTGTATAAAAAGTCTTAAGGATTGACTGAGCTTCTGATACTTACAGAGATGTAAAGATGACTTTTTAATGGCAGTTTCTTGATTCTGCTTCATGTCCCAGCTCTGTTCTTGCATTTTTATTTCCTTCTCTTGCAGGCCCACCTGGAAAGGAAGGAGAGGAGCAGGAAAGTTCTGGTTCCATTCCACACATCAAGTATGGTAGAGTAATTGAGGGACAAAAACCTTCGTATTCTGTCGGGGATTTTATTACGATTGAATGTTACGCAGGCTACACGTTACACGGCGAAGCTCGTATCCAGTACATTGGAGGAAACCAGTGGATTCCTGGAGTGCCAACTTGTCAGTTAAGTAAGTTCAAACTGCAAGAATTTCCACTAGAAGGAAAATACGTGTACCAGAGGCTTGACTTCTTGGGGACATTGTTTTGTGTTCGGGAGAAATCGTTTAATGCAAACTTCCAGCTTTATTTTGACGTAAGAAAAATAGGTTTTGGTAAAATCCACTTGAAAATGGGAGTATTTTAAGTTACGTAAATGTTACGATAGAAACATTTATAGGAATGTAGTAGGAATATTTTAAGTTACATAAATGTTACGATATAAACATTTATAGGAAAGTAGTAGGAATATTTTAAGTTACATAAATGTTACGATATAAACTGGGCTGCTGCAAAGATTGTGTTGGCGGAAGTGCTTGATCTAGCTGAAATAACTTTGTGAATATTTTTATAATAATCTTTGAATAAGAAGCACATGTGTTCACCTAGTGATACTGCTTCACTCTGTTTTTAGGTGGGTATATTACTGCCATCATCTGTGGTAAGTATCTTATAAAACCCAAACAAGATAGAATGTGGATTCTGTTTTTTCATGTGGAATTGATACCTGTGACTCCTGTAATGTAACATGATTTTGGAGTTCTGGTTGTTTTAAAAATACTTGTCTGCTTCTGAAACTGCATAGTTCAAGAAAAGTTAAGATGACTTAGCAAGTATAGTTTAATTTCATGTAAAATGTGGGGTTTTTTGTTGTTTTTTTTCATGAATGTAAGGTATCAGATTTCAAAAGCAATCTTCCACAGATCAAATACTTTCATAAACTCCAGAGCTTGGGTTTACTTGAGGTCTGAGTAAATACTTACACCAGTGAAGGAAAGTTCTTAGTCCACTTTCTGTCCTTTTGTAAGCCACCCACTTTCTTAAAAGCTTGTAAAAAGTACTGTATCTGTTGTTAATGTTACTGAGCTGCTGGGCTTTGGCCGCCTTGGTGGTCACTGCTCTTGAGCTGAACCACCTTGAAAAGTCTCGAGTAAAGCATCGAATACATGTGTGTGAAATAAGCCATGCAAATTTATGTTGTTTTTCAGGGAGGGGGGAGAGGTTGTATAGGACTGTGGGTGGAGACAGTGCTAAAAATTTTTGAGGCTTTTTTGTGAGCTAGAGATGATGATCTGTATCACTCTAAGGCTTTTTTTTTTTACCTTCATTCCTCCTAAAGTGATTGTGGCAATTGTGGTGTTCCTGGCAGCCTTCTGGATCTATAAGAAATTCTTTTCACAGAATGGGTGAGTAATCCCACTTTTTTATTATTGTTGTTATTGCCAATTTCTAAACGACTGAGCAAAAGCCGTGCTAACACATATATACATTTCTTGAGCTTTATCTGCCCTTTCTTTTTCAAATGCCTGTGATTGTGTGTGAGCTTATCACAGCAGCTAATGGGAAGCTGAAGTGCCTAACAATATATTTGACTTTGGTTTTGTAGCTGCCATTCAGATAAGCTGCTAATTAACACGTGCACTAATTTCAGGGAAGGAAAACCTCTGTTTCTAAGCTTGTATTTAGCATAGGTACACTTGTGGAGGAAAGTCCTGGTTGTATCTGCTCTAAAACTTGTCAGTTTACCTCTGAATATCAGTGGTAGTATTGATTGGTGTGGATTTAGGTTATTTTGTTACTTGGGTACCTTCTGCCTTCATAAGGTCTCACAGGCTGTGAGAGACAGAGTGGTTCCCGTGAGCTGGATACCTTAGAGGTGAACTGAGGAGCTTCCTTTCTTCTACATAAGATGTACCAATGGTAGTGGAGGGTAACTGGAGCACCATTGTGTCTTGTGGTTTGGACCAGAAGCTTCCTGAATAAAATCATATGGGCTTAGTTACAAGGAAAACGCCAGAAAAATCTGGTCTAAACTCTTGTGCTGTTTGAAAAAGCCAAGAGTCAGCTTTGCCATGGGAACGTTCCATGGGTGGATCCTCTTCAGTATTATCTCCTGCAGCAGCCAGGAGTGGTGTCTCAATGTTAAAGACTTGCAAAATCAACTGCAGGTTATTAGATGCCTAAGCAGTAGTGTTCTTTTGGTTTTACCGAGACATGTAGGGCCTTTTGAAATTAATCTTCAAACAACGGACTGTTCCGTGGGCTTTCTCGTGGGAGGGGTGGCAGGAGATTGAAGTGCCTCTTTCTGCTTTGCTTCTTCCAGGGATGTCTTATTTTACTTTCTTGAAAAAAACCTGTTTTGTTGAAAAAATAGTTTGTAACATGCAAAATACTGAAAATTCAGAGCAAGTTAGGTGGTACATGTAGAATGTTAGGATAAGCTTCGCATCAAAACTGATTGAAATTCCAGCAGATTTGTTCAAAGTGTCTGGGATGCATGAAGCAAAGGAAGGGATACTATAAATAAAGCAAACCAGAGGAAATATTCCTGTAGTTTATATTTTGTAATGAAGCAGACACGGTACTGTTTGGGAGAACCCTAAAGTTTATTCCCAGTGAGGTTTTAGCCTCAGTGTCTTCCCCACGGGCAGTGCCGTGTCGGTGCAGCGTGGCCGTGTCCCTGTGTGTGCTGCCAAGGAATTCAGCACTTCCGAGCAATTCCTTTTCATCCGGGACTTGGATAATCTGTGATCTGGATGGTCCAGATAAGAGTACACGGGAGTTAACAGCATTAGGGCAGCACTTTTCTGCCTTCATCTCAGGGTAGAGAGGAGAAGGGGTCTAAAGTGACATCATCAAGAATGAAAGCATGTCCTATTCCTGAAAATTTTACCTGTAAAGTCTCAATGCGCCCAGTGCTTTTCTCAAGCTTCCTCGCTGCCAACATCTGACTATTAAACCTCTTTCTTCTCTGAAAACCCTGATCTAATCTCCTTTCACTGAGGCCCAGATCTCCCTGTTGAGTTTTCTGGGTTCCTGATGTAGCCAAGCCTTTGTGAACTGTCGTGCTTCCAGTGCCGCCTCCTCGCTGGGTTGCAGTCTTCAAATGACAGCAAAAAAATCTTTCCTTGCCCTCTCTTTCTTGTGTGTTTAATCTGCCGGTTTTATAGGACATTCAATTAGACCTTTTTCCCCTTCTGCTGTTCAGCTCGTATACAGTTGATGAGAGTTGCAAGGAAACATGTATTTTAAAAACTAATGTACCAGCTGAGATGGAAGAAGCTGCACAAATGAATTCAGTCCTAAAGGTATAAACTTTCCACTTCATTTGGATTTTTGCAGTGAAGCTTAAGTGTCTTGTTTGTGATAGTTTACTTTGAATTTCAGGAGGGTGGGATCCAGCTAGATGGTTTCCTGCAGGAAAGACTCTAATAACCATTCATTTATTTGGGAAGAATGGGATTTATTCCAGAAAGAGTTCTCATTCCATGTGGTAAACGATCGCTTCCAGCGATTGCCGATCAGGCAGCTCAGGTTCCAGTTGTCTTGAAAGAATGAGGAGCGTATTTTTCTGTGAGATGCGTAGAGTGTTTGCACCGCTCTCAGTCACGTGAAATGGATTCTGGTGCTCTGGTGCTTTTGTCAGCTAGTCATATAATTCCCTACGATAAGTAGTCTGTTGGAGCTGGAAATCACCTTTGCTGCATGCCACAGACACTAGAGTGGCAAAGGTAGTGGGCGTCTCTTTGGAGAAAACCCACAGAATTCCTGATCCATCTGCCTTTTCAGCTCGCTAGAAGAAAAATCTCTAAGTGAAGGTGCAAACGAGGTCTTCTTTTTAAACCTTTTTATACCCACGTGGATGCCTTTTCAAATTCAGAGCTCTGCAGCCCTAAAAAAAGGTCAAAATGTAGTTGCTTGCTCGAAATCGATTTCCTCTCTTGTATTTTAAACTCATGCTTAGTCCAGCAGTCGGGTGCATTTGGTGAGAGTTGCTCCTGCACTTGGGCAGGGTCAGGTCAGCTCTTTCAGAAACCTGACTCTTCTTGTCACAACAGGAGGGATTTAAGATGGGGCAACTTAGTTTGACTGCTCCTTGTCAGTGTTTTGTCATCGCTACCTGAACAGAGTTTGCACCACAAATATTTTAGTGAACAAATCTTCGTTTCTGTCGCTTTTCTCCGTTGCACGAATTCTGAGGTGATGGCTGAAACGTTATGTCTCTTACTCTGTTTTAACATAAAGATCTTTCCAAATGCATAGTCTTGATTTTATTTAGTTTGAAAGAGCGAGTGACTTCTCAGTATCCTTGCAAAGTTTGAGGTGGCCCATATGAAATTGAAGCGTGGAGTTTCTTCCAAAATAATGTGTGGGTTAAGTTACCTCTGAAGCAAGATGCTTCTCATTGAGATAGGATTAGTTTTCGAGGTTAATTGGGCTTGGTTTTGGAGGGAGAAAAAAAATGAATCAAGAGGAGAAAAAAAAAGAATCAAGAGAAAGAACAGAACAGAGTTCTTATTTCCAATCTTACCTTTTGCATGTGACAGCGATAAGAGAAGTTCCTGTTCTGGTTACGTGTACACCCCGTTAACCCCGGAGTTTTTCTTATGGCATTTAGAACTCCATGGAGACTTAGAGTAATAACACAGGGGTTTGGTGTGGGGCTTTTCTGTAAAGCAAAACAGGATTTATTCAAGAACTTGAAAACACTTATATATGGATATAATTGTGCATTTTAATCCTCTAATGTTTAAGTACTGTAAATTTGCTGGTAGTGGACTAGAGTCAAAAGTCTCACAAGATACTATGCAGCTTGTGGTTATAAAATATGCGCTGAATGATATATTGTCCTTCAAATTGAAGGGATGCTCCTGACGTAGTCTGGAAATCAGTTAGGAATCCTGTAACTGTTCTGTTGTTAGCTGTTGATGACAACACAGGCACGGTCCCTTCATTACTTGAAATGATCTATTTGGATCAGGTGCTCTTCTACTCCCTGGGTCACTCTGAACAGTTTAGGGGATGAAATGAAGCAAAAATCTCCTCAGTTGAGCACTTGATTAGTAAGAAGAGGACAAATAATGGTTTAGTTTCATGACTTTCCCTGTTGACTTAATGATAAAACTAAGGATGTGCTTTCAGAATGAATGTCAAAGCGGTTTAAATGTAAACTTTCTGATTTGACTTGTTTTTTTGTTTGTAGGAAACGTGACAGCACTCCATGTACTGCCGAATATAAGATCTGTAAAGCATGAATGACCTGTTTGGGGGGCGGGAGGGAGTTTGCCGCTGAACATACCTATCAGAAATGCAAAATGATTGCAGTTCCATTGCCTTTCTGTAGATAATTATCTTGCACAGTGTCTTTATACTACTGATTAACTGCAGTGGGAGATCATTAGTAGGGTCAAACGAATGAAAATATACATATCTATCTATCTATCTATATCTCTCTGCTTTTCCTTATGAGCCACTCATTGTCTTCTCTGTGTATGTGTGAAATGGTCTTAAAGGCGCATCCCTGGAGCGTGCGGGAGTTGGTGTCGGTGGGATACTGGATGTGTCACTGTCCCAGTACCAGCTGCTGCTGCCCCTTTTCTTACAGAAGCCTGTCCCATGTTAGTTCTGCTGGCTACAATCCAGATGTGCTTCTCGTTCGCTGCTGTGCTTGAGGCGGTGTCGATGATTGTGTTGTCTCTTGTATTCTGAAATGTTTTCTTACTCGTTTCCTTAAGAGGTTTGGTGCCATTTCGGGCCGTGTCTGTTTGAAACTATCGTAGTTTAGCTCTTTATAGACACTACCTCTTTGTTTGCCAAAGTTGGTGTCTCTAATGAATTAAAATGTGCCTTTAAATCGGAGGTTTATAGCTTTTCTATTACCTTTAAAAAGGAAAAAAAAGCCATATGTATTTCTGGCTCTTTGATACAGTTCCAGAAAAACGACCGTGGATTTGTTGGAATGCAAACTGCAGGTTTCTATGGCAGGGGATCCCCTGCCTTGGGACTGGTTGACCTAGAGGCAGAAGGTGCCTGTTGAAGGAACTGCTGAGAAATCGGCAGCAGCCGCCTCCTCTCAGGAGCGCAGCGTAAGCTCCTTAGGACGCTTCATTTTTATCAAGCCTTGATGTCACTTTTGGAGAGAATTTTGTTGCTTTTGGGGATAGAAAGGGTGCCTGTGGATCTCGCTTCCTTGCTTTTTTTTTTTTTTTTCTTGAAGTCTTATATTCCACATCTAGCCTTTCAGTCTCTGCCTGCAGGGCTAAATCTGGCTCTGCAGTGGTAGATCCAGCATCAGATCTCTGTTGAGAACCAGAAGCCTTTTCCTGTCAGACTCCCTTCTCTTTCTGTGTTAAAGGAAGACCAAACCAGCTTGGCTGTGGGAGGGAAGGAATGGGTACGCTGGCAGTGCTGGGAGATGGGGTCTCTCTTTAGTTAGCTGCTTGCTTCATGTTTTAGCCAAAAATGTGACTCCAGGAGCTCCCATCACAGCATTTGCTGTGAGCTGAGACTCAGATGTGCAATGATAGCATCTTGTTACCCACAACTGTGACTCCAGGAGCCCCCATCACGGCGTTTGCCGTGAGCTGAGACTCAGACGTGCATTGATAGCATCTCGTTACTTCTCATTTCTTATTAAAACCAAAAGCTCAATTCGGACAGGTTTTGGCTTTGTCGGGTCTCTTTGAGTTTGCTCTCAGCATACAGGCAGCTTCCTTCGAAGAAGCAATTTTCTCAGAAAACCCAAATTGCCTCACTTCAGAGGCACCACTTCACTGTTCTGGCTTGTCGCTGTCGCTTGGCTCTGCTGGGCACTGTCATGAGCAGCTTGTTGGAATAATGTAGAACTGTTTAGGGCTTTACGGGGCTTTTTTGGGACAATCCCAGCAGTTGTATTGTCAGAGTTCATAATAGCCTCCAGTTATTATTAAAAGGAGTTTGGCTGCCCAGACTGACTTGCTGTTCATTGCCTCGCTGCTCTATAGTTTGAGAATTGTTTGTAAACACTGTGATAATACCCTGGGAATTGAGTGTGTTGCTCACTGGCTGCCTTGATTATATGTGGCATCTGCAATGTTCTAAAATATGCTGAAGTGAAATAACTGTAAAAAAAATGGCCGTATTTTTACACTTTTTTTCCCCCCCCCGGATGTAAAGACTAGTGATGACTTGTAATATTACAAATAAAAACGTTAAATTATTTAGCAGTAAGTGTTTGTCTTTCATTCGTCCCTTGGTAAGCAGCTATTTTCGCTTTATTCTTAAGATGAGTTTTCATGGATTGCTGTACCATCAGGTGGTAAAAGTTTGCCGTTTGTGCCCAGAATTACTGAAGGGTGGTGTAGGGGATGTGTTTTACTTTGCCGAGCAGCCTTTTGGTTTTCTTTTGGAATTGCAGAGAATTTCCCAGAACCTCCAAACCCTTGCAGTGATCACTCCTAAAAAAATTAG
This sequence comes from Baryphthengus martii, assembly GCA_013396935.1. Taxonomy (NCBI): domain Eukaryota; kingdom Metazoa; phylum Chordata; class Aves; order Coraciiformes; family Momotidae; genus Baryphthengus; species Baryphthengus martii. Next base: position 480,438 of record VWZK01013974.1, on the reverse strand, counting down.
GAAAAAACTTGACGGAGAAGAGGCAGCTAGCTGATCGTGTGGCTGTTCTGATGTAACGAGAGCAAAGCCCAGAGTGTTCTGGCACTTTTATCCCGTGTGTGACAGCTGGAATCCTTAGGGAACAGAGCTTGGGTGTGTTTAAGTAACACGTTAAGTAGAATGTGGTTATTTTTAATTGTATGAGCTTCACACTTAATTTTCTTTGCAAAGAAGTGGGGGGGAATCTGCTCCCTTACGGAATGAAGCCTTTCAAGGGGTGAAATGCAAAAATAACTAATATGCCATATAATTATTTTCTTTTAATTTGTGATTGTGATGCTCAAAATATGGAGTGCAAATGATGACAGATTGTAGACGATACAGCTTTACAGCCTGTGAAGTTTGGGGTTTGCAGGGAGCACTGGCGGGACGGGCAATTTGACTGAAACGCTACAAATTAATTTGTCCTAATTGTCACGAATTCTGCACCATTTTTCGAAAGCTCAGTCCCATGTGGATGATTTCATTTTTAGATTCTGGAGCTGATAATTAAAGAGTAACTTTGTGCTAAGAGAAAAAAGCGGCCTGTAATAAAAATGGGTTGTTGCCATCTACTGGCAACAGGAGCGATGTTCTCGCAGCGGGAGCGACAAAGCAGGTACGGCAATGCCCAGTTTCGTGTGAAGCAGCTTGAAGTGTCAGTGGTTGGTGGGCTTCTGAGCGTTACACTGAAAATCAGCGTAACTGCTGGTTCATGAGCGTGGTTTGAGAGTGGAGCAGGGGGCTGGAATGAAGACGCTTGGATGTTGTCCAGCAGGGAAGCGTGTAACCTGCCTACCTGAGACAGAGCCCAATACCAGGTAGCACACAATTTTATTTAAAAGGACAAAAAAATCTGAGTAAATAACAGGTTCAGGCAAACAAATAGCACATGGAATATCAGTGGTCGGGAGGGTTGGTGGCTGTGCTCTCACCCAGGGGCCCTGGCTGGCTTGAGTTGAAGAACCTTAGTTTAGGTGTTTGAACAGATGCTTCTCTTTCTCTTGAAGCATCCCTCCTAGTTGAGCGTGCTGCTGGCTGTCCTCCTGGAGCTGTCACTTCAGGTCGGAGCCCAGCGAGGCGAACCACCGGGCGTGTGTGGGAAGCGAGAGCCTGCTTTTTGATGGTGTTTGGTTAGAAGGACTTGGGGGGGAGCGGGGGAATGAAGTTTTCCATTACTGTTGCTTTTCCCCCTACATCATAACCGATTTCAAATGGTGCTAGACAAAAACTGAGACTCTGAACACCAAGAGAAATCGGTCAGCCTGTGTAAGAGACGTTTTCCTGGCTCAGAGAAGGATCCTCTTGTAGATGGCAGCTACGCATTCTGTAAAGACGACTATTCAGTGCTCTGACCAAGCGCTTCATCCACACAGCGATCGCCTTTTCTGTGCAGAGCAACAGCGAGGCCAAGCGAAAATAGCTCGGTTTCAATCGAGTGGTTTGGACACAGGGTGTAGGAGTCTACTGAAACAGTACTGAAAGTTGCCAGCATTAAACTTCGAAAATAACTGTAGAGAAAGGAGTGGATTCTGCGTGTACCGGTGTGACATCAGGATTGCTGAAGGCGCTCTGGGTGTCACTGCTGAGACCACATTGTTGGAGATGGGGAATCTCTGTGTTTGCAGAGCAAGGCTCTGGGAGCTGTGGGAGGAGAATTCTGTGGCCATAGAGTCCCCGAGCACAGAGTGGCAATACATTTGCTCCAAGGTAGTAAATTATTAAATGGGAGGGTCCTAGCGGTGGTATAATAAGGGCAGATACTCTGCCTGTTGAGATGCAACAAGTACTGCGTTGGTTTTCAGGTAACTTTCGGATCACTTTACTCTGGACAACTTTAACTCAATATCCATCGTTTATTAAGTAGAAATACACGAGAAGGAAGCTGTTCCTGGCATGGCCCTGGCTTGGGTGGGAGGAGGGTGGATACAGGGGTTGTATAAGTGTCGATAAATCAGACGGTGTTACAAAATGGATGGCTGGAAAAAGGGCTGTTTTAAGGAGTAAAGGCCGCCGGTGAAGTTAGCAGCTGCTTGATCTCCTCCCACGCTGTAATTCTTGCTCCTAGAACACTGATTTCAAATGGTGCTAGATACAAAGTGGGAAAATCTAAGCCACCATGTGAAACCAGCTTCCAGAGGAAGACACATCTCGTGCACGGCTGCAGGCTGAGAGAGAAAATCCTTCATCTCCACCGTACCTAGAGAAAAATCCATTTATTGAATTTTATTAGAAAGTAAGACAGTTAACTTCAGGTTAGTTACTTTATTGACACACATTTCTTAATTTTTTTTTGGCATCTTGTGAGCAGTTGAGGCTGGTGTAGGAGAAATGAAAGGTGTTGTGGCAATGCCCCTCGTTCCCTTTCATAGCCAGGTGGGATACACTGAACCTCTTACCAGCAAGTAGTGAATAAAGGTCTGACGACTTTGTAGTGCAGAGTATGATCCTGGGGGCGGGGGGGGACACGTTTGTGTTGTACAGGAACACCTTTTTCATGCCCTGGCAGATGGAACCAGGCTGTAAACCTCATTCTGTCCAAGGCAGCCAGCGTTGTGGGTTTCCCTCGCTTACCGATCTCGGCGTCATCCGAGAGGATGGGACAGATCAGGTGCTTTTCGTGACAGGGAAGGGAACTGTGACTGTGGGACTTCCTTGGTCAGCTGTACAACACGGCCTGTAAATAGCAGGGTTTTGGTAAGCAAGGAGCTGCAGATTTTTGTGGGGCAGGTTTTAAATGCTGTAGGGACAATGAAGATAAACTGCACGGAAACTGCTTGGAGTGTGGGTCAGAACGAAACCTAAAAAGGGGGCGTTTGCAAATCTAACTGCAAATGGTTCAGCCGACGCTGTCGAGGAAGCAGGAGAGCGCGGAGGCGAGCGGCTGGCGGTGGCACGGGCCGAGCAGCGCTGCGGTGCGGCACAGCCAGCGCAGCTCACCTGCCCTCTGTATCCCAGGACAGCAGGAATAGATGGGGTGTCGTGAAGGCTGGGAACGAGCACACACATGCATAATTCAGGAACTGTCAGACCCCGGCCACCGTGTCTGACCTGTGCCGGTGCAGAAGTTGATGTGAAGTGCGCTGCCGTGTGGCAGAAGCGGAGTTGGGAGTTTCACTTTCTGATGCTCTGGTTTTTGGCAACTCTTTGCTTTAGTTTTGTAACCAGATCCAAGAACCTGCTTCGGTGCCTACGTCCTAATGCACACCCACAGGCAGCTGAGGAAAAGCTCTGAGAAAAAGAGCACGTCCTTCCAAGAAAGGGGAAAGAGCTGTACTAGATTACTGTGTCTGGTTATTTACTGTACTTTCTAAATCCATTATCTGGGGCAACAGGGTGAAAGACAAGTGGAAAGCAGGTTCCCTCCCCAGTGTCTGTCTTGCTGGCACAGTTACTTATGAGGCACCCTGTATTATCAGCGTAAGATTTATTAGTGAAGAGCTGGACCAGGAGTTAACCACTGACAAAAGGTCAGCTGCAGCACAAAGTACCACAGCAGCACCTTTCAGAACCAGGCTCAGCCTGAGGGTTGCTTTGGGTTTTTTGTGTGCCTTAGCTGTAAAAAGAAATCTTAATACTAAGGTCTCTCAAAAACAGCTGATGGAAATGTCACTTAGGCTTGTGCTGCTGAAAATGAGAGCTCTAGAGGAATGAGACCTGGGGTCTGACACCTCTGCCTGCCCTCCCCAGGAATACCCTGCAGCAGTTGAAGACCAACAGTTCATTCATTATTTATAGCTCAATAAAACCAGGTTTCTCTTCAGCATGATTAAGATGCTGCTGCCCCTGGTCCAGGCTACCTGGAGATTGTCCTGTCACCGTAACAAGCTCCCCTTCCCTCCAAGCAGCCAGACGGTGTCAGCCCTTCCTGCCAAAGCGCAGGTACAGTTTTTACGAGGGATGTATTCCTGACAGCTTGTGCTCTTCTTTCCCAACCTGAGAGCGTGCTCAGGCAAGCAGCGTGCAGAGGGAGGAGAACAGAGCAGCTGAAGATGCTGGGATACGCACCACTCGACTAGGAGTAGGCACACGTGCAGAAAAATAAACCAGGGCTTGTCTCCAGCGTTTGCTGGGTGTGTGTTGAGCGTGTACGTTTGGACACACACATCTGTGGAGACAAGCAAATGCTGTCAGCTGTAGCTGCCTCTGTCAAAGTGTTTTGGAGTTTTTCGTAGATGATAGTAGAAAAAGTACAGTATTATCATTCTGGTTTTTTCCTCCTTTTTCAGACGTGTTTTAGTAGCACTGCTGCTCTGTAGCTTCTTTCAGAGGAACATCTCAAAGGCTTTGGGGACTTCACACTGGTTTATATTTTCTGCATGAGACAAAGGCAGAAAAGGGCAGAAAATCCTCCTCCCCTATGAAAGGGAACTGCCTCCCTTAGCCTGGGACCTTTAATCTAGTCTGCAGGAATGAGGAAAGCCTGATTTTTCACAACCTACAGCTTATAAATTAAAGCACTTCTGGGGCTTCCGCCGTAAGCAAAACCTGACCCTGTGTGCATCATACAGGGCTTTTTTTTCCCCTCCATTTTCAGATCATGGAGTGAAACTCGTGGTTCATCAGACTCTGCTCTTCCCTGGAGAAAATACTCCCGTTTTACAGGCAGCAAATCTGAGCTTGATGCATCATCCTCCCAGTCAAGGAGTGAGTCAGAGGAAGGCCAGGTGCAGGACAGAGGGGTGTGACAGTGCAAGTGGTGACCTGTAAGGGGAATTGAAATGAGTGAACTTCTAAGGTTTCAAGAAAAGGCTTCCTTAGCCCAGGCGAGCGCGTAACTGCATCGGTTTGTTGTGCAGCTGTTATGGGGGGGTATTGTGTAGGTCAGGTATGGACAGATGTGCCCCAACTTGCAGCCCGAGCCAGTTGGTAAGTGTGTGATGCTTCTGTGGCAGCAGCAGCAGCTCTGACCAGGGCCGAGCAAAGGCAGAGTAGATCATAGAATGGTTTAGGTTGGAAGGGACCTTGAAAATCATCGTGTTCCAGCCCCCCTGCCGTGCACAGGGACACCTCCCCACTAGACCAGGTTGCTCAAGGCCCCATCCAACTTCATCCGGTGATGAAGCATCCCCAGCTTCCCTGGGCAACCTGTTCAGTCTCTCTCCACCCTCACTGTAAACAATTTCTTCCTAATATTTAATCGAAATCTACCCTCATCCAGCTTGAAGCCGTTACCCCCTCACAACTGCACTGCTCGAAGTTGATGCTTGTGACTAGAAGATGGCTCTGGAGATGCTGCTGGAGGCAGCAAAAGCGTGTACTTCCCTCGTGAGTTTAAACCATAATGGAGGTGATTTTTTTATTATTTTTTTTTCTCCTTGATTAGGACTGGAATAAAACCTCCGCGCGCATTCCTGAGTTGAACGCGGCCTGTTCTTTTAGTCCTACTACTCCAGCCTTACAACCGCCCTGTAAGTAGTAAAGTTAAAAGCCAGGCACTCTGGGTCTGCAGCCCTTGTGCTGCCTGCCCCCCAAAAAAACCCAAGCACAGGCTGAGCCCCTCGCTGGGACGTGCTGTGGGTAAAAACCCGTAGAGCTTTTTGTCCCATTTCGCTGTGTTTGAGCGGTGGGACAGCCGGGCCGGCTTGATGTTTGAGTCACCGATTTCAATGCCTATTAAGGGTAATCTGTCAGAGCCCTCGCCAGCATTTCTTTAACTGTGCTGAACTGTCAACAAGCTGCCTGTCATTCTAACCCATTTTCTAAACTGCTCCGATTGTTCAAGGGGTTGGGAGTGTGGGGAAGGCCGGGGTTTTGTTCGCTTGGTTGTTTAACGCCGGGAGAAGCGGCTTTTCCAGCTAATTTAGGGCAGGCGGTGTCGGTGGTGGCCGAGCTCGGCCTTGTGATGCGGTCTGAGAGGTGCGTCTCAGCCTCTTCTCCTTGCGTGGCGGCCTCCCAAGGGCACGTGTGTGTGTGTGGTTAACTCTTGCTGCTCACAGAGCTCGTTCTCACCAGGGGTTTGATGCCAGCCAGGGCTCTAAATGCTGAGCCACGCTCAGACAAACAGGTCTTGGCGGTTCAGATGCAGCAAACCTCAGTTTGAGGGCAAGACAGTTCAACACTAGCACTGACCCCAGCACAGGGGGTGAAGTTTGGGCCGGAACAACCCTCACCTGATGGTTCTGCCGCACGGATCCGCGTTTTCTCTGAGGCTTGGATCTAACAAAGGAGGCTAAAAAAACCGCAATAGACCTTTAGTTTTCAGTTTGCAGATCTTAGGGAGAAACTTGGACATAGTTTGTAACAGCGTGACATTGCTAAAATAATTAGGATTCATTCACAAGGCCTGGTTTTGTTGTTTTTTTTTTGAAATCCCAGAATTTTGTTTCAGGCTGTTAAGTAAAATGTAACATTTCTTTGCCATTTGCTCTTGCTTGCCCCAAAGCTGTTCTGGGCTGAGGGGAGCAGTTTTAGCAGTGACCATTCTTAGGACGGTTAGATATGAGGGGTACCCCGATAGTTTCTAATCTTACGATTCCCATCACCTCCTCTGAAATTGCTTTGACTTGCCGGGAGTCAGACAGATTCCCATCACCTTTTCTTTTGCGAGAGCTCCCAGGCAAAACCACAGCCTGCCTGGGGAGCACAGGGGCTACTGAGCCACTGAATCCTGTGGAGGATTTCAGATTTCCCAAGGAACAATGAGGTGAAAGTGGGCAGACTTGCAGAGGGGAAGAAAAGCCTTGCGCTTACACCATCTAAGTCACGGACGAGCGGTAGGAAGGAGCGGCCGTGAAAACTCCTCAAGCTTGGCCTTGCACGGCTGGGCTGAACAGCGCGTTACAAAACCAGCTATGCTAAAAAAAAAATAAAAAAAATTATCCACCAAAGTAGCTGAAACCAGAAAAAGTAATTTTCTGTTGCTAACTTCTGCACCTCAGAATACAAAGTATTGATTGGAGGTTTGAGAGCAGCCAGAGGGAGATGATTGTTGTGATTTGTGTAGTCGGCTCAGGAACATGGTGTTCCCCCAGCACCACCGTTCTGGCTACTTTAGGTAATGTCAAGGGTAGTCGTATTTTTTCCTTGTGTCGTTCAAGAGACAAAAGAATGTCCTGTGCCAGTGAAGAGCATAAGGAAACAAATACTGCCAGATGTTCGCTGCAGTAAAACCTGCCCTTTAACAGGACACTTGCAAACGGGCCCTCGGCTCCCTGCCGTAGCGTCACACTAGCCACGGGAGAAGGATCTGGAGAAAAGCAAACTCCTGGCTGAGGCCCCTGAGCGCATGAGCTGCTGGATTTGTACCTGTTCCCAGGATTGCCAGCAGTGGTTCTGTCTATCACTGAAACTTCGCCGCCCGTTTGAGAGCCGTCGTCGGTGTCTAAAGAAGCGTTTGCGCTGCGTACCCAAAGAGCAACGCAGCGGCTGCTGCCGGACACCTCCTATGCACCATTTGCACTGGATGGATAAAGAGCGTTTGTGTGGGGAGAGAAGAGATGGTGCTTAACTCAGAAATAGCTCTCTTCCTTGGAAAGCTTAAGGTCTGAATCACAGTGTGTTGGCTCAGTTTTTAGCAGACAAGCTATCACATATGCCTCCCTGTAGGCGAAGAGTCGTCACTGGCATCAGGATTAGCAGCCAGGTTCTTTCCCTTTGAAAAGGAGGGAAGAACAATACTGAAGGCTGAGAGTGACTTTAAGCCTGGTCGGGGCAGGAGGCCACTCGGGGCTGGGGGCTCAGGGAGGAGGGCTGGTGGCACTGGGAGCAGGAAGGGTCCTCCCGTGTCCACGCTCGGCCCGCACTGGCCCCCGTGTTGCTCTCTGTTCAAAAGGAGCCAGATAACGTGCCCCCAGATTGAACTTTGTTATTGCAGTGACGGGGACAAAAATAAGTTGCTTTGCTCAAGATCCTTGAGGCATTAACCGCTCCGCTGCCGCCTGGGAAGCTGAGAAGACTAGAGCCAGCCCTAACTTGGCCGTGGTTGATGTTGCCCTGGGTCAACCAAAAGGACTCGTGACATGGACACATAGGAGAAAAACGTGGAAACCTGGGACAAGACAGCTCTTGAGCTGAGGTGCCTCAAACTGAAAGCACGTGAGAGCCAGGGCTGGTGAACTTAGAGCTGCCTGCGGAGTCCAGCCCATAACAACTACGGGAACAAAAATGCAAATATACGCAGATGCTTTTTTCTCCTTTTTTTTTTTTTCCTGAACACGGTGTAAATTGATGCCTAGTCCTTAAATACGTGCCACTCTGATTCCCAGCAGTCCAGAGGAAGTCTTGGGGGAAAAGGGGATGAGGGAACTAGTGCAAAGTTTCCATAGTTAGCTCAAGAAACAAATTATAGATATGGATTTAAAAACGCTTCAGAGATGCAGGATTTTTTTTTTGGATCTACAGTTTTGGACTCGGTGGCCCATGAACTGCAGTCGCATTAATTTTCAAGCCTCACCTCCAGGTTCAGGCCTCGAGCACTGCCACAGTCGCAAGAAATGGGGATTGGGAGTTCCTGAACCAACTGGTCACCGAGAATGAGTCAGGGGAATGACCTTGCAGCAGGCAGCTCACGGTACCTCTCTCGGAGCCGTGCCAGTATAAACAGCACTGGCATCTCTGAAACCATTTTGTGAGATTCCCGCGCTGGCCTTTTTCTGCCGCTGCCTTTGCACCAAAACTTGGGGGTGAGCGAGAGCAGAACAGGGTGTTCCCTTCTTCTGTAACAGGGGCAACTTGACGACCTCAGCCTGGGACTGTCTCTGTCTATAGACGGACATATAGAGGATCTGGGCGACTTCTGTCTCTTGCCTACGTCTCTGCCCGCTAACATCAGCGATACAGGTACTTAACCGACTTAAAACCTGCCCTCCCCACCCAGCCACACCCCTATCAAACTGAAAGAAAACACTGTGAACAAGTTCTGGAAAAAATCCACGGCGGCAGTGAATTTTCTAGATAGGTCTGGAAATGATTTGTAAGAGGAGTCAGGGTAGAATACTTGGCATTTGGACGTCTTAATTAATTTTCCCAAATAAGACAAAAAAAAAAAAAAATACCATTTGCTTGCAGACTTTAAGCTTCTCACAGCATCAGTAAAGCTCCTGCCACCGAGCCCAACGCTATGTTTGTGTGACATGGAAATGAACAGCAGCAGCAGCAGCAGCAGCGCTGCAGGCTCAGAGCCTACTCTGCCAGCAACAAAATGGCCAGAGGTGCTGTCGCGATCGTTCCGATGCCTTCCCCCTGCGTGGGTGCCGATAGCCCTGCCGCTTCAGGTACGGTTGCGAACTCGAGCATCGGCATTAAATTAATGTTTCTAACTGTACGCAAGCTTGTGCCCTCAGCAGCTCGGCTCCGTAAAGCACGCAGAGGAACCAAGAGCGAAATCGGACTGCGTCACAGATGTAACATGACCATCGGCAAAACAAGTGCCGGAGGAGATCACGGCTGTCTCGTCAGTCGGGGAGCCTGCCTTCGACATCGGAGCAGAATGAGACGGTAACGCTTTGAAATTTATATCGAGAGCCTTTTGCAACCCTTAACTTACTCCACCAAATTCCACGGTCCTTGGACAGTCCCAGCTGCCCCCAAAACGACGTGTGTTTTGCCCTCGGACCCAAGGCGCTGAGGAACGCTGCGTCACGATGCCGCACTGAGGCCGAGAGATACGATAAACCCCGCTTCGCGAAGGAAGGGAACCGAAATACGGAGAAATGAATCAGCTTACACAGTGCCACACACACCAGTGTCAGAGGGAGGAAGAAATCACAGCTTTCCCAAGTCCGTTTGCGGCAACAGCGCAGGAAGCCATCGTGGAGCGGTTAGCCACGTACAACTCACGGACGGTAACCATCCCACCCCTATGCGCAAAATCGCCGCCGTCCTACAGAAATATGCCCTGTCCCCTGCTTAGCCTTATTTCTTGCCAGTCCCCCACATTTACCTGCTGACAGTAACCTCAATTCCCGAGTAATGAGATTTCTGGCCGAAGTTTAACATTGAAATAACTCCTCTTTTATCTCCGTCTCCTCACCCTCCCCGCGTTTAGTCGCAATTAAACCATCACCGTGGTGAAAAGGTGGTAGCGAAAGGAATAAAACCAAACGCGTCCCTGCGCTCAACGCAGATCCTCAAAACCAGGCGTGTGCCCGAGGAAGTACCGGCCGCCGGTCGCACCTCCTTCCAAAGGACTGAGAAATGCCATTAAGGAGCACTAGCTCTGCAAATTAATGCGGTCCCTCCGCCCCACAACCACGATGGGGAAAATGCAAAGGGTTGTCCGTTCAGACAGCGCTCGGGAAAACAGCCCCAGCCCACCCGTGTTCCGTGCACCGTTCCTTAGTCCAGCTCCTGGCTGTCCCGAATCACCTCCGCGGCCGCCTTGTACTGGTCCTATGTGTGTGTATTTTTGCCTGTCCATCTCGCTGCAGGGACCACCGTTGTCGCTGCTATTCCTGTTGTTCCCCTGCTCTGCGGAACTGGCGCTGCAGGAGGCAAGGATGCTCCAAGGGAGCCAGCTCCAGCCAGCGAAGGCTCAGTGAGTCAGGAGGGGTTGTGACGACTGCAGTAAGAGTCTGAAACTCCCTATGGAATCTGGCAGAAAAGGAAGGGAGATGAGGAAGGTGGAGACAGGAAAGAGGGGAAGAAAGTGGGGAGTGGCACCTCCTGTCTGTTTTCTTCTTCCCTCCCTGTGCTACCACCGCACTGCCGTTGGAAATGGCCTCCTCCTCTCTACGGTGCTGCGCAACGGGGAGAAAAACCGCAGTGCGCGCGCGGCCTGGGTAACCGAATGGCCGGAATTCGGTCGGGGTGGGTGTACGTGTGTGAACACAGCCCTTCTTCTCTCTCTCTCTCTCCCTCTCTCTCAGGCTGCCATTTGGAGGACAGGCTACGGCTGAAGTAAAGGAGCCGGCGGACGCAGTGTGTTAGAGCCGGTTCTGAACCCAGCGGTTGTTGCTAAACAACCAGACCTGACGCTCGAGATGTCAACGAGTGAGTAATACAGATTAAATGCTTGTGCTCCCCTGTCCTTAAACTTGTTTAAGCCTCCGTATGATGAAAGGCTATGGAATAATGTGCCCTGCCATATGAGAAAGCAAAGTTACCACTCCACTGCACAATCGGGAGACTTCCTCGGCCAGAAGGACCAAGCTCAAAGCTGGTTGTGTCCTCAGCACTTCCAGGCAGAGCTGCCATCTTCATTGCTGGTCGCTTTAAGAAGAGAGGTGAAAAAATAGTATTGTAAATGGTTAAGAGAGAAAAATATTCTCCCCGTTACTTCCTCATCCTCTCTCTGGAGCTGCTCGATGCCCTCAGTCTCCCACTCAGCCTTACCCAGTCCTTCCCAGTCCTTCCCAGTCCTTCAGTCCCTGCTTTCTATCACTGTTAGTTCTTTAGCAAACCTTTTCCAGACCCATCACTTAGGGTTGTCTTCAGCTCTCCCCGATGTTACCGAGCCTACGGCAAACTCAACCTTAGGCAAACAAAAGCTGAGTTTGGGCAAGAGCCTTTTTCACTTCTCTAATTATTTCCTACGCCATCACTTCCAGGTGCAGTCCCTGCCCCAAGCAGTTTCCAGTCCTGCCTGCACTTCACCACCTTACTAGGGAGAAGGAAGAAAGCGAGAAGAAAAACCCCAAAACCCCGCTCCTTCCCCTTCCCCGCGGTTTGCGGCTCGGACGCGTCATCGTCACGACGACCCGGCGAAACGAAACCTCCCCGGCGCCCGCGGCGGGGCCCCCGGGGGTGCGAGGGGCTGGCCGAGGAGGTGGAAATGCCGGAGCCCTGCCCGAGGGGCGCCGGCAGCCCGGGCGGCGAGCGGGTAGCGCTCAAGGAAGGAGCTGCCGGCACTTTGAAGCAAGTGAAATCAACGTTGAGATTTGACACCCAGCCCTCGACCAATCGGCGAGGGCTTTTCACCTGCCATCCTTTCCTCGGCCAATGGGAGGGCGGCTCTGGGCCGAGAGCCCTCCCCGGCCAATGGGGAGCCGGCTCTGCCACTTAGTTAATGATGCAGCAGTACAGGGAAGACTATCACAT
>VWZK01013974.1:253110-468399 GCA_013396935.1 Baryphthengus martii | reverse complement strand
CTGCCAACATGGAGACACGGAGAGAGCAAGGTAAACAACTTTCCAACGCCAAAATGATGACATTTAATCCCGAAACGCTAGCTTCCCGGCTCGACTCATCCTTAACCCCTTTCGGCTGAGCTGGAAGCGTCTGGAAGGCACCGTCTACCTGTCCCCCAGTGTTTTTAAAAACTGGCCGACGTGCCCTGCAATGATCACTGCGTCACCGTTTGCCACTTTCCGAACTACGCAGTGACAAGCCTCCGAGCTCCGAAGCGCAGGGCGCCCGTTAACCNGAGGGAAGGGGGGGGGAATAAATAAGCCCAAACAAAACATGCAAACAGCAGTCTTTGCAAAGTTGTCATCTCTCCCCCGCGACTACTCCCCTCCTCTGCAGCACAGCAATGCCGGCGAGAGGCACATTAGTACAACCTGTGCCGTCGCTCCATTGAGAAAACAGCTCTGACGCAGAACAGAGCAACCCTACCCAGCCCAAATAATAACAGAGGCGCTTCGGGCTCCGGACTCGGGGACGCCGGGGGAAAGGGACGCCCTGCAAATCATTCAAAATACGTAGGTGCAGCTCGAGCCCCATCCTGATCAAAGGGTACGTACGTGGGAAAGACGAACCGGACCGAAGAGCTCTGCCCGTGCACCATCTGCGCAGTCCTCAGCCCTCCGCTCGCTGTGTAGCGCCGCAGAATAGAAGGTTCCAGAAATTTCCTTTCCGTTAACCCTTTCGGCGTCTGCCCACTCTCCCTCCCCGCGGGATTAAGCGCGCCGGGTCTCCAGCATCGTCAATGGGCGAAACCTCCTACGCCGACCGAGCCCGAACGCGATCTTTAAATGACAGTGGATGGTGGCAGGAGCCCGGTCCCTGATGTTGGTGTTACTTCTCTGCCCGGAGCCCTCTCTGCCTCTCCTGCTGCCTCTCTCCCCTCTTGCTGCAGCAGGGCTGTTGCTGGTAGACCTATCGACGGAGCTTGCTCGCTCTCACTCTCTCGCTGAGCTCTGTGACGCAGCTCTAAATTCTCCAGCCTGCTCCCTGTGTTATAAGAGCGGAACTGCAGCTTTCCAGGGAGCCCGTGCCAGCCGTGCCAGGGCCAGGCAGACCGAAGGGAACGTCGCTCCTGGACTCTGCACCTTTTTTTGGTAATTATTATGTTCCTCACCTCTGTTTCTGTGCTTCCTCCGAGGCTCTCAGCCTCGCATCTCCTTCTCCGCTTCTGAGTCATACTGACTGGGTTAACTCTTTTAGGATTGGTAGTCAGCAGTACAAATCTCGAACGAGCGCAGCTGAAACCACAGCCAACTTTGTGGTGGTTTCTGCCTTAAAAAAAAAACAAAGCAAATCTTCTTGGCTCTAAAAAGCAAAAACACACGCGCGCACACACACACACACACACGTTTCAGCGGAGAGTTAGTGCTTTTGGATTAACCGTTTCGGTGACAGGAACCGCCCCTTGACTTCCCAAAATAAAATATTATAGGCCTGCGTCTTGCAAATACTCAGCAGGCGGTTACCCTGAAGCACAAGGCGACTGGAAAGGAACCGCTCCTCTGACCAAACAGGGGTCTTCCCGGGCATAAAAGCTTGAGGCTGCTGCTGGACCCACAAGGCCCTGCTTTGCCGGCCACAAGACGCTGACCTGAACGTGGTTCGGCCACTGGGCAGATGTGTGAGGTAAGATAAGGTACTGAAAGGGCTAGAAAGCCCTAGGATCATCTTAATCTGAGCAGTCTTAATAAGTGTTACCACGCACACAGACTCGGAATGCTCAGCGTAGGCAGGGCCACGAAGAAGTGCGTTCCCGGAGCCACCAGCATCCAATCGTCTCTGTTGGAGAAGGTCCACAACCAGCCACCTATTTCAGCACAGCAGGAGTCACCAGGCAAGGAAAATTTTGCAGATGCAGACTCTTCTCCCGTGGCTCTGCCCCCCAGCCCAGTCCTTGCGTTGGCTCCGGTGCCCTCGGTCGACTCCGGTGCCGGACAGGGAAGCCCTGAGCGCCCGTCTTGTGGCCTCAAACCCGGGAAATGTGGAGGAGGATCGGCAGTAGACAGGGCATCTGGGAATCAAAGAGGAGCTACTGGAGAGCCAGCGGTGTACGAGGGAGTTCATGTGTCAGTCTGCGTATACAAAAGAGCCGGCGAGAGAGCCAGCAGCGCATTTGAAAAACACGGAATCAAGAGAGAGCTCGCTACTACACAGCTACATCTGCCATTTTAATTCCGTACTTCAGAGCTGGCTGCGAGCTTTGGGTTTTTCACTACAACCAAAGCTGAAGTAACCACTATTTTTTCTCTTCGCAGCGTCTAAAGAGCCTGAGCTATTTTGGGATTTGTCTGTACTACACTGAAAATGACACCTGTTACGCACAGACACAAATCAGAAGAATTGCGAGCTCCCAGTTTCTCAGATACAATTCTATGAGGGGAAAAAAAAGAAAAGATCCTGTGAGCTGAGGACCTGTGCGAGCAGCGGCCTGTGGGGCGAAGGGGATGACCCTTGCGAACCAAACAGTCAGACACCAGGGGAAAAAAAAAACATAGAAGGCCTGTTGTAGCTGATACAAGGGGAAATCAGACCTCCATGTGACCAGAAGAAGTAGTGCTTGATCAACTAAATGCCACAAGACGTGGTTTCTTATGCAATCGGGCCCATGAGGCTTCAAGCCCTCACGCACACGCTTTGTGGGCCAAAGCTGCAAGATTAACTACTTCGGTTAATGACGGGAAAACGGTAAGAGCGCGACGGCTACTTAAATGAGTCACCCAGCAGCGATCCTGCTAAAGTAGGCCAGGGTTTGCTGTGATGTTCGGCTGGCTGTGCTGGTTTCGCTTACCCCCGAGTTCTCGGTGAAGCTCCGCCACCGAGCGTGGATTTTCCGCATTCCCCGTTTTTCCCGGCTGGTTTACGACACGGCGGCGCCGCGCAGATGGGCCAGAGGCCGTCTCGATGGACCCGCAGGACCCGGCGAAGCGCCGAACGCGACTGCGGACGGAACCTGGGCGAGAGAACAGCCTGGGAGCCGCAGAAATGGGACAGCTGACGGGCGCTTCTACCTCGCGGCGAGTTTGTCTTGTGGGATGTTAAGAAAGGAAGACGGAGCTTGGGATTGATTTTGCGTTCTGGTTGCTTTCAGGGGAAAGGTGGCATTTATTTTATGATTTGCTTCCATTTGAAAATCACCAGCCATGGAAGGTTTCTCCCTTTACCTGACTGTATTTATCTGATGGTGACGATCAGGCTCCCAAGAAGACTCGGCTGCGCTGCGCCGGGAACCGCTTGGGTGCGGAACTTAAAAATCAGTGGAAAATTTCAGCACTCAGAACCAAATAATGAAGCCCCCCCGAAATAAAGCCATTTTCCCACACGGTTGGTCGGGATTTGGCACTTTCTGTGAACTAAAGTAAGGACATAGAGGCCGTGATTCCATGGTAGATGTCAAGGTTGCTTTTTCTGTTTAAAGTGGAGCTCATGTTCATGTTTTGTTACTGGGTTTTTTTTTTCTTTTGCTTTATAGTTGTTTATTTTTTACTTCAAACTCTGTCTAAAAGCAGCAGGCGAAACTTTGGTTCTGTAAGAGCTGACTATGAGGAAGCAAAGTCCTGGGCTAGAAAGGAAACTTGGTAAATGGAAATAATCCATAGCTGTGGGGAGATGAGTCTCACCATGCCCATGGTGCGTTCAGTGTCCGTTCCAAAGCGAGGAGGGGGACCTAACAACTGATAACGGCTGTGCTGGGGGTGCTCATAGTGCTGATTAGAAAAAAAAAAGTTGTGACAGTGCTGGACAACAAGATATCAAACCTTAAAACAGGAACAGTTCAGGCTGGATGTTAGGGCGGGAAAAAGATTTTCTTCAGGAGGATGGGAGGGGTTGAACCCCAACCATCACTACCACATCTGTCCTCAGCTGATAGTTTCCCTCAGCATCAGGAAAGGATCCAGGAGCAATTCATCAGGGAGCAGAGGCAGCGTGGGCCGCTTAGGTGCCAAACCGTATGGAAAGGTTCATCCTCCATCCCCCGGCGCCTCCCGTGCTATTTTCTGCTGTCATGCTACGGTGGCCTTAATGGCAATAACACGTGAAGTCTGACGTTACGAAAACGTAGCCCTCGTGCGCGTCATTAGCGGTCCTGGGGGTGATACAATCACCTCGGCCGTCCGCCGAGGCCGGTCCTTTGGTCTTCTTAATGAGGAACGAAAGCCTGGTGGTACCACCCGCGCTTTCAGCTTCCTGCTGCTGCTGGAGCCTTGGCTCAGCTTTCGGTTTAAATGCCACCGGCCACACCTTCCTCTGACTGCAGGAAACAGCGATTGTTAAAATCAGGGCATGTTCCTGTTTAACTAAAAGGTTGAGATCAAATAATGCAAAGGCCTCAACTATGCCAAACAAATTCCTGCCCGAGACGTAGCAAGTCGGTGCAGCTGTAAATCTCACTAACCCCTCGACCTCGGCCTCCAGGTGATTGGTGTCTCCGCACCGCACCTCGGGGAGCGGGTGGTGTTGAGTGGAAGGGGCTAAGAATTGGGTGAAGGTGGCAGGGGGGACGTTAAAGTGAACAAGGCTGAGCACAGTGGTCCTCCGTTTACCAACCCAAAGTCCTGAAAGTTGCTTTAAAATGCAAACCAGGTCCTTTTTCAAATGCTGATGTGGGACGGCTCTTTTTCAAAACGTGGAGGTTTGTCAGTGCTGCCTCTTCTTCACAAAACACCACCTCAGTGAAACGGTCTTTTCCAACAAAAATCTCTTTCAGCAGAGAATTCCCAGCCCGCTCCGTTCAAGGAGTACCAGCAGGAACAGTAACATGACAGCCCATCTACCAGGACTGTTTGCCCTGACCCTCAGCAATCGGGACCGGTAATTTTAAAAAATTTCTTTTAATCTGAATGTTTTAATAGAAATTCATCCTCCAAAAAAAAATAATCTTACCTGAGGTCTCAGCCAAGAGGAGGAAGAGTAGGCAGGCACCGAAATAAGAATAAAACCCCCTCTTCTGAACCAGTTTCACATGAATTCCGGCACCTGACTCTGCACAAAGCTTGGGATGGGAGGGTTTCATCATTTTTGGGAGGTGGTTCAGGGGAATTGGGTGGAAATGCTGGTGTTGAGAGCAGGCGACTGCAAAGCCAGCGGTGTGGCTTCGTTCCCAAGGAGTGTCGGGGATGAGCTGGCATTGGGTAGTCCCGTTTGCATCAACCGCTCGCGTTCTTCCTGCAAACGGAGCCCACGCAGTAGAGCAGGCACGGCAAGGGAAGCCTGCAGGTGGAAACCTGGCCCTCCTTTTGAAAACCTGGACACCTGGAATGCACCTGGAGAAGTCTTAAGAAAATCCCAGCTGGAAGAGCCGAGATCCTTTTCAAAGAGGTGCCACTGCACTCACACACAAGCTGCTTCCCAGCAGAGCTCACGCCCCGCGTTGAAGCCGGGTTTGGGATATTTAGCATCGTCCACCAACAGCTCTGCTAGCTCTCCGCTCGCTCTGCTCGCTGTCCTGCAAACTTCCTGGGCAGCACCGCGACAGAAATCGCTGTCCGGAGGCCGGCGTGGCAGCTCCCGGCCCCGCGGTCGCTCTGCCGGCCGTGGGAGAGGCGGTGGGGGCAGCCAGGCTCCCCGAGCTGCAGCTCCAAATCGGAGGAGCCAACAACGCTGAGACAAAAGTAATTATTTCAGCTATTAGCTGCTAAGAATAGAGCCGGCGGGGGTGCTGCGCATGGCTGAGGTGCTCTGGCAGCGCAGTCGGAGGTAGCAGGGATTGCAGTGGAAGCACAGAAATAGCCGTTCTCCACGCTCAGCACTTTGAAGCGTCATGAGTCACTAAAATACACAGTGGCGGGGCGGGGGGTGGTGGTGTGTGGGACATGGGCAGGTGGGGTGTAGAGGAAAAGCCACCCTGCCCTTGCCTGTAAAGCAGAGCACGCCCCTGGAATGGTGGCTGGATTTTCTGGGTGAGAAGGGTTGCTGAGGAGCCTTTTTTTTTTTTTTTTTTCCCTAAGAACAGCATCTTCGATCAGGAAGCGCTGGACCACCTCAGGCTTCCCCCCATCGCAGAGCATGGCCGGGACAAGGAAAACTTCAAATAAACCCGATGCCCGTTGAAAGGTACCAACCCTTGGCCCTGGGGGGGACGCTGGGACTGCTCCTTCCTCCCTCCCGGGCCGACCATCTCACACGGGCCACAAATATTTTGAAAAACCAACCATTACTGGGGAGGGGGAGGTGCAGCAGGACGGAGGAGTCTATTGATCTCGATCCAACTGTGTTTCTTTCACGGTGTTTTCCTAGCTGCTAATCTGACTTGAAATTCCCTTTACAAATACTTTATAGAAGGTTAAACGTAGGAACAGCAGATAGTTAAATACGGGCTCGGTAAACGCTCAGCTGGCTGCTCAGAGATGCCTTTAACGTCTTCTCCTGATGCTGTTTAGCAAAATATGGGATCGCTGCATGGTTTTGATCAGGATCGCTTGGAAAAGGCAGTTTTCCTTCCGTGCTGTTTGTGCAGCCCAGGGTATGACACATTCCTAATCTATGACTAGATGCCCAAACTACATAGTAAAATGAATAATAATGATAGTAAAAGTTGTAAAACTTTTTTTTTTTTTAATGGAGCAACCTTTGTATTGCTTTAGTGCTGGATTTTACAGCTATTATACACGGAGAAATAATAAAGTTTTGTTTGTAAAAGCCACCATACTCCACCTAAACAAAACCAAAAAACCCCAACGAATTCAAGGTTTAAAAGAAAAATTTTTCTCAATCCCGGGTGCAGCTGCAGGAAGAGTCAAGCTAGATAGAATTAAACATCTCAGCTGGAGCAGGGACAGGGCACCAGACAGCTTGCTAAAAATAGAATAATCCTAATTACAGCCACACTTCTGCTTTTTCCCGGTTTCCCGTTTCCCGGGGGGACGCCGAGGCTGTGAATGGCGAGGGGGCTCCGTGGGGGGCTCGGTGCCCAGCACGGCTGCGGAGGGGCCGGGGGGGGCACCCCCCTCTCGTTATTGCATAACCCCAGGAACACGCCGTTCTCCGTCGGGAGCGACGAGAGCGATGGGAACGACGGGAGTGACGGGAGCGACGGCAGTGACGGCAGCGTCCCGCCTCGCCGGCCTTCGGCTGCCCAGCTCCAGCGCTCAGCGCCCGGCCCTGGAAACCTGCTCTTCCTAGTTAGCAAAACCAGACTAAACCGCTGGAAAAACGGAGTTTCAGGTACCGTGGGCTTTGCTGGTTAAGAGATTTAAACACCGTCGCGTTCCTACCGGCAGCCCCAGGGGAGCCGGCTCCTGTGCCAGAGCTGCCCGCTGAGGTTAAACCCCCTGGAGCGACGCCGTGCACCAGAACATCCCGTAGGAACTGCCATAAATCCATACTGATTTTATCTCCTCCTGGACACCATTCACACAGAGAGCTGACTTGCTACCTCATAAACAGAATTACAAAGTATTTTAGTATGAAATAAACATTTTTAAGCCTTTGCTTTCCAAACAACTGGTTTATTTCTGCTGCAAAGCTTAGGAAACAACGATTTGCCCAGCCTAAAGGATGTATATTAATTATCAATTTAAATATTTCGCCAGGAGATGTATCGCTTCAGCTGGAATGGCTTGGTTTTATCAGAAAGCGGGAGCTGAAGTTTTTTCTCCTCGTTTCTGTAGCAGCAATGGGTAGGTAAGCACAAGGGCCCCCCCTGCTCGCGGTGGCTCTCGCTCTGCGCACATCGCTGCTGCTGCTGCTGCTGTGGAAAACAGCCAGCCACTGCTGGGAAAACAAAGGGAAAATTCGGCAAACACTCCTCCAGGATCTTGGGTTTACCTAATTGAGGAACAGCTCTCCCACCAGTACAGGGGGGGAACAGCATGACTTTCATTTAAAGTGTCCGACTGCGCTCGTTTAGATGTTTTGGGAAAAAAAAAAAGGCAACAAAACCAAATGCCGAGGAATGTTCGGACGCAGCCATCGCCGAGGGCAGGGTCTGAGACACCGACAGCATCGTGCCAGGGCTGCCAGCCTGGCTGGGTGTGCTGTGTGCTGGTAAGGACTGGGCCGTGCTGGGTGGCACGGTGCTGGTCGGGTGCCTCACCCCCGGGAACACCGATGCTTATGGGCCCGGCTGAGGGAAGGAGGATGAGGAAGAGGTCGGGGAGGGGGTAGATGTGTCTGTCTGCAAAACACCGTGGGAGTTTTGAGCAGAACTGTCGCTTCAATAAACAGGATTTTTACTTTAGTAGCTCATCCGAAAAGATTTCATTTTACCTTGTTTAGAGATTCATTTGCCCTCTGCACTGAGACACAGATCCAGGATTTGGGGCTTGCTTTTTGTATTTTTAATGAAGTACATGAATAATGAAATTTTTAATGCAGAACAGCAGGTACTTCTGGGCTGATGGGGGCTCACCTGGGCTGACAGAAATTCGCCTGCACGTCCCTGCTCTGAGCTCCACAGAAGACAGCCTTGCATCTTCAGCCTCCTATATCCCAGCTGAGTCCGTAGCAGAGTTTTTGGCTGTCCCACAGTCCGGCTTGTCAAGTCCTGCTGTCACCTTCCAGCTCCCTGGAGCTGCACTCTGGGTACAAGAAAAACCTCCCATTAAAAGTTTCACCAACCTTAACAGGACAAAGCAATATTTTCCAATTGGGAAATGAATAAACAGGGGGGAAAAAACCCTCTACTTATTTAGACATTGCTAAACAGCCTTCTTAGCATCCCCGCGTCCCAGAGCAGCCCCTGCCTGTGCACCTACAGCGAGGGGCTGCTGCTGCCTGCACACAGCCAGGCTTGGCCGTGACTTTGGAGCCGAGGGCACATCTCCCCGGCTGTGCGTCTGCCAGCCCCTGCCTGGAGTGCCTGCTTTTATAAGCACAGCCAGAGATTGGGAAATGGGCTGTGATTCATAGGAATCGCTGCGGGCCCCACTCCCACCCCCGGCACAGCACCCACGAGTGCCCGGGAGCTGCCAGACACGCACGGAGCCAGCCCCGCGCCTGCCTCCGGCTCCTCCTCGCCCATCGGCTGCCAAGACGCTCCCAGAGCCTTTAAAACTCGATGCCGCTCATTATTTTTTTTTTCTTTAAAACTCGACACCGCAATTATTTGTTCCTATCTGAAAAAAAATCCTGAAATGCTTTTTACTTTGATTTCTGAAGACGAGCCCGTTCAGAGCAGTTCCATCGGGCCAGCTGAATAAAGCAGCAGGGGCGCTCGCCGTGGCATTCTGCTGGGGCTGGGCTTGGGGCTGGCAGGTGCTGGCTGAGGATTTTTTATTTTTTTTCTCTGCCTCTTGTCTCAGCCTTGAAACTGGGATTGCAAATTATTTTGGCCAGGGATAAACTGTTGTTGGTTGTACACACTGAGCCATGCTGGGTATCAGCCGAGGCTTCTAGATGGTTCTAAAAATAAGTAGTTATAAGCTATTATCTTTTAAATATACTTGTAAAAAAAAAAAAAAGAGAGAGGGAGCAACAAGAGACTCCCTTCCCAGCTGTTTTCTCCTCAAATTGCCAGGATTTTTTTTTTTTTCAAACTATTTTTGATCAGTTCTCTTCTGTAGCCTTTCCTAAAGCAAGGGTACACAGCAGTTTAAAAGTTAGAACGGTATTTTGTACTTGCAGAGCGATAATGATTCGAAAACCTTTAGTAAGTCCTAAAATTTGAGCTGCCTTTAAAAAAGTGGATCTTAAAAAATATCTGTATGCGCGAGCTGATTACTCTTCCCAGCCTGGAATTATTTTGCAAGCAAATCTCAATTAGAGGGTGAACGTTTCTGGTGTTTCCCCCCCCCTAAGAAAAAACAGATATTGTCATTTTTTCACCATACTGTTATTTTTAAAGATATTTAGAGAATTTTTTTATTTAGCCAATCCTGATTAGTCACATTAGTCCCTCTGCAGGTTTGTTTTTTTTCCCCTTTCCAGAATTGAGAGACCTTTGTTTTGAGCAATTCCTTTGTACAATTCGTAAAGTAGAAAACAAAACATTAAATATTACAAAACAAAACAGATGAAAATACTTTCAGCTTTGCTTATGTTCCTGCCAACTATTTGCCTTTAAAAAAAAAAAAAAACCACACTAATAAAACCAGCTCCTTTTCAGCTCGCCCACGACTGTGTTGCCTTAGTCCTTGAGAGGGGAAAGGAGAGCTGAGGATTTACTCCCAGCACCGAAGAAAAGGCCAGGACTGGGTTTAAGCCTCTAAGCTGGCTTCTAAAACTAGTCCTTCCCCCCAAAACACAAGACAATAAGAATATGTTGTGATGAAGGCACAGGCCTTTAAGACTTCTTTATATTTTGAACAGATCACTAAAGATCAGCCATAGTATTAAGAGAGTAATAGCTGAATATAATTTATCTGTCCATTGACTTCGCTGGACATGAGACTCTGCTTCTCAGCTCATGGAATCCTAGAAACCAGGTTGGAAGGGGCCTCAAGGATCGTCTAGTCCAACTGTTCAAGGTGAAAAAATACAGTCTAAATGAGATGGCCCAGCCCCCTATCAAGCTGAGCCTCAAAACCGCCCCATGTAGGGGAATCCACCACTTCCCCTGGGAAATTATTCCTATGTCTAATTGTTCTCATGGTGAAAAATTTCTTCCGGAGTCCAATCAGAATCTCCCCAGGAGTAACTTGTCGCCGTTACCCCTCGTCTTTCCCACGTGACTCCTGTAAAAAGGGAGTCTCCATCTTCTTGGCAGCCACCTTTTAGATGCGTTAGATGTGTTCCTGTGCTTCATTCCTTAGAGCCGGACCGTCAAAGGGAGGGATGCAGTTGTCCAAGAGGGGTCTTTCCAGCAGTCCTCTTCACTGGCACCTGTGCACATGTGATATCTCTCTCTCTGCACGATAATCTCCTCCTCAGGCACTAGTACCACAGGTTCCTGGGAAAGAGAAGTTGCAGCATCCCAAAGTGATTCCATGGAGCTTCCAAACCTGCCCGTGAGTAACAGCTCTGCTTGGGGCAGAAAGATAATTTCCTTTTTTAATTTTTTTTTTCCACTCCAGGCTCCCTTTATTTGTGCGGGAGGTTTTGACCAAGTCCAGAAGATGATCATGTTCTGGGGACACTCAGAGCTGCCAGAAATGTCGCATCGCTGGCTGGTCCATCAGAGCCTGTGTCATCTCCAGCCCTCCGGTCCCGCTGACGCTTTCATCGGCTTTGCCGCAACGCAACCAGTCCAGAGGTGAGGTTGTGCCTGACCCTGAGAATTCCTTTCAAATATTCAGAGTGTGAAAGTTCAGGAAAATAAGAGCTTACAGAAGGCCTTGAAATTCGGGGTGCACCAATAAGCAATAAGTAACAGATGACAGGGCTGAGATAGGCTCCTCTGCTTTACTCCAATGCCATCCCCGAGGCTGCTGCACACAGGGATTTCTGTTTGGGGAAGTTTAAGGAAGTTTTGGGAAGTTAACCTGCCAATTCAGGGCTGGGTGAGGACTCGGGGATTTCTGGTGGCCACCACTCTGGCTTTTGGTGTCCCAGGTGTGCACAAAACAAAGTGGGATGTCGTGCTTCACGCGACACTGGCCTGAGTTAACCCGTAGCCCTCTTTTCCATCCGTAACCATGGCAACCTGAGTTCTCTTGCAGAGGCGCCCCATGGTAGTAACACCCTGCTCGTCTCAGGGTGAAGCTACAGTCCCACCGCTGGGTTACCCGTGTGCACAGCCCAGTTGCCTGAATCAAACAGCCCCCGAAGCGCGGCGGTGTTCGCAGGATCACCGGTTCTAAGGCAATTCTGGTGGAGGCCGACTGGGAGGTGGGGAGAAGGCGGACGAAGGGCGGGAATGCCGGAGCAGTTCAGGCACAGTCCTGGCTCTCAGCAATACCATCAGCTCCTTGGCAACGGGAGGATGATGTGTCGGGGTGGATGGGACACGAACACACCGGCTCCATCCAGCAGCAGCTCCGGGAGAGGAGCATGACCGCTGACACGGCCTATCTCCTTTTGCCCTGGGGCACTTCTTAAAAAGAGAGAATAAAGTCACAGCTGGAAATGGCCTCCCATGGAGTGCGTTACACAGCAGCGTGAGGTCCTTTGCTGTCCATTTTTATAAAATATTTGTCATAAAGCCATTTAATTGTATTCAAGAGAGATAAAGTTGCCCAGACAGAGCCTCTGCCTGCGTGGGAATTTTCTCCTGTGGAGAAGGAAGGTGGCTGGTACTGTGAAAGGAGAGAACAAATCTGGGGGTTGGGCTTAGATCTTGAAAGGTCCTTCCAACCTAAGCCATTCTATGATTCCAAGTGCCGGGAAGGGAAGCTGTGATTCCAGCAGCACACGCATTAATCTTGCCGCTCTGTGTTGATAGTCTTCCTGCAGTCCCCAGCTGACTATAACCCAGCAACAGAGCTTTTCTCCTTTTGAAAATGCTGCTTGGAGTTTCAGCCCACATCTGCAGGATGGTTGGCTTTTGGAGAGGTACCTCCATGGCAGGAGTTAGCAGGATTTTACCAAAAAAGGCTCCACAAAAGGCAGATCTTTAGAGAGGACCCCGAGTCTCCTGCAGCAGCAGACCCTTCAGTGTGGGGCCGCTCACCAAGAGCCTCTCTGCCCATCTCTGGCCCTCCCAGGTGTCCCCTCCATTCATGTCCCTACCTGATCCACCTGCTTGGCAGTCACCGCACCCTCCTGCCCAGAAATCCAGTGAGCTTCCATCTGGGGAGTGACATCAGGGAGCCCCACACAGGAAAGGTTCTTAGGAGTCGCTGGTGCCATTCCAGAGAGGGATCCTGGTACCTGAAAGCAAAGAGCTGCTTTGAGACCTGACCCTGAAGCTCAGACCATCAGTCTTGCTGCTCATTAAAACCTCCACAGGGTGGATGGGGTGGAAAACAGCTTTATGGAGCTTCCTTACTTTAAATAGCCTTCTAGAAAACTTTTACCCCTTTACTAAACACACCTTTATTTATTATTTTTTAAGAAAAGACCATCAAAGAACTTAATCCAAATCAAATAGCAATCACTAACAATGATGAATGGTAAACCGTCCTAGTCTCACACTAAACCGGGGCTTTAAAGCCCGTTTATCTGAGCTAAAGCTGCTCAGGGGGAAAAGCAAGTTTATTGAGTAAACTTTGTCTCAGCCACTTTGCTATTAAAACAGTCCACAAACAGAAACTACATCATATATTCTGAGAGGGGAGGAAAAAAAAGGAGTAAGAACATAACAATCCATCGCATGGAAGTTACAATGCTATATGGAGCAATTATCCCTAAATAAGCTGTAAAGCAGCCGCTTGCAACCCTTGTGGCCTTATGAAAAATAGAAAAATAAGTCAGAGACCTCTTAAATTCCATCCGATGTTCCCATTAGGAAGGGGTGAGCCTGGGTAAAGCTGCCCAAGATTTTACCCGCGAGGACTCCTTTTGGCCCATGCGATGCGCGTGGGATGGGTGTGGGACCTACACGGGATGCACTGAGATGCGCATGGGATGGGTGCAGGATGTAGGCAGGATGTACATGGGAAGAGCATGGGATGCAGGCAGGATTTGTGTCAGATGAACACAGGATGTGCATGGAATAGGTGCAGGATGTACGTGGCTGTGGACACGAGATGTGCATGGGATGGGTGTGGGATGCTGACCGGAATGTGCATGGGATGCTCACGGGATGTGCATGGGAAGCCCACGGGATGTGCGTGGGATGCCCGTGGCACGCTCGTGGCATGCATCCCATGGGATGTGCACGGGGTGGACACGGCCCCGGCCCAGCTGTCCCCGCTGTCCCCGNGGTGGAGCCCCCCCGGTCCCCTCCCTTCCTGGGCTCCCTGGTTCAGGAGGCGGCCGCCCCCGCCCGGCGCAGCGCCCGGAGCCAAGGTCACCCCGAGCTGAGCTGAGCAGAGCTGAGCTGAGCAGAACTGAGCTGAGCTGACTACAACTCCCAGGAGGCAGCGAGAATCCCCGAGATGGGGGGGTCCAGGGAGGTGAGATTGGCTGAGGGGCAAAGGGACCTCTCCGGGCTCCCCCGAGGAGCCTTCTCCAGGCACATCGTGGCATTTTCCTCTTCTTTCCCATCGGACCTGGGATGTCCCGACCCAGGGAACGGCAGAGAAATCTCTTAAAATCCTGCACGGGAGAGGCAAATCTATTTTGGGATTTTCTTCCATAAAAAAAGCAGCGGGAGGAGAAATTAATTTCTGAAGGCTGGTTTTAAAGGGCTACGTGTTCCTTCCAGGTCTGCAGCCACTACGTGTGTCACTGCGCATCTCCGTGGCCACCTTCCAGTGCCCTCACAATCATTAGTGGGTATTATTCTCTCACTCCCTCTTAGGAAGTAGGGGGATAATCATTCCCCATTTAATGGATGGGAAACTTGGCACAGCACAGATTAAGTGATTTGCTGACAGGCACATAAGAAAATTGCGCTAGTCGAGCATTCTGTCAATTATGCCGTCCCTGTAAGTGCATAATTTCCCCGTCTGATTCCAAACACGGCGCAAACTCCCTGTCTAGGGCTTCATCTCTGCAAAGTGTGCGGCCAGCGCCAACCAGCACCCACATGCTCACGGCAGGATGGGTTACACTGGTCTGTGTCCTCGACGTGGGCACAAACCCACAGCTCTGGTCCTACCTACAAAGGCTGCTGGATCTGGGAGCCCAGGGCATGCAGGGGGAGGATATGAGAGGTCTCAGTATCCCGAGGGATGCTCAGGTGCACTGAGAGTGCTGTTCAGACACTCTCTCCAGCCCCCAAATACTGCTTCACCCTTGCAACCCACACCGAGGCCAGCAGCTCCTTCTGCAGCCCAGTGGAAATTCCCCAGCAGTGCCAGCGCCGCGGCCTCAGGAGACCAGCAACCCTCCCTGGACCCAGCCAGGAGCTGGGGCGCTGCCATCTCGGTGCAGCATCCCCGCGGCAGCGAACCTCCGGGGAAGGAGAACGTGGAGCAGAGAGGCTGGCGGGAGCTGAGCTGCTCCTGCCCTTCGCCGCTCGCTGCCCTCGCCCGCGTCATCCCCCCGCGTGGTTTTTCCAGGCTCCCCTGCCCTCATTCGAATGGGCCCTGCCTGCCCAGCCTCCTAATCTGCCACTAAGTGGGCCTGCCGATGAGCGCGGCGATAAATTTAGAAAGAAATCTTTGTGTGGGTCAGAGGAAAAACACGGCGGCCTGGGGAATCCGAGCTGCAGCGCCGCGCCGCCGCTCGGCTTGATTTCCCTCTGCTCCCTGCAGGATTGAACGCTGAGGTTCTTCCTGGTAAAAGCAAGAGGGATCCAGAGGGTTTACAGCTGCTCCTTGCTCTGCTGGAGTTTAAGCCAAGGATGCCTTCGTGTAAAACCCGTCAGTTTTATCGACTATTAGTGAAAAAGGAGCAGGGAGGATCGCGGGCGGCGAGCGGCTGAGCTGCCCCAGCTCAGAGCACGATCTGACATTTCAACCAGAGCCTCTTAAAGAGCAACTTTACCTTCCCCCAGGACTTGTTTATATGCAGAACTAGGGAAGGCAATTTTACTTCATTCCGCTTCCAGGCTCGTCAGGCTCCTGCCTGCCACACCACAGCGACACTGTTCCTTCGCAATTGCTTCTGTTAATCTGTTAAATTGTTTTTAAACACCGCCAAAAAAATAAATAAAATAGTATTAGTGGTGCAAAATCCCCCATGAAATCACAAATCCAGCAGCACTTTCCTTACGAAAAGTCTGAACGCCGTTCAAAACTGTTTTATCATTTGCTGGTAAATTATATTGTACCAGCGCAAGAAAAGGAAAAGAATTTCCTGAATGTCTTTTCTTTAATAAGCTATTAAGACCTTGTACTGCTAATTAAACTATTAATTAGACGTCTTATCGTTCCTAAACACGTTAGCATGTTGCCAAAGCAGCAATAAGCCTCTGGGGCAGGCAGAAGATAAGAAAAGAAGGAAGATGCAAACATGGAGATTAAAAAAAATGAAGAAAAAAAAAATCACAGAGACCAGAAATAGCAAATAAATAAGCAAGAGTTAGTAGAGTAAGGGTTTGTTTAGTTTATAGGAATAAAATAAATATAACTTGGAAATAAATTTTGAAGGTAGAGGCCCTTGGGGTATCTTCTATGTTTTGTTTAAGACAAAAAGAGACATTGCAAGTTTTAGACCTTTTTTTCTACCGTTAGAGCGAGAAACTGGAACTAGTCTCCTTTCCCCCCAACAAAATAACCTTCCTTTAGAAAAGTAACAGAAAAACTGTTCAAAATTGTTGTGTTTTGTTTTTTTCTCCAGAAGAAAAATGTGAACAATTTTCACCAGGAAAATCTTAACCCGATGCAATTCCCCATCTGACTCCACGACCGTTCCCCCCAGACCAAGGCCTTCCCCAGAAATGGCAACCCAGGCTTACCCGTTCTTCTCTCACCTGGCGTTTTTTTGGGGTTAGAAAAGACAACCTTGTAGCCTCACGGCACTGCGCACACTTCCTTTGCACGCTGCGAAGCTGTTTCCTCCTGCCCTGCTGGGTCCTCAGGAAATGAAAAGCAGAGGTGAGCCCGGCGGCAGCAGCTCTGAGCCTCAGCCCAAAGGTCCTTCTCGCTCGCCGTGGTGTGTTGGAGGCCCGCTAATCTACGGTCCTCTCCGGCTCCATCTCAGGGTCTGCAACACCAGCATATTAAAATGTTTTTAGAGCCCGATTCTTCAGCATTTGCCTTTGACAGTTTATCCCAGGGGACAGATAATCTCATTTACATCTGTTACTACAAATCAAAACACCAGCAAGTTAAATGGCTCTGAAGGCTAAGATTAAAGACTTAGAATTAAAACACCTGTGAAGTGCCTGTAATACAAATAGTTGTAAATATTTGTTTGGTTTTTTTTTAGGAGGGGCTGGAAAAGCTCCACACAGATGCTGCTCCCTTTACCTTGAAAGCAAAGGCAGAAATACCACATCGGTGCAGACAGATTTATATACACGGGCGTTACGTGATGCCAGCTCCTTTTCCACAGTTAGAAAGGGAAATGAGCTTGAATATCCCCCTTTACCAACACCGGGAGATGTCTCTATGCCATCTTATGATGACTGAGCTTTTGGCTGACTCAAAACCAGTACAGCAGAGGAATCCAGCTGGAGGAAGCACTGCCGGTTCCCAGGCTCCGCTCCAGGGCTGTGCTCTGGCTCCACCAGTGCTCCTTCACCAGCCTCTCCCGCATCACCCACCTGAAGCGTAACCCGGGATAGTCTCCAAGCCTGCCTGTGTCTCTGCGCTCCCGGTGCTCGGATGGAAAAGCCTGGGTGGCCTGGCAGCAGATGGTGCAGCAAATATTGTAGAACTCCCACACGAGTGTTGCAGGATCAGGCGTCGAGAGAGCAGATGGGAAGTGGATCAACGGGAAATTCAGTTTAGAAATTTCATTTATGATGTTCCCCCTTCCTCGAATATGAGCTTCAGAGTCCACACTACGCGTTATTTCTTTCATGATTGAAATGTTGGACTCTTGGTGGTATTGCCAGCACCTTGGGTGCCACAGGGGACCGTGGTGGAGCCGGACTCTTCTTCAGGTGCCACCTCTGACTGGGCACCATTAGCTGAGTACCAGCTGCCCTCTAGAGCAAAGTAGGAAATGTTTTAGCGAAGCACAGCCAGCAGATAGCAGCATTGTTATATATAATATACCCCAGTCTATTTCTGCTGCCGGTTCAAAGTCCTGTGAAAACCTTGATGCATTTGAGGCCATGACCCCCCCACACTTCCATTTCTGGACAAGGGGACAGCAGGGCCAGCTGGGCACCCAGCTCCTTCTGCAGAGGTGGGCACTTACCTATTAGGATGAAAGAGCAGTAGTTGCTTCGTAGGCTCTAAGCTAAACTGCAGCAACTGGGGTGAAAATTTCGCAGCGTGACAAAACCCAAAATTTTTAGTGCAATTCTCAAGTAAGTCTGTCCAGGCTGATCTGGAGCGTGGAGAGTGCCAGGAGAGCTCAGGTTTTTTTTGGGGGGTCTCCAAGGCCCAGCACAAGGCAGATCGAGGAGAGTTCTCACCAGACGATGGATATACACCACGTATGATCACGAACCAGGCAAGGACTCTTGCATCAACCTTGACCCATGTGTCTGGAAAAGCAGATCACTGCTGGAAACTGAAATGGATGTAGCCCCTGCAAGACACACCCCCTCCCTCCAAAAATGGCCCAAAAGCAGCTGCGAGCCCCCGGGCGAGAGGAGGAGGCTGCCCGGCAGACAGTGAGGCTGACAAGGAAGGAATGCAAGGGGGTTGATAAGGAAGGAATAATAATAATCATCATCATCACCTTTTTGGCCAGGCCAGAGCTGAGCCTGGCAGTGTTTACACACAGGCAAAAAAACTTCCTGAGCTGGAAGTGCAGCCTTTTCCGCTGGCTCGGCACCTTCCCCACTCGCCCACCACCGCTCTCTGCACTTCCCTCAAGCTGGATGCTGTAGAGAAAGCTTTTGTCTGGCCAAAAGCAGTTGACTGTAACTTTATTGTCTCTGCTTGGCTGTAGGACATACCTCGAGCTGTGAAAAAGGCACCTGATGTTTGATTAGATCTCCCACATCTGGCACATTGTGTAGCGCTGATGAGATAAACAATGGCCAATAAAAAAAAAGTCCACCCCAGCTCCTTATCCTACCCTGCAGGCAAAAAGCCTCTGGGAGAGCTTCTCCTCTGCTCTGCAGCAGCCAGAGCTCTGGGGAGAGAAAATAATTCCATTTTCCTGCATCTGTTCCCCTTGCAATCAGCCTTTTGGAGGTCAAATTATCCCAGACTACAAGCTCCTGCTTCCAGCATCTCCACAAGAACAGGCGCTAAAGGTCTGCCGTGAATCGTCTTTGTGGCAGGAACCACTGCTGGTTGTTGCACCGTGCAGAGTGAGGAGGACTTCATCTTCATCATCTCCATCATCATCATCTTCATACACACATGCACACATGCACAGTGACCCCCTCTTCCCGCCCCGGCTGTCAGGTCAGCCCCCAGCCCCCAGTCTCGTTTATCCAGGAATTAACTGGGCACCTTAAACACCAGAAAATCAGACAAACATGGCTAGATAACGTGCTGTGTGTCCCTCGTCCTGCAAATGTGTTTGTTGAAGGACAGGAAAAACGTGCACAGAACGAGCTGCAGCCTTTAGTCACCGTATTTCTGCTGGGAAACAACCTCTCCATGAGGTGTTGTCCTCTTGCCTCGCTGGCACACACATTCCAGTGGGATAAACAGCAAGGACACAACGGGGAAGCTGATTTTTAATAGTGGGTCTTTTCTTTTTCCAGTTGGCATTATTTACAAAGAGATTCTGTAGAAGCAATTCACACCAAAACCAAACCTGAAATATTTTAAACTGGGTTTAAATGACTCTTGCACCCATGAAAACAGCCCTGGATAATGACGGATGTTGCGGTTATTCCTTTAAACACTGTACCAAAACCAACACCTTCCCCTTGGGTGTTCAGCACTGAGAGAAAGTGCTGAGAAATTCACTAGTGAGAGGACAGATGAGCTTCCAGGGCGGTTTTAGTCCTTATTTGGGATGTGGAGGTAGCTCCACAGGCACACAGGAGGTAGCTGCTGGTGCCAGCAGAGATTGTGGGCTGGCCAATGTCCACTGAGCTGCAGCCACTTGGGGTCTTTGCACAACCACCAACACCGACCTTGCACAACCACCAACACCAGCCTTGCACAAGCTTTGGCTCCCTAAAAATAAGCGGCACTTGCTCAGGACTGAGCATGAACCTGCCCCTGGCTCTCACGTAGCTCAATCTCAGCGACACAGCTTCCAGCACCACTTGCCTCGGGAGCAGGATCAGTGCAGAGCGAGGTAGGAGCTGCTCCTGCCGTTGGGATTTTGGTGTTACCAAAGCAAAAATACTTCTCCTTGTTCATGTACCCGCTGCTGATGCAGAGAGAGAAATACCCAGAGCAGAGCCAGATTTTTGTCGAGCCCTTTTCCCACTGGGAGCCCTTTGGGAAATAAAAGGTGCCACAGTCCTACCCAAGGCACTCCCCCCCAGTGTGTGTGGGGAGGGAAGCTGGTGGAACTGCCAGCCCCAGGCGCCTGCAGAGCCGTCTAGAGCCACATCAAGTGTTCTCCATCGCTCTCAAGTGACTGATCCCTGGCTCTGCCTCATCAAATACCGTCACCAGGCCCTGCCGTGAAGAGACTGGGGAAGATTTTTACTCTAGAACAACCACCTGCGTACTGGTAGGATTGAAAAAGAAACAAGTTTGAGGTCTATTCACATTTCAGCCTTCAATTCCACGTGGAAAGTTTTACACAGAGCTTCAGCAAATTCTGCTGGAGTAGGAAGTACTAAAGAAGACCTAAAGCACAAGGAGAGGGGATTAAAAGCCTGATGTTCTTAAAAGGGGAAGAAATCCCGCACCTAAACATAGAGATGAGATAAAAAACAACTTTGTTAATCAAAATTATCTGAAACCGGAGAGGTTTTTGTCACTGAAATCGCGATTTAACTATTTTAATCAGCCTAACACACTGCCACCAAAAATTTTGGCTGGTTGGAGTCCGACTCAAGGCTTCAGTAGCTTCAGTCTGCCTGGAAAGCTGCTCGGGGCTAAGGGCACTTGCATTTCTCATTATCCTCTTCTAACAACAAAAGCAGAGAGCAGCTGTGAAAAAATGTCTTGTGTGGTCAATGGGAGGAGGAGACAGAGAAGCAGGTCCTTGGCAGCTCCGCCGCTTAATGCACTTTAGGCTGATCTTTGAAGTTCTTCACAGAAATAATAGTAAAAAAAAACCACCAACCAAACAAACCCAAAGGTCTGCGATTCCCTAACTGTCCATAGAAAACTCTCACCCTCCCTTGTCTCTCTGTCCACCTCCCGGATGAGGTCAGGACAGGCTTCTCCGCCCGGTCACATCTCAGTGTCGGCGGGGCTGTGCTGCCTGGTTGAGTGGCCGTTTTTGGAGGACGCTTGGCCGGTCCCGTTCTCCTGAGTCCCACCGTTGAGGTTGGGCTTCTCCTGCAGCTCAGCTTGCTCTTGGGGGGGCATCATCAGCATCGTATTTCCCTGGCTACCGCTTTCCGTGTAGTACGGGTCTTCAGCCTAAAGAGGTACATAAATAACAAAGGCAGAGTTAGGGAAGGGAAGGGGCTGACAATGACCAGCTTGGATTGTAGGCAGCGCCTTGGCTGCCGGCGCTTCCTGGACAGGAGGTACAAACAACTACAGGCATGGGAACCTGCCCCCGGCGACCAGAAGGGGAACAGAAGGCCTGAACCACGCCATGGTGAGATGAAGCAAGAAAACCAGCCAGGAATTGCTATTATTTTTTTTTTTCCTCCTGGACCTGAAAAGAGAAGCCATTAGGTTTTGTTGTTTTCTCATATCCAGGTTTTGTTGCTTTCTCATACCCAGGTTTTAGAGCTGACCCTGCCTTGGGTTTGCAAAGCCACCCTGCGACAGACCACCTCTGCTTTCCACTTTGGTCGGGTAAGAAGCACCACTGAATGAGAGCTTTGGAAATTGCCTCTTTTTCTTGCCCTGCCTTTCTCTCTTTCAGCCTGGCAATAGACCTGCCGCTCGCAGCAAGGTGCCAGCAGAAACGCAGGACCACACCCAAGCAGATGCAAAGACACGCTGCGTGGCTTCTAGCTGCTGTGGCTCTGGATCCTCCAGAGCTGTCTCCGGCCCCCATCGTGATAACTCCCCATGTGTCAGACCACGACAGGTCTGGTAGCAATGCTGGTGGTCCCGGGCTGCAGGTGGCAATAGCCAGCCGGTAGCAGATAGCCCTGCTCCTTCTGTGCCCAGCAGCATCCAGCACACGAGGCAAGGCGCTGAGCTTCTCACCCTCTGGTGACACCTTCGTCCTTGGCACCGAGATGGGTGGAACTGGATGGACATGGCTGTGCATTTACACGTCTGCAATGAAATAACCTCACGGCTTCCCAGGACACAACCGTTCGTGTGCCCACGAGCAGCCACAGAGGAAGAGCCGTCCCCACTTTACAGAGGGAAACTCACTGGTGGGAAAGAGTCCTCAGTGGTCAGCCTGCCTGGAAGAGGGAATATGGAAATAGGAAATTTCTTTCTCTTTCTTTCTTGATATGTTTTATTACCATTTGCTTGTTAAGTGGGGGCAGAAATAGCCTTTATTACAGCATGGGGACAAGACAGACACGTAACTCAAATGCAGCGAATGGCAAGTTAAAGTGGGTCACGTTTAATGACAAATTCATAAGGTTTCGGTGTCTCTGGAGGGGTCTTGCTGGATGAGTTCTTACTGCTGAGCAAAAATAAGTGTTAGACCCAGAAGTATGAGTGAGAAAGGGGCGGTTTTCCCCTGGGAGCAATCAGCTAAGAGTTAATTTCAGACAGCAAGAGAAGTTTCCCTTCACCCTGTACGGCCTGGCCTCCCTGCTTCTGCCCAGGCTGGATCAACAACGCCCCGTGTGCCAGCCAAGCTGTCCCATCGACCTGGGGACACAGGCAGGTTGAGGAGCTCGAGCCACAGGGTGTGGAGCAGCCCCCTCCTCTCCCACCCAGGCCCCCCCTGGGCACTGCCAGGCTCCTCTCTACCGGCTGTTCTGCCATCGATAAGCACTAACCAGCCTCTCTCCCGCCGGGCTCCAGCTCCGCCGCTTCATCAGGTAATATCCGGCCAAGCCCAGGAACGCCAGCAGGAGTCCAGCCGTGACCAAGGCGATCAGGGTCTTCTGAGAAAAATCCTGGTGGTTCCTCACGTTCCCCCGTTTAAGGGATTTGATTCCAAACTGGAAAAAAAAAACCAACAAAACACCAAAGAGAGTCGGGAGTCTGACAAACAGGAAACGTGTGCGTGTGCTGAACAGGCACCGGCCGCAGAACAATGCTGCTCTTCACCTCCTTCGTACACTTCACGTAAACAAACCGCCCTTAGCTACCCAAGCTCCTGAGCTTTGCACTTGCCCTGTGAGCTCTCACGTCCTCACGGTCTCCTTTTCCATCCTAGAGTCTTCTGCGGCACAGGGAAATTTACTCCCTTGGAGCAGAGCGCTCAAGCCCTGAGGTTTCGAGCACGCACCTGCCCGGCTGAAGGCTCCCCGGGCGCTGCGGCTCCTGCTTTCTTGGCTGCCCCTTCCACAGGCACCTGGAGCGCAGCCGCTGCAGCCTCACTGGGGCTTCGAGAGGAGGAATTCCTAAGGTCAGCGCGGTGCTTTGAAGAAGCAGAGCGCCAGTTGCATCCACAGAGTTATTGCTGGCATCTAGGCCTTTCTTAAGGAAACGCTACAGAGTTTTACAGTAATTATTTCAAGCATTTCTGCCTTCAGTGGCTGTATTGATGCTCGGACGGTGCACCACCGCACGTCTGGTGGTTGGTTTCAGCCATCTCACCTGCCAATGCTCAACAAGTCTAAAAAATCCCCTTTCTCCAGCCACCCAGACCACCCATTTTTTCCAGCTGAATTTGCTTAAGAAATTTACCTTTTCCCAGTGAGACTCCTGGAGCACATCTGTAGCAGGATCTGGAAGGTTTAAAACAGGAAAAGGACGTCACATAGAGGGTCAAGCTGCAGTTCATGTCGGCATCGATGCACCCGACAGTTGCTGAACACGGAGGAGCCACGAACCCCTTTGCTGCTCTGGAGGCAACGGCATCAAGCAAGACCCCAGAAGTTGCAGAGAGAAGTCTCCTCCCAGGAAGCAACTGAGGAATTTTGTCCCATGGCCTCTCCCCACAAAGAGTCTCCTCTACCATTGCCCACATCGAGCTCCTTACCCCATTGCCCACATCCAGCTCATCATCCCATTGCCCATATCAAGCTCGTTATCCAGCAGTCTCAATGACAGCCAAAAGCATGAGCTCCACTGACCTCTCTCACCGACGAGGATGAGGAGCAGACAGTCACGGTCCACCTCGGACGAAGCCAGTTTAATCTGGCAGGGGGAGGGGACGCGGTGGGAGCTCTCCTCGCATATTGCACTCCATAAGTCCGATCCTTTCCTCTCTAGGAAATGTTTCTGCAAAATTTTCAAGCAAACAGCGGTTAAACCAACCAAATCGACTCATTCTCCACCTCAGTGATGCTGGCGCTACAGCCACTAGTGCTGGGCATTCACCCTTCGAGGTTTGGCGGCTCATCAGAAACAAGAAGAAGTGACAAACCGCACTGGGCTGGGTCTCAGCCCTTCCCCTCTCTCTTCACCAGCACTTTGAGCCCCAATACCAACACCTAGAAGGTGGAGATGCTTATTTCTTGTTTCTTAACTTAATGAGAATAAATTAAATGAAGATATTCTTAGACACTCTTGCAAATGGCATTTAAACAAAGCTAAATTTAGGGTCTGGATTGCACGGCAAGTCCCTCTGATTTTTGGACTGACAGAACTGCCTGAAGAGCCCTATTGTTTCAGAGTCCCAGGCAGGGTCTGGGAAAGGAGGGAAATAACAAAGAAGCATTGAGCCTTCCTGTTTAGGAAATGTCTTCAATGTTTTTGCTAGGTTGCTGATCAAAGGCTAGGCAAAAAAATACAGATTTCTCACATTTTAGAGCTGAACCGACTCTTGGGTGGAAGAGGAAGAGGAGTGAGGAGCTGCAGCCTTTCCCTTCTGCGGGCCAATTTCTGTATCAGACAGGATAGGCCTTCTCCTTGGGTCTATTTTCAGCCACAGTCAGGCTTGGAGATGGAGCCCACAGTTGCTAAAAGGCGTTATCAGCTTCCCTAACATCCTCCCAGCTTGGGACATCTACTGAGCTGTGGCCGTGCCCACCCCTCGAGACAGAGACTGGCTCCGGCTGAATCCCCCGTCCTGCCCCTGCTCTCCGCTCGCTCTCCAGGAGATACCCACCAACGTGGGACTGCCAAAGAGAAGCAGCCCCTCCTGTCTGGCAGTGCTGTGCAGAGCCAGGCAGCTCGGTGCCTTCCTCTCTTTGCTGTAGAATTGCCTCAGCATTGTGCTCGGATCCTCACATCCTCTTAGCGGTCAAACATGCTGAAACTTATCCACGGGAGGATAACAAACAAATCATTTTCAGCTGTTTCTATAGAGCTTGGCTTGGGGTGAGAAAGGCCAAGATGGAACAAGAGCCCCAAGTGCGTGTTTTCCTTTCTCTGCTGTGGAAAGAACTCATCGGAGTGTCAGAATTTCCCTTCGCAATTAGCAGCGCTGGGTGCCAGCTTATTGCTCATTTGCTTTGGGAAAGGCCAGCAGGAAAGCGGGACACGGCGCAATCCCTCCTATCTGCTCTCCTCGCAGCCTCTCTTATCTGGTTCCCAGGTTCTGCGGCTGCTGGATTTTCCCCCTCGGTGAAAAGGTGGAGGCAGGGAAGAGGTTCACTGTGGGGTGAGAACTCCCAGAAGAACAGCTGGAAGTGGGGCCGTTGGACTCGTTTCACACGGTTAAGAGGATGTGCACTTGGGTACAACTCCGCAGGATATTCTGCCTGCTATATATGCGTCCGTTGTGTCTGAACCCTGTGCCCAGGAGGTGCTGTTCCCACTAGATGGCATCTGTGATCAGAATCACGCCCTCCCGGAGGAGTTCGCATGGGAATTCTTGCTCGAGTGCAGCCCCTGCAAACAGGAGCGAGTCTGAACGCTATTTAATTGCCACTTTGCAGAGAAAAGACAAGGACGAATTCGCTCATCCCGAGCGGTGGCGGGAGGGCTGACCAGCAGAAGGGCAATGAACCCTTGTCAATATATACCCAGGGCATCGCCAGGTCTGCTGTCCCACAGATCCAGCTCCATCTGCCCTCTGGTGCAGGTTGTACCTCTGAAGTGAAAGATTTCTTCCCTCCCACCCACAAGAGCGTCTCAGTCGGACTCTCTTCTGCCTTTATACACGGTCACATTTTTGGTGCACGTGGCCAAGGGCAGGTACAGAGGGCCTGAGGTTCCCTAAGGAGCTGGTGTAGAGGGGGACACGGATCAGCCACCCGTGCTCCTGCAGATGCCTTGATTTCTTTCCTAGGGCAGCTGGCAAGACAAAAAAAGGCGCTCGCATTCCCAACAGGGAAGAGGAAGAAGAACAATAAAGGCAATTTCCTGTTCAAGAAACGGCTCGACAAGGCTCTGAGCAACCTGATCTAGTTGAGGATGTCCCTGCTTACTGCAGGGGTTTGGACTAGATGACTTTCAGAGGTCCCTTCCAACCTAAACCATTCTATGATTCTATAAACATGGCAGGAGATACTGTAGAAGCTGAACTGAGCCCAGATCTCAATCACGAACAAGGAGGTTTTATGCAACCAGGAGGTTACATTTCCCCTGGGAGTGCTGTGACCATCCCTTTGGGATCCTCCTGGGACTGCTGCAATCACCCCCACCTCCATCAGTTTGGCTCTGCCCTAGAGATACCAGTGTGAGCTCCCCACTCCACCCCAGCCCCTCAGGTATGAGGGGTGAGCCCCTCACTGCAAGCCTGAGAGCGCAGCAGGAACCTGCCCTCAGCTTTTTGCTTGCAGCCCCCTCCTTCTGCATGTCCCCCACCCCTCTGGAGACAAGTGGCCACCCTTGGGCTGCAACTCACACAAGTATTGGACTCGTTGAGCTGCAGGCAGATGGCTCCAGTGTCACTCATTTCTTTGACGTTGTGGCAGGTGATGGGCTGGAAGGGAAGAAACACAGCAGTGCTATCAGAGAACCCTTTGGGGGTTGTGAGGCAACTGCAGCCTCCTCATGGTCCCACAGCCCGCCGTGCCCAGTCACATCCTCACCTTCGGGCTGTCCCTGACCGTGTGCCGTGACGTGGTGGCAGCCGAGACCGGAGGATGCCCCGAAGTGGCAGGAGAACTCATCAGAGCCACTGTGGACCCTGCGGT
This sequence comes from Baryphthengus martii, assembly GCA_013396935.1. NCBI lineage: Eukaryota > Metazoa > Chordata > Aves > Coraciiformes > Momotidae > Baryphthengus > Baryphthengus martii. Next base: position 441,724 of record VWZK01013974.1, on the reverse strand, counting down.
TTCTGCCATCGTGCTGAGTCTTGTCTCTGGGCTCTTGGTGGTGGAGACCTCTCGGCTCGTGTGCTCTGTGTCCGAGGGGGTCCCCAGCGGCTGCGTGGGGGCTCGGCTGGGCTGCGGGCTCGTCCACTTACTGCTGCTCCCCGGGGAGGTGGGGCTGGATGCCAGGGACTCGACTGCAGCTTGAGTTTTGAAGAAATGCAATGAAAAGGATACAAGGGAAAGCTTAAGTCCTCTAAAATCAGTGCGTGGCATTGCGATGACTGAAGTACAATATTGATTTGTCATAGCCAGCGGTACCAGAACGTGTTGCTGGCTGTGTAAAAAAACGCCCATTAGACTTGCTTCAGTTGCCTAATTGTTACATGTGCCTCATAATCTGTTTACAATGGGCTAATTTCCTGGGCATACGCTGCACTGCAGCAAGGAGGCCGTTGCCCGACCTCCCTGAATTGCCCTCTTCTCCCCCTTGATCCAGATTCTTCAGAAAGATGTACTGGTTTCCAACAGCCTTAAGAGAAAGGTTCGGTACATCTGTGCAAGGCTCCCTGCTTTGAAGCCCTCCAGAGGCTGAGCCTCTTAGCAGAAAGGCTGGCAGACCTCTGACAGGTGCCCTTTGCTGAGAGGAGACCAGGTATGTCCAGATAAAAGCTTAACAAGCGTTTTGTCCCGTTATCTCTCAGCTATTTGGAAAAGAATGGATCTAAGGTGCCCATCCTGAAGACAGCAGTAGTAGGTTGCCCTAGGTGCGACTTTTTGGACAGCATTAAAGCTTTTGAGCAGGCCACAGGCTCTTTTTTTGCCAGCACAACCCATGCACCAGCCTTGTGGTTTCTTAGGGCAGGCCTGTGCACTTAATACATCCGATTATTAATGCAAATGTTACCAGGAATCACAAAGCGAGCAATTACCAGGCATCTCTGACGTTGGCTCAGCACTGCTGGGGGCTCTGGAGGATCCAGGGGCTCCAGGGGCTGCCGTGCTGCTGCTGCCTTTTGTCTCCGTGGCCACCGGCGTTGGGGCGTCTGTTGGGCTCCCCAAAGCGTTACCTGGGGGCAGAGGAAGGTGTCAGGAGCTGCCAACACCCCAGCCCAGCCCCGAGCCCCTGCCTGCCCTCGAGAGGCCCTGCAGGGCAGGAAAGGTTTATTTTTTTTTTCACAAATCCACTTTCCTCTTGCCCCCAAATGTCAGGCTGCCTTAGAGCTCATGGGAGGGAAGGTCAGAGACTAAACATCTCAGCTGGACGAGGACCAGACTTTGGTGCAGCCCTCACAGGGACCGTGGGGCTGTCGGGGTGGTGCTGGAGGAGGAAAAGCTCCTTTCTGCCCTCATCCTGCCCCATCCTCGGGCTTATTGAGGGATGCACAAAGCTCTGCACCAAGATGGATTTCATAGTAGTTTGGGTTTGTAATCCTTGGAGGAAAGACTCAGGCCTTGGAAGAAATCACTCGTGTGCCTCAGGAAAAATAAGTTGGATTTGCAGTTGCAGGCACAGTCTCAAAGTAAATAGAAACATTCCCATTGGCTCAGGCTCAGCTCTGACTCATGAGCAAAAACATCTTTGGAGGTAAAACAGAATGTTTGGAGAACATGGCTGTTCTAACTTAAAGTTTATATATTGCTTCCTGGTACGATACAAAGATGACACTTCCAGCTTTCCCTTCTGAAATGAACTATATGAGTGAGTTCAGATGCTTTTCTTCCCATTTTTTTTAACCTTTTCTAGTCTTAAGATCCGTTTTCACTTTTAACAAAGAGCTTCAGTCTCCACTCCAGGGCTGTTGCTGGTTAAGATTCTTATCAGACACTAAAGAGAAAATCATACAAAATATGTTGTGTCATTTGTATTTCTGCCCAGGGGAGCCTGAGCTCCAAGAAAAGTTACTTCATCCTTTCAAATGACTCCTCGAGATGGAGCAGGACTGACAGGTCCTGATCAGCCGCCCGGTGCCGGCACCAGGGCAGCAACCCCTGCCAGGCCAACACACGGTCCCTGTGCACGGCAGGATCTGGCTCTCCAGTATGGTCCTGGCAGGGAATTTTCTCCATCAGGATGTCAGTACTTTGCTGGATCAGGTCCAGAGAATCTGGACGGTTTATGAAAAGCAAAGACTGAGATCACTGAAGTTTATTTTGGCAACGGGCGGCAGCAGGCAGAGCTGCTCGGCTGTTCCTGCGGCCGGTGGGTGGTTTTATCAGAGGGTGCTGAGCAGGGAGCTCACCTCAGCACGGTCCCATGGGGTTGCTTGAGATGGTGCATCCCATCTCATCTCATCCCATCCCATTCTGTCCCATCCCATTGCATCTCGTTTCATCCCATCCCATCGCATCCCATCCCACCCCAGCCGAGCTGCAGCTGTTTTGGGGGAGGCGGGGGCCCTGCCGAGGGCTCACCGCAGGTGCCTGGATCTGGGATTTAGGTTCTGGCCTGGCTTTTATTTAAGGGAGGAGTTTCTTCTCTCCAAGACAATTCAGTTCCAACTGGTTGAATCACCAATTCTGATGAATTTTAACAAATGAAAAGCAGGAGCCGTGACTGCCTGCCCAGAATAATGAGGAACACGAAGTTAAAGCTGCACTGTGCACACAGCTTTGGGTTTGCTTGGACACGAGCAGGAAAGTTTACATCACTAGAACAATGCAGCGCCTGGACTTGACCTCCCCAAGTGCCACAGCCACCCAAGCACCTTCAAACTGTTCCAGATGTTTGCAAAGCACCAGAGGTATTTCTAATCAAAGTCCTTTCACCACTGAGTATCGTCAATTGAACCCTGGATTATTGCTCGGAGTAATTTGTGGGAAGACCCGTCACATAGTATTTCTTCCCTTCATTGCAGCGTACGCAGGCTCTTTTATAGAGAACATGGTTAAGTTTTCTGAAACCTCGGGACTCAGGAGATAAATAATGATCCAGATGCAGGCTGGATAATCCACACGGTGCTCAGCTCAAGCGGGTCATTTACTGCTCTGTGCATTTTTACTGGCTTTGCTAAACCTTATCCACTCATTAGCGTTAAAGGGGTTGAGAGTTTAAGCCCAGCTATTTATTAACCTCGGCGAAATCTTCCCCTGGCAGTGCCAGCACGTGTGGGATATCTGAAGCAGGCAGATGTCTGAAAGAAAACTGCACTTGGCTGTACCCATTGTATTTACCCACCCAGCTTTAAAAAAGCAAGTGCCTCTGATTTTTAAAGCTACTTTAATGATAGGGCTTAGGAAGTGTCTCAGCTTAAACCACATTCAAAAAGCAACAGTATAAATGGTAAAGCAGTTGACTTGGTCCAACACTCATCCCTAAGCACTAAGCCAGGACTATAGAAGGCAAAACTCCAGTGTGGCAAAGGCTCAGGAACCAGGAGAAAAGTTTCCATCCTTTGAGCCCTGCTCTGCACCCACAGAGTTGAACATGAGGGTTTTCCCCTGCACATCCATCCCTTGCAAGGAAACCCCCAGGGGATTCCCAGACAGGAATTGCACCTCCTGTGGTGTTACTGGCTGAAACATGGATCTCTTGGTGAACCTTTCACTGACTGGCTGCCTACTTCAGTGCTCTGACACAGAAACCCTGAGCTGGGAGTTCCTCAAGTTCTTCCACGTGTTTAACAAAGTCATTTCCCAAGCTCAGCCAATACACCAGAAGCTACAGCAAAGTCCTACAGGTGACCCAGCACCACAGTACTACTGGTACCAGCACCTGGAGAAGAGGAGCTTGGAAGCTGCATCCAGCCCAGGCTTCCCGCAGCAGCTCCTCGGAGGGCTCCAGCTGCATTACTCATCCCTTCCCAGTTTTACTGCTCTCAGCCATGTGGCAGGAATTCAAGCGGGTGGAGCCCTCTTCCCTCTGGAAATATCTGATAAAAGTCCTTTCCCTCCCCCTTTTCCTTATCCCAGGCAGGATATGGGTGTGGGGCCGCAGTCACGCAGGGCAGGGGGCTCTGGGGAGCCCCCGCACTGAACCCCAGCTCCTGGACCAAGGGCTGCCATAGGCTTGGGGCCTCTGCAGCAGCTGGGAGCTGCTGAGGAGTTCAGCAGCGTCCTGGGGACCGAGGTTGCTCCTGGCTCGAGCAGTTATGATGTGCAGCCCTCTAAAGGACATTAAACTCAAGTGGCTGTGAGTTTTGAAGCTCCTTTTTTCCTTCCCTGATTGTTAGAACTTTTCTAGGTTGTGCAAAAGGAACAAAGGAAAGAATTGCTTTAAAATTGAGATTGGTAGAGATGAATAAAAAAAGATATAAATAAAGAAAGATAGATTAAAAAATGAGGAAGTGTCTCTATTAGGTCCAGACAGAATATATACTCTCTTTTCCATGTACATGCTGAGACAAGCACAGGACAGCTCTCCACATGCTTTACCAATACCCAATTTTACCACTTTGGTCCTTTCACAACAAGATGCTGCTGCATCTTGAGCGGCCCAGGAGCATCAAGATGGGCATAAACCCACGCCGTGCTCTTTGCCACTCAGCAGTTCTCCAGAGGATGAGGGAAAGCCCAGAAGTGAACATTTCACGTGCAATTTGCTCTCTGCTCGAGGTTGCTCGTGGCTCTGGGGTCCGGCTGCAGTTTGCAGCTCCTCAGTACCCAGCCTCCATCCTCCCCACATGTGGCATTTGTAGAAAACCTGCAGCCCCAGCCACAAAGTTGGTGGGGTTTTTTTCCCCCTATAGAACACATGGCTTTAGTTGAAGGTGTCCTGGAGGCAGGTGGAGGCTGGTTGTCCCACCCTTGGCAGTAATGCCAGGAGCCAACCTGAGCAAAACTCCCCAGAACTGGGATTTCCATCAGGAGCTGCACAACTGAAACCTCCCTCGAATTCTTTTGGCCTCCCTGGAGAGGTGAGGAGCGTGCCGAGCCCTGGGGTGAGCTCCCTGCTCCTGCTCTGCTCCGCAGCTGCAGTGACCAGAAATAAACCTCCTCTGCTTCCCAGCGAGTGCTGCTAAAGCTCTGCAATATCCTGCAGAAACGTGGAGCCTTGGCAAAAGGGATGACAATTTGCAGCATTAAACCCCCTGCCATCCTGGTAGCTTTGTCTTTACAAAGGCACGTTTTATCACATTTGTATTACTTTTGTATTATGCTTTGTACTACGAGGAGCTCAGGTTTTGCATTTCAGGTAGACACTGTTGCCTTACACTCTCCCTCGCTGCTGGCTTCAGCCCACCCAGGTAATCCTGAATTTCATTTCTCAAATCAAATTGTGGGTTTTTTCCCCTCCCTGTAAAATTACCATAGACCGGAGGGTCCGGCACAGCAGCTCGGGTGAGCAACGCACCTCGGCAGCAAAGGGAACATCAAAGGAGCGCTGTGAAGCAGAAGAACAAAATACAGCAAATTCTTTCAACAGATCTGGTCGCTCACATTCGTGGGAATGAGGAAAAATTACGTTTGAGGAGACACCCGCAGGTTCCTGGCTCCTGTCCCAGCACACTATGCGGCACAAGGAGCGCTGCTTCACTCTTTATTACTTGACGGTTGTTGGGTTTGGGACAAAAATGGTGATATTTCCCTAAAATATAACCCTTTTAAAAAAATACCACCTAGAGAAAATCTCTGTGTTATTATTCACTTTTTCATATGTTGAATATTTGAAGAGCTGGAATAGGAGATTTTAATATTTATGGAGATTCATTTGATTTTCAGCAAATGTTTAGTTCCTACCACAAAACAAAAGTCAGGTTGATTTACACCAATGCAGACTGAGAACCAGCTTGAGCTGCGGCTGCGCTTCACAGCTTCTCACACTGCTCTCGCATCTCCTGACTTATCCATAATGTTTTAGGGAACTCTTCCATCCCAGTTCCTCTCCCATTCAACCCAGCAACATTTCCCATCTGCAGCACGTCGCTGTGACTGTGTTGCCCAGGACGCCTGGTGCGGTGCTGGCTGCGAAGCGTCACTGCAGCGTGGAAATTGCAATATCTCCCTTAAATACACCTTAAATTGCATCCGCCCCCAACTCTGAGCAGCTCTCTCAGAAGTTACAAAGAAGTTGCCCCACGCACGAGTCTCGCTGCTGGCTCTCACAGCTTACACCCCGGTGTTCGCTCCAGTCAATACTCACCAGCCAACTCCACCGCGCAGAACGCAATCCAGCAAAGCTGCCTCCACTTCATTCTTTTCAGACTTCCCCAGAACAGCATTCCTGCTCCCGGCTCTCGCGACGGCTCTGACAGCTCCGTGGGTTTTCAGTCCTGCAGCAGCTCTGAGCTCATGCAGCTTGGGTTTAATTCAAGCCTTTGAGATCACTCGGTTGTGGGGTGGGTTTCTCTTCAGGGGTTGTGCTTACGGTTCAAGACTGTGAGGTGGAGTTTCTCTGATTTGGTCTCACAGTTTTTATACAGTTCGTGGCAACCTCACTATCACTTAGGTAATTTTCTCCTCCCCACTTTCCTGCCAGTGCTTCAAAACAAACAAAAGCGGAACCCTCTCCCCAGCAAAGGATCCCAAAGCCTCGCTGGGCTTAACTCTTTCCTGAGAGTCGCCTGTTTTCCCCTTGAAGTGAAGGCGGGGATGCAGCGTGCTCCAGCTGGAAGGAAGGAGCACGGTGGACGGAGCCTGCTGCTAAACTTCCCTCAAAGCAAAGTAAACACCGCCTGATGAGAGCAGAGAAGTGGAGAAACCCCAGGTCCAGCCACGGCCAACGAGCCCAGCGCGCAGTCCCAAGGCTGTGCTGTGGCCAGTGCCGTGGAAAGGGGAGCTCTGAAAACTGGCTTCAGAATCGGAAAATTTCTCAGCAAATTAAGCAAGGAACTCAAGGATGCGAAATCATCGCTGACCTGAAGAGAAGTAACTCCATTAGCTTCACTAAATTGACTTTGGTCAAACAGAGAGCACGAATGAAATGGTTTAGAGAAGGTCTAAGGGACAGAAAAACCCACGGGCAAAAACTGCTGCATAAAACCTGGAGCAGAAGAGAGACTTGAGACTAATAAATAACATCCTGGAGCTCATTTCCATTAATAAGGCATTATAGAAACATTAAAAACAGCATAGAAACACTGACTTCAGTTTTATGACCAGCCTGAACTTTACCAAGTGGAAATAGTTGGTCCTGACTCTGGTTCTCCAGCGGCTGCACCCCAGGCACACATGGGACCAGCTCCGGAACTGGCAGGATGAAGGATGCTCTGCAGCAGGCAGCACACGGGGCTGACTCAATGAATCCTAATATGGCCTTAAAGAAACAAGAATTTTTCCACAAGTTGCTCGTTGGGGCTTTTTTAATAATATTTTTTATTTTATTGTTTAGTTTCAAAATACTTTGGTGTTTCCATTTCTTGATTTTTATGTCTGAGGACACCAAAGACAACAGAAATGTCTTAGTAATAATTTTGGCCTTTGGGGAAAAAAAGAGAGAGATGATCACTTGGGAAACTAAATTCCAGTTCAGTCCAAATTCTTCCTTTTCATTTAAAGCAGAATGATGCCATCACTAAAGGAGTCATTGCTAACAGGAAATCAAAAATGAAGTGGTCAGGAAAATAGCTACGGAATGATGGACAATGAAGAGCTTGCTCAATGTATCATCTTTTTCTGGATGCCCCCATTACACTTCTACAGACACATGGCAGGAGCCAGCAACAGGATTAGAAGACAGGAAAAAAAATACAGTGGAATGATGTACAAAGAAATCCCCAAATAGCATTTCCCGTGTACACATTTATCGTTACGATGAAATTCCAGTAGCTTTTGTTTTCAGCCTAGGACAGGAGTTGGACGAGATGATGTTTGAAGGTCCCTTCCAACCCAAACCTTTCTGTGATTCCATGACAGGAAAATGTCTCTTGGAAGGAAACATCTGCAGCTAAGAAATGTGCTCTGACATCTATATAAGGGTTTCTATTATGTTCAGCAATCTACTGCTGAATGGCAGAGCTCTACAGCTCTAATAAAGACCGACATATCCTGGTAAAAGATGATCTAAAACATGGTATAAAACCTGAGTGGACACAGCCTGGCTGCCTCCAACAGCTCCCACCAGGCATTTTCTCTTTATTCCTCCCTCTCTCACACACCAGAAGTTGGGAAACATGTGACTCAGGTTTGCCGGCAGAGCAGTTTAGAAAATATATTCAAAAGATGAAATGAGAAAACTAGAATGAAGCAAAGGTCCTGTTTAAATAATGGATTTTTTTTTCTATTAAAGTGAGAATTTGGGCTGGATAACACAACTAAAAGTGAAAAAAAAAGTTGAAATTTCAAAGTATCAGCCACTGGGAAGGCAGAAGACCATCTGGAGAGGAGCAGCATCCTGAAAGGCACTGAAAAAAAGCTGCTGAGCTGCCTTGGGCAGCGCAGGGCTCAGGACCACACTTGTACAATGAAAGTAAAAAATTGTAGAAATACTTAGAAATTTTATTCTAGTACTAAAAATACATGAACTGTAGGAAAAGAATAAACCAAAGCAGCTTGTGCTGAGCCCTTTGTTTGCATGGCAGTTGCAGGGGAGCTCTGGACCATGGCACAGCCCCAGGGTGGGTCCCCACCAGTGGCTGGTCCTCCTGTGCCCCCCAGCCCCAGTTTCCTGCCATTCTCCTCCAGCACCGCTCCGGGCTCCTGAATGAAAGAAACCAACAGAATCATCCGGGTTTGGCTGCTGGTTTTGTTTTACCTTTCAAATACGGACTAAAAATAGAGAGCTGGACTAAAAATAGATGATGAGCGGGTTTGCCAGACAGCGAGCACAGGAAGCTGCTGGGTTTGGTTTCCAGTGGAAGTCAGGCTGCGTTTAAGTGACATTCCCTGGGTTAAAGATGTAGAGTTTCATTAATACTCATGCTCACTGCGTGCACTGAGCACATCAGACCGTGCCTTAGAATGCGTTTTTGGACAGTGCCCCAGCTAAGCCCAGCCCAATAGGTAAATCTGACATATCCTCAAATGAAGAACCAAAAAAACCCCACAACTTAAGTAAGTTACTTCTTAAGATGATCGCTTAACTGAAAGCACTGTCTTCAGAGGAGTTTAGAAGAGAGATCTAGAGATGCTTCCACTCTTCCAACCACTCTGCTTTTTGAGCCTCAGCCGTTGCTCCAGCGCAGGCATCGCTGTGCTGGCTGTCGGGGACGCGTAGCAGAGGGTGGTGGAGATGGCGGTGGTGGGACCCTGCCCGCCTCCAGCACAGCACCAAGGCTTCAGCAAGACCGACCCAGTCTAACCAGCAGCAGGTTGGGCTTTGTTGTCTCATGTCCTTTCGTAGTTTCAGAGTTGCTGTGAAGTGGGCAAGCTCTCCAGTTAGGGGGGTGGGGGTGTGTACGGCTCCAAGCATATTGCAAATATTCAGGATGTCCAGCTGTAATGAGGCTCTTCAGTTATTTCCGTCTGTTTGTTCAAGGGCCGGAAGATAACACCTTTTTTCATTCATCAGACTCTCCGTTTAAACCTCTGTTTAAAGTGACTTGAGCACATGGTAAACTGTAGAATAATTTCCTCCTTTCAGAGCCCTAAAAAATTTTTACAGCTAAACATTTGAAGGCCGAAATAAGAAACATGCAGTCGAATTATCTCAAAGCGGAGTGTATCGACCGTGTAAGATTAACAACGGCTCAGTCAATTTCAGCTAAACATTTCGGGGATCAAGTGTCCAAATTTCAAACAGCACAGCGATGAAGGCTCGTTCACATAGGCTGGGAGTTTGCCCAAGTGTTTAAGGGTGATTTAATTTAATTGTGAATGATGCAATAGACATATGGCTAGGAAGTTATATGCCAGGAAGCATGTTTTCTATAAGTATTTTAGCAGGCAGATGGCATACAATAGTTTTGGAGTACTCATTTCCTCACCTCTTAAAAGCTGCTATTTTGGACAGATGAAATAATTAGATTCCCACCATCCTCCCAGGACACCAGAGCTGCTGGCCCAAAGGATGTGTAATGTTAGAAGGCTATTTCTGTACAAAATCCCGTCAAATAAATCAAACCTTTCACTCACCTACCCGTTGCCATTCAAGAGTTTCAAAGCAATTTAATAACTTTCCCCACTTAAGTCGAAAGCAAGCGTTAACACTTGACAGCCCTCCCACCACCCGGGCGAGAGCAGAGGCACGTGGAAGCACTTGGAGCGAGGCCACACCACAACTAAACCCCAAAAGCCAAATGTTTTGCATCTCAACCCTCAGCCTTAGCAACCAAACCGCACCACTTCCCAGGCAGACCAACACTCTGGAAATTCCAGCCCATCTCCTACATCCACCGCGTTCAGGCCTCCAAAGAGCAAGAGGGTCCCGCTTTCGGGAGCAGTTCAAGCATCCCTGCATCTGTACGAGGTGGGACAGCCAGAGCAGAGTTTGAAGCTGCAAATAAGCTGATATTTGAGTGAAGTTTGGGTTATTTCTCCTAGTAAAGCTTCTAAGACGCTATTGGGATGGTATCTCCTTTGTGATAAAAGAAGGGACCAAATCCTGACCAGGGCTGAGCAAGGAACTCCCGTCCATTCCTAAAGCAGGACACAAGCTCTCTGCTCCTGAGGAACAAAGTGATTGTAAAGAGTTCAAAATCTTTCCCAATCTTATCATCCTTATCGCAGTTTCCTTAAGAACTTGTCATCTATTTGTTTTATTGTGTTTGGTTTTGCACGTTATTATATTTATATCGTAAGTCTTGGGGCAGGAAATGCTTCCTTCAGTACTATTTCAGAAATTACATCCTGAGACTCCTATCAAGGCATCCTTCGAGTGAAGGATGTTCTGGAGAGATTACTGCCTCCATTTCTACATCAGAGCTACATCTGCTTCTCCCAGGCCTGGAAGAGCCACTCACCCCTGAAGGAACCTCCCAGGAGGATGCTGAACAGGACCTCTTTTGTCCCTTCACCTCATCTTCAGCTGCACTCAGAAATGAAGGTTCCCTCCTCCCTTCTTTGTAATCTCAAAGAAAAACCTCCTGCTTCAGCAAGAAGTGCTCAGCTTGTCTGGGTTCTTAAATTTACTTGCAAACTGAGTGCACAGAGCCTTTAATAACCATCATTTATGAACAAACTCTGCTTTTCTACACCACTATTTATCTAGGCGTTTGTATTCTTTATCTAAGCCTTATTTAAATACAGTTCTCAGAATTAGAGACCAAACATATATATCTTTTTTAACTCGGGCAAAGTCTTGCCTCTTCATAATCTCTGCAACTGCATTTAGCGGGTGCCTTGCTATTTATTACTCCCTTGCACAGCCACTGCTTATTCATTTACACTCAGCAGAGTCATTCCTCAGGGAGACACAGCTGAAAAAAACCAACCTCTAAGAACATCAGACTTTTGATCTGTAGATCATACATTTTATTTTTAAAAGCTTTTGGAAATCTTGAGGAAAAAAAAGATGCGTGGTTGTTGCAGCTGTAACGTACTGCTAATGAAAGCAGTATATTAAAACAAATTGCTTAGTATGATTATTCCACTAAAATCAATACTTTCAAGTAATATAGCAAATATGAAGCGTACACACGACTACGTTCAAGCAAACCATATGGTGGAGAGATCGCTGCACAGTTTTATGCCTTAAACTTTTCCTTCAAGATTGTTGGCTCAAAACTAATCAAGGCTGCGCTCATTTGCTACCTTCTGTCTGTTCAGCACTTCATAGGATATTACGAGGTCTTTAATCTGGTTTTAAGGGGCAGGCTACAATGTAAATCAAGTCACTTAAGCATTTTTCCATGAAACGGTTCCCCAGTTGCATATTTTCCGCAGCAATACCAGAGATTGAATGAGTCAGAAGGAATTGCCTTGGAAAACAAGGCGAGAATCGGGAAAGCCAGGAGCCTACAAGAAGTAGTAGCTTTTTAAAGTTGCAAGAACAAGGGTCTAGATGTGAAAAAAAACTCTGGCAGAGGACAGGCAAAGAGCCAGAAGATGCTCAGCCAAAGCTGCTGGTGTGACCTGGAAACAGTTTGCAGCACACTGAAAACCGCCGGCAGGAGCCAACCACCCCAGCACGAGTGCAAAATAAAAACCTTTGTGTCTTTGAAAACAATTCCTCCCGGCTTTGTAATGGAAGGAATGGGATCCATGGAGATGATAACTCACCTCTGACTGGAAAGTGTTGGAGAGCTCCGAAGCACCAGCACATCCCACCTTCCCTTCATGGGGGAAGAGGCAACTGGAATCAGGGAGAGCGAGAAAACTGAGCTAAAAACTCCTTCAAGTAGGGCTTTGGTCAGCATGAGAGCATTGGCTCTCACTAAAGCCAGGAGAAATCCTCAGAAAGAGCAAATTAGGTAACGACACACCTCTGGAGGACCTGGCCATGTCTCTCCTGCCTGCACCAGCTACAGTTGAACTGACAGCACCAGGATTTTAGACAGCTGCTGGTGGTGAGCTGCAGTGCTGAGGTACCCTCGAGATCTGTGTTTTTGTTTTTCTAGAAATACGCACGTTTGTTTGTATATACAAAGGGTGACAAGTAGCTGCAGCAACAGAAGAAAATGACCAGGAGAGGACAGAGAGGAATAAGTCATATTTCTGTTACCATCCATCACCACCTTCGGGCTGTATCAGAGTCTCATTAACCTGGCTGATTTCATTGACTGCTTTTCATCGCTGCACCATTCAAAGTGCTTAACTGTAATAAACAGCAGCACCACAAAACACCAATAAAAATCATTAAAGTATGGCTCCTAATTTAGTACAAAGATTAGCTTCTCCATCCAGGTCTGCAGACCGCTGATTGCAATTTATTTCTCCTGTTATGGATGTGGTATGAACATAGAACTCAAATTCATCGTTTGGGCTTTCCACCATCCATCAGCAGGACTGCAGCAAGTCCGTTGTGTTGAACACTACTCAAGACATGCGAGGAGCTGAATTTCAACTTTAACTCCAAATAAATACTATTTGCAATATTGGTTATTTAAAATGCAAATAAATTATAGAATCTTTTTGGTTGGAAGAGACCTTTAAGCTCATTGAATCCAACTGTTAACCCAGCACTGCCAGGGCACCACTAACCCACGTCCCTCAGCACCACACCTCCACGGCTTCAAAATCTCTCCAGGGGTGGCAACACCACTCTTGCCCTGGGCACCCTAGGCCAGGCCTTGACAGTCCTTGGAAGGAAGAAGGCTGCAAACAGCACAAGGAGAGAAGAAAACAGTACTAACAAAGCAATAGACAAAACAAGCGAGGAGCATTACCTGTGCTCGAGATGCCACTCTCCCTGCTCCGGCCGTACTGACGCCACTCACTGAAGCAAGTTGAAAACACAGCCCTCCCCCCTGGCCCCTTATATAGAGGTATGACTCCGTGTGGTATCGACCATCCCATTGGCCGGCTCAGTTGTTTACCTCGGCTCTGGCCCCTCCCAGTTGTAGCCCCACCCACCTAATTGGGCTAATTGGGCTAATTGGGCCAGCAGCTGCTGGTGATGATTCACCTGAACCCAGCCCAGGACAGACCTAAACTCAGCAGCCGCAGCAGGCATTTTTAAGAGCACCTGGGGAAAAGGACTGGGAAGGGCTCTCATCTCCACACTGGCCATTGCTGATAATAAAGTGCTGCTGTTTTCTACCTGGGAAATGAGGTCCCAGAGGTACAAGTCACTCTGTTTTTCAAAGGAAGGTGTGTTCAAGTACATAGGCAGGAGCATCCTCGCTCATTACCAACTCCTGCTGCTACTGACCCGCTGCACTGGAAACTCTAACGGCCCATGTTCAAAATATCCTTTTGTTTTGATTTTAAAGTCATGTCCTTGGTCTTAATAGTGATAAATGAAATGGAACAGAAACGGAAGAGCCACTTCTTGGGTTGTCTCCTGAAGAGAAGGATGCAACAGCAAAACTATTTCAACTGCAGTGCTAGATGACCTGAAAAAATGACAGGGCTCTGCTAACAGTTATGAGCACACAGCTAAATTCAGACGCCACTTATTTATTGATGTGTTTGTACAATAGGAGTGGTTGGGAAGGCTGCAGACTCCCAGGTACCTTCTGATGGCACATAATAAGCACAGACAACACAGACCTACAGTGAATAATAGAACAAAAAGCTTCCAGTATCACTGAAAATCAAAGTGCATAGGCAATCAGATGCTATCCAGTTAAACCTCCCGGGAAGGGGAGCGAGGGGCATCGTGCGAGCCGAGCTCTTGCCATGAGGGAGGCGCCTGTTACAGGACAGTTGCATTAAAATGTAACCATCCCACAGTGTTAGTGTTTAAAATTATAGCGCTGTTTTACCATATAAATTATAGTGTATCTCATCCAGTGCTATTGATAAGGTCCAACTAAAGAAGCAGCATGGAAAACACATCCAAATAGTGGCTGCAATCCCAAACCTAGATTCTCAGCACTATGATGACTCAGGAGAAAAAAAAAATAATAAATCTATTTATGAGATAATAAAAGATGCATTCAAAATGACCAAGATGAACGAACTTCCCACAGTAACAGAGAGTTACTGGCTCTGTTTTTATCCTCGAGCTGCAGGAAGGATTCCAGGCTCGCGCAGAGCTTGCCAGGCATAGCCCCTCTGGCCTCTCCACGCTCAGGATGGCAGCTCCTCAGCCACAGCAGGACCACACACGTGTCCAGACACAGCGGCGATGATCCCAGCGCTGCTGGTCCCCTCCAAGGGATGCAGCCAGACCAGCCACAGGGCTGTGGTTAAATCCTCCCATTCCTGATGCGGAAATACAAGCGATTTCACATCGAAGGAAGCCAAAGCAGCCCTGAGATGCGGCCGTCCTTCCACCACTCCCCTTTGCCCCCTGTTAATAAACCCTGTGCTTTCTCCAATTGCATTTTTCTTTCAGGTATTTTTCTTCTTAGCTCCATCAAATACTTTTTCCCCCAGCGGTACCACAGCGGAGTTACGGCCGCTGAAGGTCCTGACACGACGCAGAACAGCCTCCGTCAGCTGTTTAGTGAAGAGCAGAACTCTCTTGATACGGGAGTATGTCGGTTCTGTGCTTTTAGAAAAAAAAATCTTTCCTGCAAGGATCTCACACAATGATGAGGAACAAAGAGCACCTTGATTTTATACAGACAGAACCTGGGGATCTGTGAAGGGGGAAGAAGGGCAGGCCCTGGGGGATGCTGCGGAGAGGAGCTGGGGGCGATGCCGCAGTGGGGCTGAGGGGAGCGGGACAGAACATGCATGGATGTGGATGCTCAAGAGCAAACAGCATCATCACAAGGAGGCCAGCAGTGCACAGCCTCTGCTGCAGCAGGAATCGTGTTTTCCTGCGATATCCTGCGCAGAAGGAGAAGCCGCCAGGCGCGGCTTTGAGCGCAGCTCAACATGACTTTGGCCGGGCCAGTCGGAAGGCTGAAGGAATTTGCACTCTGAGTTTGAGATGAAGAATATTACAAATCGACTGGTTTTTCCACCTCCAAGAACTTTTCCTCTGACCCTTCGGGACGCAGGCCCCTCTCAGCAGCATTTGTAATCTTAGGGCGAGCATCGGTGATGAGAAGTGACGCCGCATCATTTAGCTAAAGCGCTGCGGTGACACAGGGCACACGATCGATACGCGGAGGCTGAGGCTCCATTACTTACAAGAAGTGCTTCAGAGAGCGCTTTGGAAACGCAAGCCCTCTCCTGGGACCTCTCCTAGATGGTTTCAGATTAATTGTTACAGGTTTGTTGGTTTGTTTTTATGGAAGAAAGAAGATTTGTTTGCTTTTTTTTTCCCCCCGGAGTTTTACCATCATCTTTTCTCATTAGGATGGTGGCGGGAGGTCAATAGAGTCTCCCCGTCGGAGCCAGATTCCTCCATAATTCGGAAGGGAAACTTTCAGAGCTGCAGCATTTGGGGCACCTTCCCCAGCGGGTCACTCTGTGTTTCAGAGCAAACTACAGACCATGCAACCACCTCCCCACTACCACATCCTTCGGTAAACACAAAAGTTTTATAATTAAAGGCATAAGAGATGAACTGTGGCCCTGCTGCTCTCCAGGCTCAGACTTGCTGGCTCAGTGGTCTCCCAGCCACGCTTCTGGTGGCGTTTTATTGCCATGCACAGGAACAAAGCAAAGCAGAACATCCCCCCCAAACCAAGCTGGGGTTTCTCAGCCCTTCCTACTCAGAGGACAGAGTGAGGGCTGCCTCCCTCCTTCTGCCCCTGTGCCTTGTCACCATTCTCTCTGGTTTTTGGTTTTCTTAATTATTTTGGAATCTAGAGAATAATCTGTCATCAAATCCTGCAGAACAAATTGAATGTCAGGTTTGCAAGCCATTCTTAATAAGGCAGATGGTATCACAAGCCTGTAAATCTCCTCCCAACTTCAATGCATCTAAACGCTGACAGATTATCCATTAATGGGCAGATTAATCCTGAACAGCAGAAAACAGTGGGAAGGGAAATACTTGCTTTTGTCTCCATAACAGGGAAAACGAACACGCTAATATGTACAACTCACAGGAGAGGTTGTGGTTCCATCCATTATGAGCACAGGGAGCGACGGGCAGAGCCCAGAGGTGCTGAGCACAAGGCAGCAGCTGCCTCCAGCTGCCCAGGGCCTTGATGGGACTGGTAAAAGAAAAACAACTTTATGATGGAAGGGGCAGGGCTGACTGTCCTGATGTCCCCAAACAGACCATCTTGCTGTCAGCATTCCTGATTATTTCCCTTCCTTTTCCTTTCCTTCCAGGCTGGGACAGGCCACAACCTTCCCGAAGAGCCTCTCCCTGACAAGAGTTGTTTTGCTGAAGCCCCTTTTGGCCAACTCCTCTTTGTCAGGCTCAACTGCAGCACGTGCTACTTCACTGGCCCTTGCACAGCCAAGTAAAGGATTTTTTTTGCCCTTCTCTGTGGCAAGTGGCGGCCCCCCCAGAGCAGCGTCCCCTTCCCGATTCCATCCCCTCCTCTCCCCGCCGCTGATTTGCTTGGCAGGTGTGAAATATTAATTGCCTCACAAGGGAGCTCGGCTCACTGTCTGTCGCATTTGACTGAAATATTCTCTGCTGCAAATATAATTACTGGGGGTCTGGATTTTAAAAATAGCCTCTCGCCCGTCTGTTAATTAGGAGCCATGCTTTGCTACACAACGAGATATTTTGGTTAATTATAAAAGAGAAAAGGACAAATTTGTCACGTCTTTTGTTTTCGTTCCACCGTGTCTCCCGGTGACAGCAGTGCCGAGCTGTGATGGACTGCTCAGCCGACAGCACCAGATGCTCCCTCCCAAAACGGGGAGGGGGTCAGCGCTGGCTGGGATCTCAGCGCTGGGAGGGGGGCTGCTCCTGCCTCCCGTCACTGCAGAGAAGTTTAAACAAAGGAAGGGAAATTTCAGTCAGAACCTAGATCCTCACTGAAGTGTTCCCCAAACAAATGAAGGATTCCCGATTGAATCCCTGATTCAAAGCACTGAGATATTCTCGTGAACTCTGCCAGAAGGGATGGCTTGAGGCTTTCTGGGCTGCAGCTCCAGCATCTGATGGACCCTCTCATGTCCATCCTCTGCTTGAGCAGGCAACACAGCAGAGGTGGCACAAGTACATCCTTCCCCTGCCATTCCCAAATTAAGCAGACCTCAGGCTTGCTGAAAGCTCACACCAGTACTCATACTCATTTCTGCTTTCTTTCTTAAAAAGAAGAAAAATAACCCCCAACATTTCCTAAGTGCCAGTGCAAACAGAGGAGAGCAATGACAAGTCTGGAAATGGCAGACAAAAGTGCTAACAAACCTCCCCTTGGCCTCACGTGCTAATTAATAACGTGTTAATAAACCTCCAGAAGAATGAAGATCAATAGAGCTGTTGCCTTCCCAGGCCCTGCTCGAAAACCTGCCAGGCAGCAGATGCAGCCCAAGAGAGGGAAGGGCCAAGCGTGGCTTTGTCGGTCCTGAAACGCCTGGTCACAGAAAACAGCACCCACCCTCGGCCCACGCCAGGTACAAAACACCTTTCTGGGCTACATGAACTCATTTTAGCAGGAGTCCCAGCAAGAACCAGAGGATCCCGTGGGTTTGAAGCTGTGCTGGGATATCAGGGCACGAGGAGGACGCAGAGGAGCCGCCCATGGCAGGAGCTCGCAGCCAACACCCAGTTAGCAAAACTCGGTGCTAAGATGCATTGATAGAATGTTTCATAATTATTTATGTAATTATCCAGCGTAGCAAAGAATCCATGATAACAGCTTAAATTGATGTATTAAGCAGACACAATAATTATTCCAACAATATTGAATGCTGTTCTGTCAAATAATCATTTCATGAACGTGAAGAAAGCTTTCAGAAATAGTGCCATAATTCAAGAGCCAACCAGATTAATGACACAAAAATTCCACATCCTTTTCCTGAAGACAGACAGAACTTTGTACATGGAAAATTAAATATGGATGTACAGAGCATATATGGAAGGATCATACATCAAAACCAGTAAGAAACAACAGAAGAGGGAGAGAAAAAAAGACAAAGTAATCGGGAATAGAAAATGTTGCCTGTAAACTGACAACCTGGACGGTATCTTTGCGGCCCAAATTCCATCCCAAGCCAGGTCCATATTGTCCTCCCAGTCTTAGCCTTCCTCCAGCAGTAGCTACTGGGGAAAATAATAATAGTAATAGGTTCTGACATAGCACAGGAAAATCCCACCAAACGAACTGCAGCAAACCACCTTCTGCTGATACCTCAGGAACGCTTGGAAGCGTGGCCCAAATTTTATAACCTTGTGATGAAAATTAAAAAAATAAAGCCCAGTAAAAATCCATGTGAATTACTGAAACTGTAGCTCATTATAACAGAAGAAGGGAGCCTTTGTTTTCAGTAAGGGACATGGGAGCGGAAAAACAGCAGAAAAATGATGCCAAGGCAGAACGATTATTTCATTGTGCTAGAGAAGCGTAAAGTTTATCTCTTTGATTACTACCCTGATTTTCTTGTGCTCCCAGTTCAGAGACCAATAAATCAGGAGGGTTTCTGATGCTCCAGCTCTGCTGCTGGAACCAGCTTAGACACAGAAAGCTGATCTGCCGGGACGGGTGCTTGGTGCTCGTCACGTTGCTGCCTCCTCAGCCCAGCATCCCGTGCCCTTTCCCGCCTAGAGCACGGGATTTGAAGTGGCCTCTATTCCTCCTTTCGCAATACAGAGCTTTGGGACAACAATTTTGAGATCGGACAAAAAAACAAGCTCAAGATTTACACAGGTTCCACCCTTGGACGTGTCCAAGCTGAGGGTGTGATGCTCTTGATCATGATCAAAACCATCTGCTAAGTGCCTAAGGCAGAGCAGGGAGGGGAATTTGGGGTTTCCTGATTGTGGGAAAACGGACAAGAGCAGGCACAGTCCTTCTGCCTTTCAGGAGGAACCTACCACAGCGGTCATCACCCCAGAAGCAGGAGAGGCGTCTACTGGAGACAGCCACAAGCCCTGAGCAGGGAGCTGGTTACCTCCCTCCTACTGCTCCTGCTCTTTCCACGTGCATTTCTGCTCTCCTGGGAGGAGGGGGGTTGCGTGACACTCGGCCCATAAAACATGTCAGTGTGATGCTCTGTGTAAGAGTGACATAACTTTTATCAAGGGGAAATTTAAGGCTTAAGTGCCTCTAAAGTGCTGGCACCGCTCGCCATACGCGCTTCGCTCTTTTTGAATATTACACCCATTATCTGTAATTCTTTTTCCTCTTGGAGAAATATTAGCATGTACTTTTCTCCTCGTCAATCACGTTTTTTGACCTTTGCATCATCAGCCGTCTTTAAGAAGGTCATATTTATTCTGATGTCTATGCCTTACAGAGCCTCCCTCCACTTAACACCACCACCAAGCCAGCCTGGAAATGGCATTTTTGTACATTTATCCGGCATGTTCCCTTCAGGGAATTCAGGCCGTTTCAAACTCAACACGGAGGCTCCTGTCACTCACTAGAGGAAAGCATCTCGCCAAGGTGGAGACGAGCTGCACCGTCCCCATGCTCATGGGTGCACCGACCAGCCCACAGAGACCCTCCTGCTGAAAGACGCTTTATCCCCCTCGTTTAACAAGTCTCAACTTCTGCTGCAGCAGCCGGTGCTTCTCGCAGAGTCGTGGCCATAGCCCTGAGCTCCAGAGGGGCTCCCACCCTGACATCTCTCACAGCACCCCAGCCTTGGTACCAGGGGCAGGCTCTCTGCAGGGTGCTGGGGTGCAGAGCATTGGGGCGACTCCAAGGACTGATCCACAATCTCTAGAGCGTTTTGGGGTACGGAGCACACCACAGGGCTTCGAAATTGGGCACCAAGTTTGTACGTTCTCACTTCTTCTCACATTTCTGTTTCAAATGAGGCAATAGCCTTGAAGCTGAGAAGCAGAAAAATACAGAGCTACGTCCCAGCCCCCAGCCTGGCATTACAACCAGGATGAACTTTTCAGATACTTTCAAAGCCCATTTACAATCCACTGGCTCGGTTTATAGACCGAGGTTTTGTTGTTTACTGTTTGCCCTGCTCCATGGCTACAAATCACCATCCTGGATCGCTAGATGACAACTGTCCTGCAGAGACAGGACACCTCAGATAATGAGTCAGGCCAGAGCCTTTGTTCTTGAGTTCATCACTGACATCTTTTTAACTGGAGACAAAGGATTGTAGTTCATTGTCTGTGTGCACGGGGTCAGAAACACATTCAAGGCATAAACACTGAGAAGCTGAACCAGACGAGATACAGAAAAGTGCTTTACAAATAAAGGTTCGATTTCACTCCCCACTTAGTGCTAATCCTGTGCAACCTGCTGTTGCCTTATGTCCCTCTGATCCCTCCAAAGCCTGGCCAGCACTTCACTTCTACCCCATCTTGGAAGTGATCTGCAGCGCCGGAGGAGCTGCTCCCGGAGCTGTGCAGCCTGGAAAAAAAAAAAAAAAAAGGAAAGAAAAAGAAAAGCTGGAAAAAGCCACTAGATGGCAGACGGACCGCCGGGAGATGGAGCATCGCCCTCCTGGAGCTGGACCAGCCTTCCTTGGGAGCTGGAGCATCCCTCTCGGACCTAGAGCATCCTCCCCGCCAGCTGGAGCATCCTCCAGGAGCATCTGCCCCGCAGCCTCGCACCTCTCCTGCTCTCCCTTGCCCCTACTTTTTCTCCACCCTTGTCCTCGTCTGGGGTCGCCCGCGGTGGGGCTGATGGGGCTGTGGGGAGCAGCGGAGCCGGGCCCTGGGAACCCAGGCCCAGCATCAAGCAAGCTCCGCTATCATCAGTGGCGTGCACAAATTATCCCCATAATTACACCATATGCACAAATTGTACCATATTAATCACTATAGAATGCTAATTACTCTGCCCGCTGCCCTGGCCTCGGGGGGAGCCCCCCCCCTCCCCAAGCACCCTGGAGGTTTTGCGGCTGAATTAGCCGGAGCAGTTCCCCCCCTGTGCCTGGGAGCTGTGGGGGTTTGAGAGGGGGCAGCTCTCCCAAAGCACCATCATTAACCCAGCTGCAGGGTGTTGGTAGCTGAGAAATCCCTGTCATTTCCCTGAATGGGGGGCGTTGGGGGAGAGTCATTTGTTGTAATCACAGAATCACAGAATATTAGGGGCTGGAAGGGACCGCGAAAGATCATCGAGTAATAAGGCTCTTTTGTGCTTGTGTATATGTGTTCGGAGGCTGCTGCGGTGGTTTTGGGGTTGTAATTGTGGTAACAGATGCTGGAAGAGAGAAGTTTCAGTCCTAGACCTCGTGTCCTGCTCATTACTGCCTCTGTGAGCTGCCACTCGCACCCCAAAGCTGCTGTTTAATGAGCCTCACTCAGCAGCAAGAATCAATTAATACTTGAGAACCTTGGCTCATTCTCATAAATGCAAAGCCACTGAGTTAAAGCAAAAATAAGTGGAGAGCAAACCCTCGTGTGACATGCCACCACGGGGTAGCCACAACAACCCTGGGCTCTGCCATGAGATGAAATGTGCGTTACCCGTGTCGTGGGCTCGGCTCCATTCTCCCCCCAGCATCCCACAGCCCGCTCCCCGTCCCAGCCATCTGCAGTATTTCAGATGGTTTACCCGTGAAACGTGTGGAGAGAAGGAAATTAAAAGCCGCACTGTATGTAAATGGGAACCTGTGCAAATGTGCTCAGGAGCTCTGCGGAAGGAGCAGCTGTGATTTGCCAAGCCAACCAGAAAATTAAAAAGATTGTTTTACAAACAGGCAAGAGGGCCTGAGCCTGTGTGCCCGTGGGTCTGCAGGGGCGGCCCTGGCTTTGGGCAGAGCCGTGGGTCCCCTCTGCTCCTTTTAGGGCAGGAGCCTGCACTGGAGGCAGGGAAGGAAGGATCCGCAGCCCCTTGGTGCTCCCATCCCCTCCTCCAAAGGCTGCTTTCATCCCCAGAACTATGAAAGGCAATTGAAGGGGATGTGATCTGTAGCTCTGAGCTGCAGGGTGGGTAATAAGGCAGTTGAAAGTCTCCATCCCTTCTAGGTCAGTGCTTTGCAGACAGGTCAGGGATCCATCTGTGCATTTAACCCCCGTTTGAAGCGAGGAGGACAACCTCGGTGTCAGGGCTCCACGGAGATGGGAAAATTCAACCTACTTCAGTACCTGGCAGGAACCTCTCACCTGAGTAGATGTTTTTGCTCAAGTCTCATCCTGCAGCTGACCTGAGATCCCTGAAGGTCACACAGCTGCAGAGCAGTGACTCATGTCCCTGTCACTGTGGTCAGGAGCCACACCGGAGGGAGGGCAGCACCTTCAAAGTTGGGGGAGGGGGCAGGGGGAGGAGATGGCAGCGAAACGCTCATGAGCAGTGCCCGGGTGCAGGGCTGCTTAAAAACTCGAGCAAGAGCAGCTCTACTCCCCCGAGATCATCCCAGCCAGGCTGGGCTGGCCCATAGCAGCTGTAAGACACGTTCCCTGAAGCTCCCCAGGGATCTTCTCTCATTCTTCACCCACCAGGCCTGAATCTATTTCTTGCTGCAGGTTATAAGACTTCACTCTTACACTCTGATTTAATGAGGTGTCTTAAATGTGGCTTTAATCACAGCATTAAGGTAGCGGTCACTGCATTCAAACTGGTGAGTGCAAACATCATTCCTGAGCAGACAGCTCTGCTGCATCCTTATTAATCCAAAAATCATATCCATATTAATCACTCCACTGATTATTACTCAACCCATATCCATTACCAACCTGCTAATACTCCAACCCGTGCACTGGGGCATCAGCTTCTCCGACAACCGGTTCCTGCTGCTCAGCTGCAGATGCAGGAAGAGATCCTGAGATCCTGCCTTGTTTCCGAGCTGCATCCTCGGGAGCGAGCTCCCCACTTAACAGCTCGGTATCGAAAGGCAGTCAGTTTATTAGTGTCTGTGTAAACGAGGTGTTTGTTTGAGATCTGCGGTTAGCACAGTGCTAAGGAGACCACCGTGGGCACATTTCCTGCAGCCTCAGCACCCCCTGAGCTCCAGTGACTGACTCCCTAGAAGCACTGAGCTCTTTTCTACACCTGTAGCAGGTGAAGTGAATCCCACCCATCAGCACGACAGGAGCTGCCGGCCAGGGCCATTATTCTGCCCCCAGCCTCGAAGCCAGCAGCCAGTTTTCTTCTGGAAGCATCAGGCCATCCTCCTGCTCCTACCACATACAGAGCAATCCTTCGAGACCTCTCCCAAAGTGGATTTGATCATTTCTGGTGCTTGATCCATTTGTTTGGTGCATTTGTTCTGTGCAAGTAGCCTTGAGCCACTTCCCTCCCGGGCAGGGTGCTGGCACCCTGACCTGTGCTTGTCCAAGGCTAAAATGCTATTTGAGCACCTATAAAATATGCATGAGGGTTGTGACCTAGTCTATAAACTCCTGTACAGCCTGAGGCAATGCCTTTGTGGCGAGCTCAGAGAGATTGCAGGTTCCCGCTGCAAAAATCAAATAAATGTCAAAAGAATGCTTAAAAACTCGAGTAAGAGCAGCTCTACCCCCCCGAGATCATCCCAACACTTCCCTTTGTGAAAGCTGAACATGGCAAAAAAAATAGAACTTTTGAGCATTTATATCTTCTCCTCAAAGCTCAGCCTAATTGAGCGCTAACAAAGGAGAAAATGCTTTCTCCGCTCTGGGCAGCCGGCAGCGACTGGAGCAGAATGACAATGCCGGCGGTGCTGAGACCGCCAACTCCATCCAACCCTCCGCAATTCCCAATCAGCTCCTAGGCCACCCATGGCCGTGTCACCACGGAGGGTCTATGTGTCCAGAACCAGCCCCAGCACCCTGTGGGGACTCAGCTGATGTATATTAGTCCCTGGTGCTTCCGCAGTTCCTTCCACCTGAGGCCCCCAAAATACAGTGAGAGCTCCTACCACCTGGTGGGAAGTCACTCCGTGGTGGTTTTTGGCAGGGATGGAGGCAGGGGGGCAGGCTGCTCACACAGCGAGGCAGCCACAAAGCTGGGAGTGAACCACAGAGGAGAATCATTCCCTCCACTGCAGGAATAAACACAGGATTATTTATTGCTTTGAAACACCAGGAGGTTGTGGCATTTCCAGCTTTGGTGTCTATGGTCCTGGCACTGGGCTCTTTGCTCTGGCCACTATCTGGCCATTGGTGGCCCTCTGAAGGTGGCAGGGAGGAGGGGGGAGCTGGAGGGGGTCTGGAGCCCCAGAGCATCCCCCTGTCCCCTCCCCGAGGGCTTGATGCTGCTCGGGATGGAGGGAGGTGTTTGGCCAAATCCCCATAGCACTGGGTGAGGGCCGAGCAAAGCAAAGCAGCCGTGGCGAGGGATCATTTTTCAAATCACAATGATCACTGCTGATTTTGCTTTAAATGAGCTGCAAAGCAGGAAAGCTGCGTTTCACACTGCTAAGAGAAGAGCCTCCTGCTCCCTCCCCAGCCGGCTCCCAGACAGAGGTGGTGTGAGCACCGAGGTAAGATGTGCACAGAGCTCCAGGTGGACCCGCTTACAGAGCTCCAAAATTTGTCTTGAAGAAAATCTTGGATGAAGGAGATCTGTTTATAACCCCCCCCCCCAAACATTATTCCCGAGCTGAGGCCACAGACAAGCCTATTTCCAGGAGTAATAAGTGCGAAACGGCAGCCGTAAAACCGCAGTAATCAAATGTGAAAAGAACAGCCCAATTCATTAATACCCAGACAAGCTGATAGAGACATTCTTAATTATCAAATATTACCATGGAGTTAATTTTTACCTGAGTTATTTAAGCCTGGCCATCCCCCTTCCCTGTTCTTAGACATTTTGCCATAGGGCAGCAATGAACATTTGTAATTAGATTCCTTCACTGGAGTTAATTATGAAGCGACAATGAAGCCCGAGTGGTTTTCATTTTCCTAAGCACTATTTTGAGCTAAAAACAAATCCTTTGGTTTGGCATCAATATTTGTAATGTTAAGTTTAACATGAACCCTGGGGTAATACTCCTGATACAAACAGATATAGACACGTTTGTGCTGCGTTAGGCTCTACATCTATTTTATGTTTTGTTATAACACTTCCACGTTATTTTATATACACTTGTCTGCACAAACATATCTACAGACTCGAGAACCTTGGCTCAGTCTTGTAAATGCAAAGCCACTGAGTCGAAGCGAAGAGCAGATAGAAGACTTCTCTCCTGGAAGATCTCTAAATTAATTAGCTACTCTTCAGCCCGGTGGTGTCACATCAGTAGTCCCCACCAGCTCTTGGCAGGTTCCAGATTGTCCCAGCCTCTGGGGAAACGGGCCAGGTGAGGGGTCCTGAGTACCCCAGGAAACAATCCTGGCTTAGGGGGCAGGAGAGGAAACATGAAGTGTCCACTCAACACTAAGCTAAATTTCCATGACAAATGAGTTGGCCACTTAAATGGAACGAGACCACGTGTGCTTTTTGGAATCAAAAGCAAGCGATTTTGGTGGTTATTATTGCCAGTTTCAGATAACTGTCTGATTACATACAATTATATGTCACCCTCTAGCTAAGCATTCACAGAAGAGAAAAGACGCTGGAATCTGAACAGGTCAAAATTAATGCTACGATTGTATTTGATAATTGAAAGTGTCACTTCCATTAGCTCGCCCTGATCACCAGGCTTGAAAAGCCAGCACCGGGATGTCCAAAATCCTTTCCACTATTTACAGAGTGACAGTGATTAAACAACAGGGCGATCCCATATGTTCAGAAGGTGAAATCAGAGCAGGGCTGGGGGATGCAGAGAGCGAGGACAAAGCTAAAATAGGGGAGGGAGGGTAAATTCAAAGCTATTTTGCTGCTGTTTGAGAGAAAAACTGCCCCAGGCAGCCTGCAGAGCTGCCCTACCCCAGCTCAGTGCTCTAACAGAAGCATTTGGAGGTGGGGGTTGCTGGGACCCACAACCTTACCCAAATAAGGGCCAAACCTGGTGGTTTAGTGATCGTTTTCAAAGTGTGTTTATAGCTTTTCACTCTTCCGCACTGGGATGTGGGAAATGATAGTGGGCTCTGAGCCATCTGCATTTTATGCACCCTTTATTAAGCATCACTTGACCCTGCCAGTGCCGATAAAGCCCTGCGACGTGTACGTCAGCTAAAATGTAATTTTCACTTGAGTATACTTATTAAATATATTAACAAGGGGCAGATGAATGCAAATGACCCCGTGGTCAATGCTTGTCGATTGACGTGGAAATTTCTCTCGCCTTTGCTGAGCTGCCGGAGTAAATCGCCTCCCAAAGGTCGCACACGGAGGGGAAACTCTTCCTGCCAGCAGCTGTCCTGCCACCTGCCTCCAATGACTCCACTACAACACAAGGGCCAAGAGCAGGTCAGCCCAGAGACCAGCATCTCCAGAGGTCCCCTTTAAATACCACGTCCCTGTCCTTTGACACTTTGGAAAGAGCTGGGAACCTTCGTTCAGCTCATATTTTATTCTTGGTATAAATTTAAATTAACTCAAGGCTCAAGTGAAAAAAAAAAAAAATCTTCTCTTTTATTCCCTAACTGCACAAATGATGTGAAAATTCACCCACTATTGGGTTGACACACCCCAGTTCAGCACTGGCACGGTTACAAGACCACCATCAGCAACAGGGCTGAGAAAGCCCACGGGATTGATCTGCTGATGTTAAAATCTACCGGTTTAACAGGGAAGATGGCAGGATGTGGCCCAGCTGCCTTCCTAAGGTTCATGTCAAGCATTGCTCTTAATTTTGAGGAAAATACGATAAAATGACCTGCCTGAGGAGCAGCCTGCTGCACTGACATGATGCATTTGCATCCGTTTCCAAGAGGAGCAGCTTCCCTCACCCATCAGCACCACACCAAGACAAGCAAACTCCCTGTCAAATGTCTGCATAAAAACTACATCTCGGGGCAGCACTGAACTCCCTGCTGTGCTCCACGGTGTGCCAGGCCTTCCCCTTCTGGGTTCCATTTATCCTTTTTACTACCTAATTTAGAAAGAAAAAAACCCCAAGAGCCTTCAAAAAAAAAGCAGCAAGACCTCCTGTTCCGCATCCCCATGTTTCTTTTTTAATGCTTCCTTAAGGGTCTCCATTTTTCTGTCACTTATCATCATCCAGAGTAATTTTGGGCTGTTAGAGAAAGTTCATTGCTGTAATTGCAACCATATTGGTCATTAAAGTTGACAGACAGCTGCTGAAGAAGTCACTTGCTGATTCCTGCTACTCAGCAGATGCCTCTCAGCGTTTGCTAAAATGTTCGCTTGAATTTATGAAATGGAAGCAAATGCCTTTTACCTTAAAGACTGACACTTTCAAGGAGGGGAAAACACGAAGAACTCATGCAGGACTTATATTTGTAAACAGCGTTTGCCTGCTCCTTCCCTACCTGGAGCGGAAGAGCCCGGGATGTCCCGTGGTCCACTGGGCTGCCGGCATGGATCGGTGCTCCTCGGAAAGCCAGCCCAGCCCTTCGACCCCTCTTCCCGAGCCGATGGACTAGCACATCTCACGGGACACTTCTGAGCTTGAGGCCGCTCAGCAGTGATGCTAAAACTCCGCACTGAAGGCTCTGGAAGAGCAGAGAGGCCAGCGAGGACGGCAGCCGCCTCGCCTGCCGGGAGCCGTGCCCAGTCCCTCCGAGCCTCCCGGCAGCCACCGCACTTTACTTTTCGTTTGTTGCTGGAAAAATTTCCCGTGCTGCAAAGGTACCACTTGCTTTCCAAAGGCTGGAGGCCAGGGGTGATCCCAGATCCCTATCCACCCCCAGCTTTGCTAGACAGGGGTTATTTCCACATTCCCGCTTCCCCATTTATTGCTGGTGTGATTCAGTAAGTAAATATTTCTCATCAACAGACTCAGCCTGGGCAATAATGCCACACACCACATGTAGGAAAAGAAGGGCCCACTCAGGAGGGCTTTTTTAACCAGTAAACTTTATTTATATATAACAACAGTACAAAGTGAGTCCTTGGCTTGCAAAATAGGAGTGTTTCATATTTACAATAGGTACACAATAATATATTAGAATAATAACAAAACCCCCTTTTTCCTTGGAACATTTTTAAATACTTAAACTTTCTTACATTTTTTTTTCCACAACACCTGTAAAAACAACAAAAAACAGACAATCATCTTAAAAAAAAATATAATACAGAACTCCAGTGTGTCAAGTATAATGGGGAGGGGAGGAGCCAGAGAACGATACGGTGGAATGGGTACGGATACAAATCAATTCCTTATTCCTGCCAATACACAAATCCCCTAAATCTGGCATGTTTTTAATTTAAGGAGGGGGGAGGGCAGAAGAAATCAGCATCTTTTCCATGGCTCATCTCTCTACATTCTGTGACATTTCTGGCAACTCCAGAAGTTTTAGTACCTGTACATTCCCTTCTCCTTGCTGCTTCCCACTGTAACAGCCCCCAAGGTGCCATTAACACAGAAACACTTATTGATAAGAGAAGGACATTTTACTGCAGTATCTTCTGAAGCTCTGAAATAAGGTGGCAAAATCAGCTCATCGACCTTCGGACGGCTCCTCTTGCCAGTGCCCCTTTCTGCTGCCCAGTCCATGAGATGGAAACATCTGATGGAGAAGCTGTTGCATAAACTTCCAAGCTTATTCGAAATAGAGGTATTCAAAATCTCAAAGGAAAGGCCATACAGGAGATCTCAGATTTGACGTGGCAGCCTCGGGAGGCTGAGAGAGTTTGGGACATTGTCCGTGCAATTGGACGGACCCTGCAGCTCTTTTGAGCCTGTTCTTCAGCGCTGCAGGAATGTCTATTTTTTATTTTTCAGCGTTATATTCCACTTTGACAAAGAAAGGCAAGGAATGGGTAACACAGGGGCAAACGGGGATCTGCAAAAACAAGCACGCGGACACCGCCGTGCTCGCCCCACGGCCAGAACACCTTCGGCTGCAGTCGAGCTGCTCCCGCTGCAAGCGCAGCAGCACCGTCGGCGCAGGCGAGAAGAGGAGCCGCTCTTTCAGCAACGGGAGCGGTCAGTTGGTCTCTGCCATCCCATGCAGCCCTGCTGCCTTGACCTCCCCATCTCCCACCGTGGTCACCAGCAACCAATGAAGCCCCCCCAGGCTGCAGGCCACGGACCGGAGACCCAGAGTTTTCTGCTGGGAGCCAGGAAGGCAACAGGCCCTGCCTGCAGCTGGGCCCCCGGCTTCTGTGCCGTGCCTTGCCCAGAACAGGACTGCTGCCTGAAGCTGGGCACTTCTCATGGTGAACAGAGGCTCTGCACAAAGCCTTCCTGGCGGCAAAAATCGGTTTGAAGACTCCTCCCTTTCAAAACTCCTCTGACCGCCTGACATTTAAATTGCGCCTTCTTCGCGGTGCACATCGGCATCTTTTACTCTGATTATCTCCCCGCCAAACGCCTAACCCAGACGTTGGGTGGCCTCATAGCTGTCACCAGGGCTTTGCCTTCAGCCTCCGAGGTCTCGGTGGCCTGGGCTGAAGGCCGGGAGGAGGTCGGGGGGCGATGCCGGCGTGTTCACCGAAGACGCATTCACTAGACAGAGGGGAATGCTCACAGAGCTCTACCGAGGACGCAACTATACACGGCGCCGCAGCTCCCGGCGTTGTTACTGGTGTGCGGCTTATGGGAGAAATGCGATTCTGAAATTGGGCGGCTGAAGCTTTGTGGCATTTTAATGCATCTTTGATGTCAGTTATTTATCCTTCTCTGAACGTTTTTTTTTTCCTCTCTCCAGGGTACAGTTGCTCGTGAGCTTTCCCCGATGTCCCAGCATATTCCAGTTCATTGTAGTTTCATTTAGTTTGGGGAGCCCTGGCCCCGTGACAGGTGAGCTCTGACAGCACCGCAAACTGGTGGAGAAGAGCCAAGGAGAGGCGAGATCGTGGCTGTGCTGCGGCCAGGGAGCAGGCTGGAGGCACGGGCTCGGCCACGAGCATCACAGGGACCGTGCTGGATGCTGCTCTGCTGCCCTCGGGCAGGTCTGTGCTCCTCCCGCCCCCTGCGGACTTGTGGAAAACAGACCTTGTTCGCAGGTCGTGCCCACCGGAGGAGGGAAGCTCTTTGGCCCTTTCCACGCAGACTTAAAATGACTCCCACCAAGGTGCTCAGTCAGCAGCGTGCGGAAACGCAGCCCTGGAGGTTTAAGCCCTCTTGCTTCTGTCCTCCACGCGCACACCCAAATACTTTCCTGCATTTTGACATTTTTGGTGAAGTTCAGTTGAAGGTAGGAGAGAGAATATATGTGGGGATGGGCCGTTAGGATTTTAAGACAGTGTGTTGAAGGCACTGCTGTGATGAAGGTCTCTGTCGCCATCGCGTCGAGCGGCTGCACTCGCCATCCCCACTGCGTCGCGGCACCGAGACCCTGCGGGAAGGCACCGCTGTCCGGCACGGCCACGGGCAAATCCACGTCCAGCCTCCTTTGCGGACAAACCTCCCCGACACGCGCCGCCTGGGACGCTCCCCAACGGCAACCCTTTTGTTTCTCCGCACCGGGTCCCGTGGTGGATCTTCATGCAGGTGCAGACTGGTCCATGCTGGATCTCCCGGGGCCTCCAGCGCTTTGGCCGTGCTGATCTCTCCTGCTTCCCTTTAAAGATAAATTTGTCCTTTATGGCAAAGCGTGGACCACTTGATGTCCACATCCTCTGTACTTTGGTGGGCTGCAGCGTTGTGCTCCACGGCGGGGCTCATGCTTGCCTATAAGCTAGACTCTTGTAGAGGGGGTTTTTAATAAAGGCTTTCATGGTGGAGAAGCGTTTGATTAGCACCTTGCTCCCCCTTGGAGTGGGTGCTTTGATAGCTCATGAGCAGAAGATTAAATGGAATTATTTAAGCGGTGACACCAGGCAGAGAGATTCCGGAAAATGACGTCTCCCACTTTGATGTCGAAATACCTGAAACGAAGCGAACGGGAGAAGCAAAACACCGACCGGCCCTGCAGAAGGAAGAGGGCAATGAGAGGGATGTGAAATCGTTTCATCTAAGGCAAAGTCACTGCCCTCTCCTGACCAAACCTCGAGTCCAGTTTGCTGCAAGGGCGAAGAAAATCCCAATTTGAGATCTGAGGCTTCCTCTCCCCAGAGGAGAAACTGGAAAGTTGGATGCAAACAGGGCAAGAGATGACAAGCGCTTTGCCCCGAGGGGATATGTTGCTTCATTCCATATAATTGCCTGTAAAGATCCATAATTCATGTCGACCACCACCAGCAGACGCTTGGCAGATTATTTATTGGCCACTCCTTCCAGTCAGCACTGCGCCGTTCCCTACGCCAGCCTCCCCAAAGCCTTTTCAGATGAGGGAAGACGAGATGTTTCCGCTGCCTCAGTCAAACGTGTAGCAGCTTACTGGTCTGCAAAGTGCTCCTGCTGCTCTCCTCATCCTCTGCTCAGCTTCCTTCCACGGCACAGAAAATGACCTCGGTCGTCGCTGCAGCACCCACCCTCGGCACCGCCCGACAAACCCCTTGCAGAGAGCCCAAGGGGATGGTTGGGGACCTCCACCTCTGCTGGGAAAATACTGGGGAAGGGGGAATGACAAACCGTTTGCTTACGGGGTGGTCCTGGCCAGAAGGTAGAGAGCAGGAGGGGGAAAGGAGGCTTAAAAGCAGCTACGCAAAAGCCTCTCCAACAGATGTGAAGAAGACCATGTAAGGCCAGCACACATTCCCCAGCACCCAGGTGATGAAGAGCTGATCTTTGCTTTGGGCTAGACTCATATTTTGTGAATCCTGCAGAGAGAACTATTAGGAATAATACTCAAGTGTTTGGAAACCATTTGGGGTGCTTTCTTTGGGCTTCAGAGTACCATAAGAATTTGGTGAACAATCTGAATACGAATACCCAAAACAACGACCACAGCCAGAACCTAGACCTGGAAACCCCTCACATAGGCTGCAGGTCAGGTGAATACCGTTAACAGAAACCAGTAAAAAAATGAGAGCTGGAGGACTGCAAAGCCTGATCCTCTGCAGTCCTTCCCCAGCAGCAGAGAGCAGGGCAGGCCGGTGGCTGCTGCAAGGACGGCTTGTTCACAACCGTGACATCTACACATTTTCTGTCTTTGAAATCAAATTGACTGTGCAGGGGAAGGATTCCCAGGAAGGGAACTCTCCCAGTAACAGGCAGTATGAACCCCGCTCTGCTTTTCTCCCAGCTCTCTCCGTGCCTCAGGAAGTCCAAGCCCTCCAGTTACAAAGCTCAGGCTGCTGGAAATGTCAAGAACTGACTGCACAAGGTTGATTACTAATATTTCCTTCCAGAGCATTAACAGGGCCCGGAGAAACTCACAACAGTGGATTACCAAAAGAAACTGGACTTGGCATGGCTTTTACTGCATGGTAGTTAAAACAAGTTTCCTGAGTATTTCTCTACGTGCTTCTCCCTTCCCCTGTTGCTGGCTCCCCTTAGGATTCTGTCTCAAGACCCCTCGGGCTCCCCTGGGCAGGAACAGCAGAGGAAGGGGATGGATATGAATATGGATTTTCCTTTAACACACACCAACCAGCTGCAAACGAAGGTCCTAGCCCGGCACAGCTCAGAGCTATTCTGCTGCCAAGCTCACGCAGACAACACCGGTCCTTCCATCAGACCTCATCGCCCTGT
This sequence comes from Baryphthengus martii, assembly GCA_013396935.1. Taxonomy (NCBI): domain Eukaryota; kingdom Metazoa; phylum Chordata; class Aves; order Coraciiformes; family Momotidae; genus Baryphthengus; species Baryphthengus martii. Next base: position 408,877 of record VWZK01013974.1, on the reverse strand, counting down.
CCTCCCCACTGCAGCCTGCACAAATAGCAATATTTATTACAGAGAGAAATATTTACAGCGTTCCTTCCCCTCCTGGCACTCTACAAAGGGACACACATAAGCTTTGGTGTCTTTGAAAGAAATAACACTCACAAACATTTGCCTGTCACTGGCCACAAGAACACACGTGCCGCCGGGGCCAGCGAGGGACTGAATATGACAACGAGACGCCGAGACAGAGACAAGACAGCAGCGCTGGCCGGCCCCTGGGCTGCTGGTTGAGGTTTCCCCTTGCCTAGCGCAAAGATTTCTATCCCCTCCCCAGTGGAAAATCAAGTCCCGCGCCTGACCCCGGGCGACACGGCGGATGCCGGCAGAGAAACTCGGAGGGGAGCCTGCGCGGATCGACTCTGCAAGTCAAACAGAAAAGCAATAAATACCTCATCTCGCTACGTCGAGTCTTTTCAAGTATCGCTCACTGTAAACATCGGGGCTTTGTTGGGGTTTTACTGCAAGAAATCAGAGGCGGCTGCTCAGAAACTACCACCAAAACGCAACCAAGGAGGCTTCAGCCCAGCTCTGCCCGACGGGGAGAGGGCGGCCGGGCACTTCTGCTCAAATGGTACCTGTGGAAACCAGCAAGTGGTACCTGTGGAAACCAGCAACACACCAGCTGCAGCTGGCCACGGCCCGGCACGGCCCCGGCCCCGTGCACGGTCACCGTGGTGGTGGCCAGCGAGGAGGAACCGGGTGGAAAGGGGGAAAGCGTTTAAAATCAGGTCTTTCCTCGTTCAACAGTAAATGGGATTTAAAAAAAATATATATATATTGACACTATATAAATACATAGATAAAGCTGGATTTCGGGACAGGTCGGATGATCTGATGGTTTTGCAATTCAGTTCCTTCTAGTGCCTATAAGTTACTCAGCCACGGAACTATTTCTCTGGCTAAACTGCTATTTTGCTTGTGTAAAAAGGTGTGGTGCAAACTTGTGCTCGTATTTTGTATGATCCCAAAAAGAAGAAAAATGTCGGTTTTCCAGACTTTCCAATTGACGTAAGAGTCCGTTTGCAGAGCACCTGAGCCACGTCCTCGAGAGTCTCTTGAGGACAGGATTCAGAGCTGGACTGTGTTGACAGGATCATCTCTGTGGCCTTGGTGGTTTTTGCTCTATTTCTTCTTTTTTTTTTTCTTTTCTTTTTTTTTTTTTTCCTAAAAAAACCCTTTAAATAAAGTTTTATTTTCTAATATACATCAAACAATTTTCATGCAAAGCAGCGGTCATGGAGACATCCAGACTTTCCAGGTTTCTTCTTTCCGTGTATGCTCAAAAAAATCCTCCCTCTTGATCTGACTTGGATTGAGATGCTTTGTCTTTTTCTCTTCCTGCCTTTTCAAACCGGTTCCTATGGGATTTTAAACACAGCCAGTCCTTGGGCCAGTCTCTGCTCCTTCCAGAAGAGCCTGGGTATTTATGTGTGTCCAGCGCCTTTCTTGCTTGTTCTCCCTCTTCATTCCCGAGAGTCCGGGCAACGCTCTGCCCTTTGCCGTCCGCGAGCACCGCGACCTTTCTTCAGCTCTCGATAGACATGGCACCGATGAGTTGCTCTACTTTGTACGCCAGGCGCTGCCTACGCGCCTGCTCGTCCTGCTCCAGAGCCCCAATCAGCTGGTGGAGACAAAAATCAAAAGAGAGAGGAAAAAAAAAACCAAAAACAAAACAAAACAAGAGAGGGAGAAGTCAGTGTGGGAGAGAGAAGGCGGGTGGGAGAGGTGGGTGGGCAGCAAGATGTGAGCAACTCAAAACGTGGATGTGTGAAAGTTAAATAACACACGGCCAAGCAGCGTGAGGAGCACTCGGCTTCGCTGCGCTGCAGCCGCGCTCCTGCCTGCCTTGGGCCAACACAAGGCCATCGCTCCCACTCTTGCACCTTCAACTCCACGTTTCTTGTCTCGTTTAACACAAAAGTTATGAGGTTTTTAAGCCCTAATGGGAAAAGAGCTGCGGCGGCGTGTCGCGAGCGCGCACATGCAATTAAACGACAAAACCCTTCCTTTTAACGGCCATAATTGCAAAATAGGTTCTTCTGACGCTGAAATGAAGGGGTGGAACAGATGGTGAGAACTTGGTTTCAAGGGATGCATTCATTAACGGAGCTCACACTGCCAGGGATGCTTTGCAAACAGGAGTCTGCGCCACCGCAACGTGGGATTTGTAATGCGCCGCTCCCAAAAGACAAGGATGCTTTTGGGCCACAACAATTTTCCACTGCACTTAGGAGTGGGCTGCACTGGGCACATGCCAAGGCTGAGCAATCCAGTTGCTCCCACAATATTTTAGCTCTCAATTCCACTGAAAAGTATGTTAAAAGCACGGCTGGGATCTCAACCTCTTTGTGCGTGAACAGCAGAGAGCAGGGCAGTAGCGGCGCAAACCGCGCTCGTGCTGCACCGAGGACGAGGGAGGAGCTCGGGGCGGCAGCAACGGGGCGGCAGCAACGGAGCGGCAGCAACGGTCGCTACACGATCGACCCGCGGCTCCTCTCCCACGCTGCGCTCGGCGTGGTCTCCGCGCCCACCCCCAGGGACACCCACCTCTTCGCTGTACTTGCTGACGTAGGAGTAGATCTCGTTGAGCGCGCTCAGCATGTTGAACTCGATGGCGTGCAGGCGCGACTGCTCGGCGAGGTAGGCGTTCATGTCCTGGTCGCTGATGGCGGGGAGCTTGGCGATGTCTGCGTAATACCTGCGGGGGTAAGGGCCCAGCGGCAGCATGAGAAAGGCTCATAATGCCCCTCTTCACCTTGGGATTTAAACTCAGCTCTGCAGGGAAAAGGCCATCATCTCACTTCATGTTTACACTGAGCAAAAGAGGATTCGGGTCTGTAACAAGCTCTCGACAACTCCGTGACGGAAGATTGGAGCCAGGGGAGGTTGGTCTCTTCTCCCAAGGAACAAGCAACAGGACAAGAGGAAAGGGCCTCAAGTCGCCCCAAGGGAGGTTTAGGTTGGAGCTGAGGAACAATTTCTTCCGCTCCAGGGTAGTCCAGGCCTGGCCCAGGCTGCCCAGGGCAGGGCTGGAGTCCCCAGGATCCCTGGAGGGGTTTCCAAGATGTGGAGATGTGGTGCTGAGGGACAGGGGTTAGTGGTGCCCTGGAAGGGATGGGGCAATGCTTGGACTCGATGCTCTTAAAAGTCTTTTCCAGCCAGAACTATTCTATAGTTCTAAGCTGAAAACAAGAGCAGTGATGCCTGCCATGGCTGAGCGGTGCCACCAGCTTGCTGCGAGAGTCACCTCGGTGCATCATCGGCCACCAAGAGCAAAGCTGCTCTGTGCAGAAGGTCGGGCAGGACCAGAGTGTCCAGGCCAGCTCTGAACCCACCCTGCTGCCCCTCACCTCTCCACCCAGCTCTTGTAGCTGGGGATGTCCTTGGCGTACAGCAGCTTGTTGGAGGGGGAATCCTTGCCCAGGCGGTGCTCTGAGGTGGAGCAGGAATCCATGAAGGTCTGGGCCACAACGGAGAGGCAGGCGTCCGTGATGCTGCCTTTGTGGATATCAAACACGAACTGGGGGTTTTTGATCACGTTCACCCAGAATCGGAGAGGGAGGCTGGAGGGAAATCAAGAAATAAAATGAAACATTAAGAAAAAGGCCAGGAAAGGACACGTACGGTGGTCTGTGTTCCCAGGCAGAACAGAAATAGTGGGAAGCAGCAATAATCCGAATCGGAGCTGGGCCAGGTCCATCAAACACCAATGAGCCCGGTGCAGTCCAGATTGCTTGAGATGGGTCCTGCTCTGGGCCGGACACCGCTGCCCTGCACACCACAGAAGACATTCTGGGGGCTGATCCTGCACGGAAAGTGGAGGAGACAAGAGCCAGGTGCCGAGGGCAGGACGCCTGCGCCAGGGCAGGGCAGAGCTGAGCAGCGTTCGGTGGCACCAGATGAGCAGCTCTGTGAGGAACCCATTAAACTGAGTTTGTCAGGGTCGAGCGCTGGGCAGTGGCGCTGTGCCCTTGGAGCAGTGGTGCTGAGCCCCTGGGAGCAGTGGTGCTGAGCCCCCTGCGCTAATCAGCCACTGCCCGGCCGCTCGGCAGCCCGTCACCTGCGAGCAGGGAGCAGCCATCAGAGGCTTTGTCCCCCAGATCCCGAGGCCTTTGCAATCAAAGGGGAATTATTATTCCTTTTTTCTTCGGCTGTACAGCAGGATCAAAAAAACCAGCTGCTGCTTCCTATTACCTTTCAAGTCTCGGCTCTCTCTGTCTATCCAGGAGCCACACTCGAGGCTCCGGCGTTAACTCTTGCCGCACCGCAGGCGAGCAGCTCAGCCCCGGCACCGCCAACTCTGCTCCCCTCACCCCCCAGATCTCTCTCACCAGACCTTCTCCCATCTCCCTACCAAAATTCCCTTTCTGGGAATGCTGAGGCCATTCTAAATGCTCAGCAGAGCTGTGAGCTCAGAGATCAAATTTTTGCCCTTCACCTGAGCCCCGCCCCGTGCCCTGGAGCAGAAGGAAGGTCCAGGGCCTGTGTGGTCTGATGGCTCTGGCAGAGCAAACTCTGCTGCTTGGCGCTTTCTTTTCTATTGCTTTAAGAAGTCTCATCTTAAATTTTTGTCATTCTCAAGTTTTTATCCTAATAACTCCTTCTAAGGCTTTCAACAAATTGTTTTTAGCTTCCCACAGCCTTAGCGGGGAACCCAACGTTCACAGCCGTGAGGATTAGAGGCCTTTTAAACCACGAGAGACTTAAGGGAAAATACAAAGTCTTTGGGGAGCAACCATTTGTTGTGCTTTTTTTATCTTCCTCACAGAGGTAAATTTCTAACCCAGGGAGCTTATAATCCTAAAATAACAGCAGAGGCAGAGACGTGGGAGCTCCTGTTGTTCAGAGAAGCCTGAACTCAGCTGCAGCCCAAACTCCACCGCCCCATCTGCACGGGGCACTGGGGCAGCAGCGGCGCTGGCTGAAAAGCATCAGCACGGCTTCGTGGAACACCTCATGCTTGGTTATTCCCAGCCTTCCCAAAGCTCTTTCCCATCTTTGTTTTTCCCCAGGACACAGAGAATTGCTCAATACTCAGCTCTGCCCCTCCACTTCCACCCCCCTGCTCCCTTCTTACCAATTGCTCTTCCACGTGTGCCTGACGTCGGTGTCGTGGATGCCGTGCTTATCCGCCTGCTCATCCAGGAAATCGAACATATACTTGATGGCCAGCGGGAGCGCGCTGCCGCGGTGCACCGTGCTGAACAGCGTCTCGAACAAGTCGTCCACGAATTTCTGCAGCGTACCCTACCGGGAGCAGCGACCGAAAAGGTGAAGGGAGGGGACGGGCACACGCCTGGCTAAGCAGCGGTGGCAGGAGGAGATGCCAGATGGTGTTGCCAGCTCTGCTCAGCCCCACAAAATGCTGCCCTGGACCCCACAGGAATAGGAAAGGTCCGGGTCTGACTGTGCTGCTGGAAGACCCCGGGGGAAGGCTCTGACCTGCAGCTACTCAGGGCTGTGCTTACTCTTTTTAACCTGAAAAAAAACATCTTTTGCTTTCAAAAGCCAATCTGTGGTAGTCATGAACCCAAAGCTAAAGGCAGGAAAACTGTCTAGCCAAGGAAACCAGTTAAATATTTACAGGCACTGCTGCAGCTCCTCCAGCTCTTTGTGTTTTAATGCCGTGCAGAAAAAGTGAAGTATTGCAGCCATCACCCTGCAGCAGGAGAAAATCTGGGCTCTGTTTCTGCTCCCGAAGTGACCCAGCCTCTGGGGCTCAGGAAAGCCCGACAGGGACTGTCCCCGCTGGGAGCTGAGCATCACTGGGGAACCGTACTGGACCTCCAGCAAGTGTGTCCAGAGAGACCTCCCCATGCATCTCCCACGCAAATTTAGCACGTGGCAGTTACCTTTGTAGCCAAGAGCCTGGTCAGGTAGATCTCAGACACCATCTTACTGCCCCGGTCTCCTTCCTTCTGGTCTCCGTGGTCATGGTTTTTGACCAAGTGCCAGACCTTGACGCCGCTCTCCAGGTCCGGGGTGATCATGGGGGCCCGGGAGCGCAGGCTGTCGGGGCTGCCAGTGTAGCGGAAGGTGGAGTCTGCATGAGGGGAAGAGAAGTTGGTCATGCTCAAAGCAAACCCCTTTTGCATTTCCCTGGCTCTTCTCAGTGATGCCACTGTGCTCGCTAATCCCAAAATCACCTGCACTGGCTTTTTTATGGGGTAATGAAAAGTAACACCATCCAGGCACCAACAAAATCTGGCATCTGCCAAAGACACACGTTGATCTTCACTGAACAGAGTCCCTCAGGCTCGAGCCTTTCCATTTTCGCACTCGGCCATGGGACTTCTCTGCTACAGTCACTTCCTTTCCTTATGTGGACCAAATAATCCAGGTCCATACAAGATTCCTCCCTGAGTTACAGCTCACGCTGCCGCCTCCTGCAGCACTGGAGCCCCGATATCCTTATGTTGTCAATAACAACAAGCTGCCCAGCACCACCAGCACAAAGGGCAGAAGGAACTGCTCTTCTTCTTCTTGAGGCTTTCATTAGTGCATCAAGGGCTCAAGCCGAGCACCCACGGCAGAGCCCGAGGCCACTCCTGCATCCCAGCAGTGCTGCCCTCAGGCCTGCGGGGTCCCTGCTCCCCGGCAGGGAGCGGGGATCTCAAAGGGGAGCAGACAAAGATTTTTCCCTTAATTGCTCGGAAACCCCAGAGGGATGTGAGATATATTGAACTTCCCAAAGAACGTGCCTCCCTGGATCCCGTCCGCAGTGAGACACGGGGCCGAGCGGCACAAGCGTGCCCTGCTGGGTTTTTACCTCTCACTGAATTTCTTTGTTCTCTGGGAACCTTGTGCATTTTCTCAAGTTTTTCCTCCAATTCGCAGCTCACCCTCCTCACCCAGAGCAAGGGGATCAATCATAAATCAGCCGAGGGAAATACGCAAGTCATTACCAAACTAGCTAGATTTTCATCCCTGATTAAGGCTTAGATAAATGAGTACTCCAACTGATATAATTAAGGAGACAGACAGGGGGACAGCTCGGGAAGCATCTAGCAATTCTATTTTTAACCACGGCTCTGTACTGATATATACCGGGGGAAGTAAATAAGTACCTCATTTAAATTCTGTCTGTGCAATTAGAAGTATTAATCTTTACATGAGCAATGATAGTTCTGAGTGGTAGTTTGCAAAAGCTTTTCCACCTGACACAGATCAACGAGCACCCAGGACTTAGGTTGTGACCCAGCTGTGGTGTTTCCATCACCTGAAGCTCGGGAAGTGCCGGGCACTCGGGTGGACTATACCCTGCTGGGACAAAGGACTTTTCTCCTGGCTTTTGCCTAAAGAGACTCCTGTGGATGGCTCCTCAGAACCTTTGCTCGAGGTAAAAAAATAAAAAACAAGATTATTTCGGGAGCTATAAACAAAGAGAAGGAGACGAGTTTGTCAGGAGACCTCTCATTTGTAAAACGCTCCGTAAAATGAAAGATAACAAAAGATCAGCGCACTAGAGATTTTGCCACTGCTGCCTTTCATGGAAGTGTATTATCAGCATTATTGTGGATTTAGCGCTCTAAACGTACACCTGGCACCTCGCAGCCTCATTTCCTCAGGCTGCAGCATCCTCGGGGACCCTCTGCCAAGTGCCAAGTCCTGCTATTATGCAAATAACGAATTCCCAGGCGGGCACATCCGAGCACGCCGAGCTAAGATTGCTGCTCCCCATTTCCAGCCCATTAGCTAAGAACTCAGGATCCTCCACTTAGAGAAGAAACAGATGAAGGAATCAGGAGTTCCTCTCACCCAGCCCCCCCGTACGTGCAGGGGACCCAAAGGTGCCCTCCCGCAGCGGGAGCCCCAGGGGTGCTCGGCAGAATCCGTCCCCTCGGTGCCAAAGTGGGTTTTGTGTGGAGCTTTTCCAAGACTCACATATCCAAAGGCTGCTTGTGGACTTGGCATTTGCATTTCCCTGCTCTCAACTGCTCTGGTCTTTCTGCCGTTCTGCTCACAGATGGAAAAGCCTTTGCAAAAAACCACTAGCCAAGGACATCTTTATTTGGCACGCGAATTCCGTTCGTTTTGGCTGATGCTCTTTGGTAGAACCTGTTGCTTTTTCACCACCTGATTCCCTGAAGCTGCCCTCCTGCAACAAAGGCAGCTCCACCACCAGCCCCAGCAGATAATTCTCACTTAACGCTGTGAGCCGCCCGCGTGGTGCCTCACACCTGGCTGGCTGGAAACGTGCAGCAGGAGCAATGCCCATCACTAGCTTAGTGCCCTTAACTCTCCTTTCTTACCGTATCTACTAATCGACGTCCGGGATATACTGGCAGAGGCAGGAATATTGTAGGAGGAGGTTTGTTTGGGAACGAGAGCCACAACCGAGCGGTCTGACACCTGGGGAGGCAAAGGAAGAGAGGAGAAGATCAGCGAGATCCGCCACCCACACTGCCATCACCGGCGGCTCATCCAGCATATGCAGAAGCTCCAGGATCTGGACTGGGAAGGAGTTTTTGGCAGGGCCAGGGCTCCTGAGGGCACAGGCAGTGACCCCACCGGCCAGCCCCGGGCTGTTCCAGCTCTGCCCTGGGCCAGCAGCAGCTCTGCAGCAAGGGACTGAAGGAAAGGAGAGATAAATCAAAAGACGTATCGAAGATGTTTTAGGTCGTTCTGATTTAAGATTACGTTTGATCCAATAAAAATGAGAATCTCAAGAATTGTTGTGATCCAATTAAAGTAACAATGCAGAGAGGGAATAAACCGGCTATAACAACGTTATGGACCATAAAACATTCCTATTAAACCATTTTTTATTTTAGTAATTTTTACGAACTTTAAAAGTTTGATTTACAACTGAGCAAGTCATAAAGCCATCTTTCAGGGTATTAAATTGTCAGCCCCTCCACTGCACCAGAGAAGGAATTAAAGGCTGGGAAGTCCAACTATAAATGAACATTAGTGCTAACAAGATTTTGTTATAGCAGATTTTAGTAGCCATGTTTAATTTTATCCTCCCTATAAATCTAGTAGTCGCTGGAAGTTGTTTTTTTTTTTTTTAACTTATTTCGCTTAATTAAGAGTCTGCAGGTTTCCAGGGAACGGGCCTGAGTGTCTTTTAATTTAGAGCTCATGGCCCATGGTGCCGCACGGCGAGGGAGCAGAGAGCGGAGCCACCGCATCTCACGAGCTGCCGGACCTGCCGGGGCCCAGCCAATGCATCGTTTAGAGGAGCTGCACAAAAGAAATGCCTTTTTCATGCTGGAGAAATTGCTTTTGGGGCTAAGTCCTCCATTACTTGCAGGAGTTCTGCCAAGGGCTTGGCACCATCCCTAGGTGGGGGACAGCAGCTGGATTTTGCTCCCCCAGCATCTCCCCAGGCTCTCAGCACAAGGGATGTCTGTACAATGCCTCCCACACAAGGGGACCTGCACAGAGCGATCTTCGCTGCCTTCATGGCTTTGGGTTCCATTCAGATGAAAGGTTTCATGTAAATGTGACTTGTTCTTATTGCTAGTGATAGTGGAAATAATAGTCACTTGTGTTTCTCATGACAAAAGTGAGGTATTTCTAAGCAAAACGCTTCAAACACCTCTGTTATTTCCTCTTCTGCTCCTGCCTCACTTCATCCAATTTATTAAAGTCAACGGAAGAAACAATCAGTGGTGATATTATTTTCTTAGGCTGTTATTAGCTGCCACTTCAGTTCAATTTCACTGGGGAGAAACCAGAGCGTGCCGGCAGCCCAGGGGGTCCCACCGAGGCAGCAGCTCCCTGGCTGGATCCGCTTCCACCAGGCCTGTGGTTAACTGGGAGAGGGGCATTAAAAATTCCACACACGCACACAGAGCACTCTCACTCTTTAAATTTTGGGTCGAATGGCTCTTGTCAGCTAAAAAATACCAGCGTGCAAATTAGCATCAGATGTAACACGCGTTCGTTTCCCATCTCGCTCTGCCATTGCCACACTCCCATAAAACCCCCGGGACGCCTGCGAAGCTGGCTGGCTACTTTACACCGTTAGACATGTTCCAATTCTTCTACGAGCTGGAAAAGCTGCACAAAACACCTTAAAGAAAAGAAAAATAAAAACCTGGAGCGGGGAGAGCTGCAGCGCAGGAGCCCTGCGTTTGCGTCGGGTACGGAGGATGCCGGGAGGACGCCGGCTCCATGTCCACGCCACCCTCGGCTCCTAAGTCTCATTTTCCACACAAATCTTCACTCTCTGCTTCTAATTTTTCATTTAAAATAGTTTTCTAGTCTCTTGGCCTTTCCAGACTCACAGTGGCTGACAGGTATTCATGCTCTGCTGCCTCGGAGTTAACCCTGCATGAGCCACCGTAAATCATTTGATATTAAATTCAGCGTTTCATTTTTCTTGAGCAAAGTCACACGGGGAGAGACTCTCCCGTGGTGTTTAATAGGCCTGAAACCAAAAGGATACTACACAAACGTAATACAATTCCTTACAACGTAGTTTAAAGGCTCCAGAGAACTTAACACAGAATTACACCTATTTAGCCCATACATCTATTTTTATAAATGAAGAAATAAGCAGCAGGCATACAGTTCTCTACAGAACTCCATAAAGTGGTTCAAAAATATTACAGAAAGATTAATACTTCTTTTTAAAGCCAATCTGGTGCTCACATGCAAAGGCTGCCCATGAAAAAAACCCCCACGTTTTATCGGCCGATGCAGATATATATTGTATTTTTATAACCCTAAACATGGAGAAAACAAATGTTCTAGAGTCAAAATCAGTGGAGCTGAGAAATTAACAGAAATTAAATAACTCTGCAGAGCCTCCTGCCCCTGCCCCCGTGAGCAGGGGGAGGCTGCTTGGGTCCCTGGCAGGGGTTTGAGCCCAGGAGTTGCCGGGAAATGGGGTCGAGGAGCAAATGAATCTCAGAAATCAGGAGCAGGGGCAAGGCTGCGAGGACTGGGCAGGATCTGGTCCTTGCTCCAGCACTTACTGCCGGGGGACAGCACCTCTCCAAAGGACCCCAAAATGTCCCGTGTTCTCGGATGGAAACAGAGGCTGAGCGTCTCCAACTACCGTGTGCAAATCCAGACATCGTTTGCCTTCAGATCAGAGTAAAGACAAGACAGCTCTGCATAAAAGACGGAGATAATCCGGATTTCACTTTCATGCCTCGAAGCCTGGTTTGTATGTCACGCTCCTGTTAAAACAGTGAGACAGCAGCACCTGAAACTCAAATGATTTTATACCCTCTCCTAAGCTGGGCCTTTGCCCACAGATTTGTTTTACTGAGTAGTCCTGAAGCATCTGTATTTTTGATACCTTATAAAAACATTTCTTACCCAAACAGCGAAAAACCTGGTAGGAATACCAAAAAAAAAGTAATTTTAAAGTCACTGTTTTTGGCAAAAGCCCTGCCTTGACAAGATTTCTCCTGCAGTGCAGAGAACTTGGCTTCTTTTTACAGCTGAAACAGCCCAGTCGGGCTGCGCGGAGCTCAGGCCAGAGCAGGGAGAGACACGAGCCCCCAGTACCCGTTTGGCTGTTTGGCGGCAACTTCTACTTTGTTCCAGCACAAACCTGACATTCAAATGGCAGGAACTGCTGCAGCACCTTGAGCGCTGCGAGGACTTTGTTTATTTTAAGGGTAAACTTGCAGCTCGGATTTTCCCAGAGGCACCGCAATGAACGTGTTGGCTCCCCTCGCACCCAACGCGTATCAAACACGGCTTTCGCTCCCCACTTCCTTCGGATGGCTTTTAAAGATCAAGGCACAATCAAGTCTCGCCGCTTCTCTGCACGTTGGTTAATTCCTCGCAACTGTCAGGTAAAACAGATTTTAGCAGCAACGGAATTCATCTGCGCAACTCCTGTGACATTTTACGGTAATCTGTGTTTAAATCCTTCAGGCTGCTTGGAAAAGTTGACCCTCGAGGTGCTTTTTTTTCCCTGCACTTTGCATATTTATGCCATTCTCTCTGCCTCGCTCCCTGATTACATGGCTCCTGTCAATACTGGCTCGCATTCAACTTCCACAGCGTGAGTCACGCTGATGGACTGGAGACGGTGTATAAACAGGGAAAGATGCCAGATTAAATACTAAACACTCCCGCACAGGTAGTGATGGACAGGAGTAGGTTACAGGTCCCAATTAATGCAGTTATCCTCTGCTGCAGGCAGGCTTTGAGAAAAAGCCTTTGATTCTTTTTAACCAAACCCTCCTCAGCTCTGTCTTTCCTCTCTTCCCATCTTTCGCACACCGCACGAAGCCCTTTCCAACAGATACACACCCATCCAAGGCAGGCTGGGCTGGGCCGGGCCACGCACGCTGCCGAAGCTAAAGATGGCAACAACCTCTTAAGTCACCTTGGCCACCCTGGCTGATGCACCACAGAGCATCCTCACCGCCCAGCTTCTCTTTATATGACTTCACTGGCAAAACTCCCGCTACTTGCCTTGGAAAACCAAGTCTAGGACTTCGGAGGTTTGATATCACTCTGTTAAGAAGTAGCTCTTGATATTCACCTTTTCTTGACCTGGTCTCATCCTACCCCTCCACGCAGCACTCCCTCGGCCCTCCATTTGACAGTATTTGAAGTATCTGCTCCGTTTCCCTTCTTTACTCCTTACGCGATGCTCAGCAGTCAACGCGTAGGAAGAGCGTGAGAGTGAGAGAGGAGCTGCCGCTGCAGCCTGTGCTTCAGCGTCGGATCACGTGGGGTTTGCAAAGCTTTGAAGGCAGGCAGAGACCCCTCTTCCCTCCCTGCCGCACAACTGGTTGTCTCCGACCTCCACGTGAAGACCCGAGCCCCACGTGCCACCCCAGCCCTGGCCCCGCGTCTCCAGCAGTGGCAGCTGAGCCCTCGCCACCGCTCCCTCTATCTCACTGGCAAGGCTGGCGGGTTTAATTTAGCCAATTTTCACCTCTGCTAGTTTCTTTAAGATCCACGTCAAGGTTGCTTTCCCATCTAATGCGTAAGCACATTGAACCCTTCTGGTTTATCATACAAATGTGACCTCCCTGTCTGTCTTGGTCGACAAGAGAGATACTTGGGAATTCAATTTCTGTGTTGCTTTCCTTCCCTCCTGGCAGCTTTCTGGGAGCTGTTTCTGGGGCTGCTTTCTCACCTGATAATGCATCAAGGTGTTCAAGCGCTTCCAATCTCCTTCAATCTTGGTGGTGATGTCTTCATCTTGCAGGACCACACGAGCTATCCGGCCCTGTCGCCACTCTGTGGGAGAGGCAAGAACCAGGCAGACACGATGGTCAGTCAGGGAAAAGGCACCAAGAGGCTCTATTTGCTCCTGGCCCAACTAACTACTGGACAGATGAGCCTGTAGAAAAGCTCATCTCCCAGGAAGAGGCACTCAGAGAAAGCTAAATTCTCATCAGAGAGAAGGAGGCTTCAGGAACCACTCGGTTTGTGGTCAATGGACAATTAGCTGATCCCCACAAAGCTCAACACCTATCAGGCAGGAGCAGTGCCCAGGCCTTCTAGGGGCAGAAACACACACAGTGTTGTGCAGTCTGAGCTCGAGTTCTCAAGCTCTGCAAACCCCACCGAGATTGACTGATAATCTCTCTGATCTTTCCCTTCCTAGGAGGCAGGGACGCTCCTACCCAAGTCCATGTCAACAGCTCTCGGTCTTTGCGAATACGGGACATTTTTGTATACTGCATCCAGGATCTTCTCTTTGACTTGAGTGATGGTGTCACAGTTCAGCACCTTCACAGGGATCTCGGGACTGTTCTCGTTGTCCGGGTTCACACAGTTTAGGATCTGGAAGGGAAGGAGAACCACACCACACTCGAAAAAGCTTCCGACAAGCATCCAGGAGAACTGTAACCACGTGTGTCACAGCAACCCGCTCTCATTTAAAAACCCACTGCATCCCTAATTGCATCAAGGGTATCTTTATAATGATGACTAAGGTGGGAGCCCTGGCTGGCTGCTTTCATTGGTTAGAGGGAGGGCGACGACCAACGCACTGCTCCCCTCAAACCCTGCCTTTCCAAACCTGAGCTCAGGCTTCTGCTACCTGCAAGTCAGGGACATGCCTGGCTTGGGCCAGGGTCTACCAGTAAGAGGTTTGATTGCACTGGCAACATTTATGCCTCACGGTAGAGTCCTAATCACTGGTCTAAAGGTCACAACAACTCCTGTCCAAGTGGGGAGGAGAGAAGCGATGTGACAGCAGCTTCTACAGCAGTCACTCACCAGGGTCTTGTACTCGATTTGCTGTCGGATCAGCTTGTCCTCACTGAGGGAGTAACGAGCTTCTCCCGTGATGGCATCAATCGGTCCTTTCTCCATCTGCTGCTTGATGGCACAGTAGAGCATGAAGAGCGGCTCTCCAGCGCATTCCTACACAACAGCAAAGAGATCACAGAGGTGAAGGTGCAGCCCCTCCAGGGTCACTGCCCTGCACAGAGATTTTGCACACGATTCACTTGAGCAGAGGCACAGTCCCACCGGCTACATCTTTAGTACATGTGCAACCCAGGCTCAGCCCCGACAGCTCCTGGAGAGAAAAGTCAAAACCATGAGCTCCACTGCTCGACGGGTTTGTTGCCTTTGGCTTGGTAAATCTCTACTGAATCCACACGGCTGTAAAAAAACAGGAATTTGGGAACTTGATCTCACCATTCACTCCCATGAAGAAAATTCCGTGGGGCTTCCAAAACCACAAATGAAGTTAAAAACCATGGAAGCCCAGGCACAGAGATGTGAAAATTTCTCCCAAGTACTAAAGAGTTGCAACAGAAATTCCATTACATGAGAATTACACTGGGCGATCTGAGGGCTGACAAAGGCTGAGCACGGGGGCTGAGTCAGCTCGACTCAGCCTGTGGAGCAGCCTCAGCCAGAGGCATCTCTGAGCAGATTTCCACCTCCCCTGCCTCGATACTACATCTTTTGACTTGGAGTCTGACTGACATGCTTCAAGCCCAGAGTCACCCCAGGTGAGAGTAAAGCAGCACCAGGGTCTCAGCTCCATCCCTCCTTACCTTGAGGAACTTGTGGAGGAGGAAGGCAAACCAGTTAGTCAGCATCTTCTCAGCCACCGACTCGGTCCTAGGGAAGCCAGGAAGATACACACGTTACGTACAAACCCAAACCAGGCACCGGAGGCCCCAGATCTCTGCAGGTGACACCACTCGGCTGTACCCTGGCACAGCTCCCGAGATGCTCTGAGCTGGGGCTGTGGTCCTGGAGCTGGCAGGCAGCAGGATGAGGCCAGTGCTGTCCCCTCCCCGTCATCACACCGAGCTGACAGCAGCTTGCCCGGCTGACAGCCCATCACAGCCCTGATGGGGCCGGTGACAGGGAGCCTGGTGACACTCGGCTCCTTGCACGTGGTGCAAATTACCGCCTGGCTCAGTAAATCACTGGGATTTGCAGCGGTTCCTGGCAATCAGGGACAGCAGAGAGACAATGGCAGGGAAATTGCAGCTTTCTCCCCAGTCCCACCCAGTGTCCTCTCCCCACATTGTGCCCAAGATTATCTCTAATTTCAATACAATGGCTCCTAATGATAGTTTTTAATGCTGGCTCTGCAGGATGGGGAGACTTTCCTTAAAGTACCGCAATCCCAATCCTGGGGCAGGGACAGGATGGTTGTTTGGCTGGTGGCAGAGTGTCTCACAGCCCACATCTGAGCCTCAGCTATGCAGCTCATGCAGGGAGTGGGTGCCAAGCAGGCAGGGCTGGCTCATGGAGAACTTGGTGTCCAGCAGCACTCCCAGGTCCTTCTCTGCAGAGCTGCTTCCCAGCTCAACTTCTACCCTGCTCTGGTGCCTCATCCCCTTGGCTGCAGCTCTGCTCCCAGTGTCCTCCCTGCCAAAGGCCTTTTTGACCACTGTGCCACCAACCTGCTCAGGAGATGGGCACAGTCACGCCCTGAGCCTCTGCCCCTACCCATACCCTGACCTGGAGAAAGCCACCGTCCCACTCCAGACCTGTTTTCTCCATCCTCTCCCATTTCCTCTGCGACTGCCTCTTGCAGTCTGGCATGTCGTGAAAAACACACCTTCTAGAAGCATCAGGGTTTGATCCCAAAGCCAAGGTATAAACCGGAGCCACCGATTTCAGCAAATAAAAAACTGACACCAGTCAGTAAATGGACCTGGGGTCACATTATCCATCATCTCTTCAGAACGCAACATCTGCCAGGAATTTGTGAAAATGTCTGCAGATCCCTGAAGAATTTAAGCCTGAATTGATTAACTGCCTAAAAATTCAACCTACAAATCGACACACACATTGTTCTCCCGTTTGAAATATTTCAGGAGGAGAAGCACCGGCACGCTGCCGTGCCAGTGAGCCACGGAAAATGGAGAGCCAGTCGTATGAGCTACGGAATAGGTGAAAAACTCAGAAAATGATATATTCGGGACTTCAGGGTGAGTATTAATTTAATACACTACTTTGTTAATAGAATATTAAATTAAGAACTGGCAAACCGCCCCATCAGCCTGACCAGTGAAGTAACGTCGTGTCCTGATCCATCGGATGCTCACCGCCTGACACCAGCACCGTAAAAATAACCGAACCGTGGCGTGACAGAGAAGTTGGGGTGTATTGTGTGGGAGAAGGGTATTGGATACTCTCAGGCCAAGCCATTCCCTTCTATTTCTTTTATCAGAAACACAAGATCAGCTGAATGGAACAGCAAAAAGAAACACCTCGGAGCATCTCTGTCAAATCCCATCTCTCCCTGCCTTCACGCCCTGAGTGGCACACTCAGCTCCACACAGATTGACGCCCTGGGATATTTGCAGCACATCAGTCCCGGGGACGGCCAACAATCGAGTTAATCATCCCTGTCCTACGCTGGCTGGGGAACGGGGGCTGCTCATCCCCTCCATCGCTGCGGGTGCGGCGGCAGTGCTGTCGGCTCCTTGCAAACAAGGCTGCTGTAGATGCTCTCCCCGGCCCCGCCGCCTTTGGAATGGGAACGGGGCTGGACGCTGGGTTAGCCAGCCCTGACCTGACCTCTGCTACGTGGGGAGGGCTCTGCTGAGCCACAGCAAGAGCCGCTGTGCGGCTTTGTGCGGCTTCTCGGCCGGCATCGCTCTGCTCCCTTGCTGGGCCGGTGCCTAACCCTGCTAGAGAGCTGCCTCTAAAAATAAAATAGCAGCTCCCGCAGATTAACGTGGTCAGGGAGAACCCCAAGACTTGGAGAAAACCCTTCTCATACTGACCACATAACAAGGGCAAAGCACAAGCCAGACACGACTTTTTGAAGGAGTCTGACGCCAGCAACCAGCGCCTTGGCTGCTCCGCCAGCTTTCTGAGGCACCGGGAATAAAACAAAACTAAAGAAAAAGAGCTGAGAGAGCCCAGAAAATAAATATGTATTTTATTAATTTTCCCCGCTCTATCTAGGTCTCTGAACTGCTATGTGCTGTGCTCTGTGCCAAGAACCAGAGCAGCTATTTGATTTAATGTCAACTTTCTTGCTGTCTCCCGCGAGGGGTAGTCGTGGAAGAAAGAGAGAGGGGAAAACGAGGAAGAAAGCGAGAAAGAACTGAGTGCCAATTATCAACTGCTGCCACCAGAGAGCTCAAAAAATGAAAAAAAAAAAATAAAAATCCCTATCTCGCTTTGTGGCTGATCACTCCTTATTAAGTCAGAGCAAGATGTTGCAGCCTGGGCTGTTTTGTGCACCACCATCACCTGGGAGCCCGCGGGGCACAGGGCTGAGACAGGCTCCATCCAGAGGTTTAATAGGGTCTGTAGTGACATGACAAGGGGTGACGGTTTGAAACTAAAAGAGGAAAAATTCAGACTGGAGATAAGGAAGAAATTTTTTACAGTGAGGGTGGCGAGACCCTGGCCCATGTTGCCCAGAGAGGTGGTCGATGCCCCATCCCTGGAACAATTCCAGGTGAGGTATCCCATGAAATGGCCTGATCCTGGCACAGGACAATCAGCACTGACGGCGCTGGCCTTGCCTGTGGCCCCATCTCTATGCTGGGTACTGTGGGGAGGAGGGGGCACCGCTCTGATCATCAGTCGTGTGTTTTTTGGAGCACCATGAAAAGTCATTATTGATGGCTGAGGCAGAAGACGCCTTCCCAGCGACTCGTCAAACCACGGGGGAAATTAAGACGGCTTCCTTTTCCGAGATGAGTTATTGCCTCCGCAAACACGGCCAGATTTAAAGCAATTTCCTGTCAAGTATATTCATTATGGCTGGAGGAATCCCTGAAATTTTCCTAGAGCTGTGAAATCCTCCCTTCGCCTCCATCCGCCCGCTCCAGCGAGATGCCGGCGGAGCCACAGGCGCAGCCGATGGGGCAGGAGGTGGATGCTCCTGCCACTGGCCAAGGCCAAGCCCTGCAGCACAGCCAGGACCTAAAGGGACACGGATGGAGGTGGCTGACAACACAGAGAACAGGGGTAGACTTTTACTTGTGGCTGCCGATCTAGCCAACACTGACAGTTTTTCCTCTTTTGCTTTCTCCATTTCCAGAACAATTTTGGGTGAGTCGCTTGATCCATTCTCAAGCTCCTTCCCCCAGGTGCGAAACACAAATCGCTGCCGCTCCATCCAGGCAGACACGGATGCTGCGAGGATAATGCCCATGAAAACCTGTGAGGTAGCTCAGACACACGAGGCTGAAGGCCACAGCAGCACCCTGGCTGCCATCGGGAGGTGGACCCAGCCTTGCTGGGCTGCCGGCCTTTCCCTGACAGCTCCAGGGGAAGTTCATGGCGTTGCCTGCCCAAGAGGTACTTTTCTTCACTAGGTCTTTAACGCTCTGCTCACCACGATAACACCACAGCACATGCCCTTAAGAGCCTGAAGTCCCCTAAGATGGAACAGCTGCATCTCTGCTCCTCCAGACTCTGTCATATCCAAGCTGGTGCCTTCTCTTCCCTGCCTGGATGAACAGGGCACTGCTCGGTACTAGCAATGTGCAGTTGGAAATGGATGGGTCATCCAAAGCTCCCCATGGAGAGCAGAATTTTCTCTCCGACACCACCACCCTGGTCCTGTAGAAGCCCCCAGATGCCACCAGCAGCGTGGCCGTGCCAGCCCTGGGGACCACGCTGACCTGCCCGCAGCCCCATCCCCCTGCATCACCTGCGCAGCAGCAGTTTGGGATGGTTTTTGTTTTCCAGGTTCTTCTCGATGAGGTCGGAGAGCAGCTGCTTCAGCACGTCGGTGGCGTACTCCAGCTTGCCTTGCAGGCCCGTCATGATGAGCGAGGCCACGTTGCCGCGATCGCGCATGGAGAAGCTGCGCTGCAGCTCCAGCGTGCGGATGAAGGTCAGCAGGAAGACTTTGTTGTTGATCAGCTGAGCAAAGAGCTTCAAGGCCTTCTCCACGCTCTGCTGCCCGTTCCCTTGGACCTGTGGAGGAGGAGAGCACGCCCATCAGGCAAGGTACAGCAGAACAAGGGACCGTGGCAAGCCTTGCATCACTCTGCCATCACAAAGTACATCAACTCTGGGTGTACGAGCCACCACCCCATCTCTCAGGGTCTCAGCACCCCTGAACATGGTCTCTGGCCAGTCCTGAACAAGCGCCACCCCTTTCTGTCCTCCTCCAGCACGGCTCATCTTAGCCGTTGCTCGGAGCTGCACTCTCCACATGCCATAAAGCTGCTGCTTTGAGGCTAAGGGCCCTATAAATGACACACCATTTTGCTTGTTCTGCACAAAAAGTGTCACTCTTGTAAGTAAATTAAATACTAATTTAGACTATTGCTTTATTATGGGACAAGTGTAAAAAATTAATTGAGGCTTTCAGCCAGTTGCAGATTCAAGTAATTTATTACAAGTGAAAATGATGAACTACATTAAGCAACTCTTCACCAAACATCTTGGAGACTTATGTATTGGTTTTTACTAACGTTATGTAATTAAGCAACTGTGTAATTGGCAACACATTTATCACTTCTGCAATTCTGTTTTTCATGAGTAAAACAAATAAAAGGCATTCATATTTGCTCGCTAGAGCACCAGCTTATTTGGCAATTTAAACAGTGAACATAATGCGGGGGACTGGAAAACTCAGGGCACAGGAATGGGCTGGGAGGGGCTGGTTCAAAGCCTGTGTGAGTTTTACCAGCACCACAGCAACCGCTCAGTGTTGGTGGCCCATGGGAGAGGAGTCTGAGCTGATGCGTTGATGCTAATCCGCTAATGCCTGCCTGGAAAAGCAACGCAGCAAAGTACGGAGCACGAGCAATCGAGATTTCCTTCCTCTTACACTTCTGGCTGAAGATTTGGGCCACCCCCTGGTCTGTGTGAAGGCAGCAGGACTTTCAGGATTGACTGGAGCAATGCCAGGTTCTGAGGGAGCAGAGTCTGGTACCTCTGGGCTCCCCAGGCAGAGAACAGCAGCCCCACGCTCCCTGGCAGAAAATCTTTGTGAAGCACCATCATTTTTTGGGGGGAACTCTCACAGGTGAGCAGGGCCCATGGGCAAGGTGATCGGACGGACCCTTGCACGTTACCCATTTTTCTAAATCCTCAGTAAAAATCTTACATCAATATTTACAGATACTGGCAGAAAAAGCCAGGGAGATGGAAGCGGTTGCTCGCAAGCGAGGGGGAGGCCTGGCCGTGGCTGGGCACAGCTCTTGCCCTCCTGTGGACACGCCGTGGAACAGCAGCAGGAGGATGATGCTCCGGGCTGGAAGATGATGCTCACAACCCTCCCCTGCACCTTGAGGTGATTAAGGAGGACTTTCAAAAGCCACTGATAACTTACCTGGCACGCTTTGTGGCTTAGAGCAATATCAAAACCTATAAAATAAAGTCCAAGCAACACTGTGGAGAAGAAACCAAAAGGAATCAAGCGACGTGCTACGGAGACAAAACACCAGCTGCTTAGTTGAAATGGACTCGGGGCTCACCCTGCTAAGCCTGGGGCCTCTAATAAGATTTGGTGTGGAAGGAGTAGAGGTACTTCAGGATTTCACACTGGCTTCCCCGAGGGCTCAGGGAAACCTGGAAGGGCCGGAGCACAGTCTGTTCCCTACCTCCAGCTCTCGCAGGACAGGATGGTCCTCGATGCCGGGGAAAAGAACCCTCATGGCATACGTCCGGTAGTCGAGGTAGGGGATCCCGGAGCGGTCCAGGTCGCTGGTTAATTCATTGATGTCCGTCTGCAGCTCTGCAAAAGCTTTCGAGGGAGAAGAGAAGGCGGCAGAACAAGGCAGGTGAGCTGCAGGAGCCGAGGCTGTGGGGCAGAGACTTTTGGGGGGAACGGGCCAGCTATGGAAACCGATTCAGGGGAGACCTCACCCTCAGAGACTCTGCCTCAGCAGCCAGGCACGAGAGCACAGGCTGCACTGAGCAGCTGCCGAGAACAAAAGAGGCTGATGAATTTGTATGCGGTTCACACCTCTGCACACACCTCAACCACACTTACAGGCTGCAGATAAAAATGAGGATCTATTTTCATAACTTGGTGCCTTCTGTATTTTCCCTTCTCCTCCTCCTCCTCTATCAACAGCTACCAAAATAGTCAAATCTGAGGCAGATCAAATCCAAGCAGAACCTGCCTGCTGCAGGGGGTCAGCGAGGAATTTATTCTCCGCCTTGTAGCATCCCACTGCCACGTTTTACAGCTGCGCGTGGCCCCCCGTGTGCATTCTCCAAAGCAAGAAACGCTGGCTCCACGAGGTCTCTGTACCCCGGCCAGGCCGTTCCCATCCCCACGCTGTGGGCTCTCTTCAACAGATCTCATTGTTCGTCCTGTGCTTTCAAGGCTGCCCTTTTAAAACCAGCTGAACGAATCCAGCGCAACTCTCTCTATACACTCAGGTCACACTATGAAATCTGCAGCTTTCTATTTATTTTCCTTTGATTCACTAAGCTGCCTTCCAGCTGGAAGGACGTACGAAACGGCAGCAGCACGCCTCCAGAATGCTTTTTGTCTCAAGCCAGCAGCCACGGACAGGGCTGCCCATTTCCACCTGCACCCCCCGCGCAGGGCCAGGCTCGGCGTGAGCTGAGACCTGCAGCCGGCAGGTCTTGCTACTCCAGATACAGAAGCAGATGCTTGAGGAGCTTCTTCCCAACCCTCAGAGCTATTCCTACTGCTCTGGGCTCACCTCTGGAGTGAGGACTGGACCAGCTTTCCCACCCTCCGACACTCTGTTTGGGATACACATGGTTTCTTGGAGGTCCAAACCTCCTCCACTCCTCGTCTCACTTGGTGCCTTTTTAAAAGCCCTTCATTAAAAGGCCATTAAATGAGGGGCCACATTGTGCTGGGCACCCTGGGGCTGGCGTGGCCCTCGCCACGCGACCCAGGCACGCCGCTTAAGCAGGATCAAGCTCTAATCCTATTCTCTGCACATCAGGCAGCGGAGCCGTGTCTGCCGCCGCCACGTTTGTCGCTGCCCACCCTCCTGCGACGGGGCAGGGGAGCAAACCTCATGGGGACGTGGACCCTGCTCCTCACAGCAAAAATCGAGTGACCAGGGTGGTTCTGGTGGGAAAAGTTGGGAATCATAGAGCTGCAGCACACAGAGAGCACCCGCTCCCGGGCAGCACTGACCTTCCTTGCACTCCAGGGCCACCCGAGACTCCAAATTGTCCATCTGCATCTGCAGCCTCTTGAGGGTCAGGTCGTTCTCTCGGGACTTGCGCTTGTAGGCGATGAGGACGATGATGACGATGATGAGGAGCAGGCTGCCCCCGGCCGCGATGCTGACGATGGCTGGCAGGGTCAGGAGGCTGTCTGAGATGATGCTCACCGAGCCAGGGGAGAAGATGATGCCACCAACACGCACCTATGGAGGGAGGTAAGGGGGTCAGCCTGGCCCAGAGGCCCATCCTTCCCGGTCAGGGCACAGACTCCACGGGCTGTACAGACCTCTAAGGAGGTCCTGAACCACCTCTGCTTCAGCCCAGCCTACAGCAACTGTGATCACCTTCAAACGGAGGGGGTGCAGCTTTTGTGAACACAGGGAGGCTTCAAGTCATGATAAATGTGCCAGCCCTTCCCTATCTGGGCTTTGTTCTTATTATCTGATGGCTCCATTTGACTTTCATTTTACAAGCCTTCAACTCCCTTTTGTAAGCCGTGGACATTAGCAACACAGCGATCATTTCACTGACAAGGAACCAGAGCGACTGGAAAGAGAGCAGAGAGGAGGGAAGAGAAAGGCCCACGTGAAAGCTGCAGAGCAAACAGGCTGCAGGTCAATGCCAGGACAGGCTTTTCTTGGCTGTGCCCTGGTCGCAGAGGCAGGCACAGCGCGCAGCCAGGTCGCGCTTCTCTTAAATCACACGGCGATAATCCGAATATGTTTTGGATGCTGAACTTCAAGGGAAATCAATCATAATTATGATCTCATTTGGGCTCTACTCAAGCACCTCGGCAGCCGTGTGCTCGGGCTGCGAGGGGATCAGCGGAAGCAGCGATGCCCAGAACCAAAGCAGAGAAAAACACCGACCGTTACCCTGGACGAGGCTGTTGATCCAACCAGTCCAGTGTTCGGATGTCCCCGGCTCCTTCCGCTTTGGGAAAAGGTAGAACCTTTCCATCTACTTAGATATAAAGACTGATAAAATCCCATCAAGGAGGGAGAAAGAAACCCCACTGAAAATGGTCTCACCTACTGAAAGAAGGGCCAGCAGCACCAGGGAGAGGACGGTACCTGGAGCTGAAGGCACTGCCAGAAAGATCTGTTCCTTCTAGAAGGTGCTGAAAGTAGGTGCTGAGTCTCAAGGAGGGAAGAAGTCTCCTCGTGCTAATCTAATATTTTAACTTTCCAATGAGACAGTCATAAAGATCTAAAATCCTACGGATCCTTAGAGAAGAAATTGCACGCGGTATCTGAGCGAGTCAGGTTGTTGGAGGAGGAGGAGAAAAGATGGGAAGAAGGGAGGGGAGGGATCCTGTCAGGAGAGTTTGGTCCCTCACCATCACTTTGTGCTGTCCGGTGAGATTGGGCGGCTCACACAGCAGTTGGGTCTCGGAGACGGTGACGGCGCAGGGCGTTTCTCCGATCAGCACGGTGTAGTTGAGCTTTGCTCCCCCAGGAGCGGGTGGGCACAGGTTCCTGCCCTAGGGACACAGGGAGAGAAGACTGTACAAAGATGCAGCACATTTGTGATTTTCATCTATCGATGATGCCCTATCTAGAGCATCTCATTCTCCAAAACACTCCTTTCTCTGGGATTTTTTTCTGCTTCCAACCAGATGAGGGTCTCCTTACCTTCAAGATGATAGGTGACCCCGGCTTCTGCTCCAGCACCCCAGTGGGGCTCAGGAGTTCAAAGGTGGGGTTGGGGTAGTAGATGAACTTGGTGTCGTTGTAGACCAGAAGGGACTGCACGTTGTTGAAGATGAACCCAAACTCATCCGGCCGCTCGACAGCGTCCAGGCCGGGCCGGTACTCGGGGGTGAGGGGGGGTGCAAGGCAGGCCAGCGCCGTGGCGTTCACCACCTTGCAGACCTGCGGGGAAGGTGATGTTTTGAAAGATGAAAGTTAAAAAGAACACTTATCCCAACCCGGACAATGATGTTCTGATTCCTTAAATACTCCCTGAAAAGTTCAGTGGATTCAAGTCTAGCTGGAAATATTGAATCCGGGCTCGATGCGCTGCAGCCACGGATTGGGGGAATTTGCTTCCCCTCAGGCCAGTGCAAAGGCACTGGTGCAGTTGGAGAAGGAGCTTCAGAGTGAGCAGTGTTTTAAAAGAGTTAGAGGCTGGCACAGGGGATCACCGAGCCTTTTTTCCTCTATTTTTTTCTTTTCTTTCCCGTTGTATCCTCTGTGGCAATGCTGGCTTCAAAACAGACCCATCATCAACACCCGGCCCCCGCTACAAATTGGAGATCAGAGGCAATTCCCAAATGCCAGCGAGGGAGAGGAACGATCACCTGACATCGTGGGCTGGAGGTAACACGAAGGTCATCTCCTGCCAAGCTGAGGACACCCACAGCTCCTCCAGCCCTGGAAGCAGGGAGCTGGCTGATTTATGAGACTCTTGCCTTATAAAAGCAGCAAAAGCCCAACCATTTGGCCTCCCTCCGTAAGTGGAAGATTTAATTTCACTCAATTTGGTGTCTTCAGAATTATTTTTGAAGCACTATAACTGCAACTGCTAGTAACAAAATTAGATGTCTTCTTAAAAAGAGCTCAGATGAAAAAGGTCTTCAGAGGGGAAGGGAGAAAGGGAATAGGAAAAGACTGCTAAGTGATTTGGCCTTTCCAAGATAATACAGATTCAGTCAGCGAGATCAGTGTATAGAAACAATATATTTCAGCTTTACTTGGTCAAGATAATTTCTGTGGGTCCTGGAGGTACAATTCCTATTTGTAGCGCAGAACATCGCTTAGTTCCTGTTTAGCTGAGGCTTCAGTTCAGTTTCCCACTCTTGGACTGAAAAAATATAGGCAGGGGAAGGAAGTGGGATTCCAGATCAACCCCAAACTCAGCTATCAACTCCTTGCTTTGGGAACATCAGGGTGACAGGAGTGAGAAGGTGAAGGAGGCATAAAAATAACACCCACCTTCACCAAAATACCCAGAGCCGCACGCCCAGCACCCTCAACAGGGCGAGGAGGGTGCAGAGAAGCAGCACCTGGTCCTACCATGGTGATGAAGATGCAAAAGTGGCCTAAAAGCTTCTTATTCACAAGAGGTTCCCCTCCCCCCTTCCCTCTCCGGGCTGGTACAGCCCTGCTGGGCCCAGAGTTGCGGTGATAGGAGGTTTATTTATAGAGAGGGAGCTGAGGAGAGACTGGTTAAACATAGCAGCCTCCTAGCTGGAGGGTCTCAGCACCCAGCTCTGGGCTTTTATAGAATGAGCAGGACTAAAACGGGAGGTGTGGAGCAGCTGGGAGTGATGGGCACAGCCATACTTGGACTTTCCATCATAACATGCTCGTAGAGCTGAGCTAGGTACTGAAAATGGAAGGATGTTGGGGAGAGGAGAGCTCTTGGAGCTCAGAGGCTCTGACAAAAGTGGGAACTTCAGGAGTGAGACAAGTTTATCTGACCCAAGACAGAATCTGAGGTGATGGAGATGACCTAAAACAGAGCGTTCCATTCCTAGCTTTGAAAACTCCTTGGCAGTTACTGTGCTGCTGAAGTAATTTCCCAGTTCTGTGCATCGGACTTCCTCTTTCCAGAGTCCCCAGTTTGGGTAAATGCAGGGAAATATCCTCAGAGCAGCTTTTGCCACGGCAAACCTCACCAGGCAGAGAGCATCTGGCACCAGTAACCACACGTGTGCGTCTGGGTGGTGGGGACAGGGATGCTCCAGGCACAGCCCGGCGGCACCGCGCCGACAGCAGCTACTCACGTTGACAAACTCCTTGCCGTTGTACTTGACGCGGATCCTCGGCTCCTGGATCACGTCCAGGTTGGAGCCGGTGACGGTCAGGGGCGTGTGGCCGCTGCGGAGAACCAGAAGACACCTGATTAATGCATCTGGCAGGAGGGGGCTGGGGCTGGGCAGAGAGACTGCGCTCCACAATAAGGATGCTTGTTGACCTCGGAAAGATGTTTTCTGCAGGCACTTCAGGTGACAGCGCGGATTAATTCCCGCTCCCCGAGTCGCTGTCTCAAGTTAGCTGGGTTTTCTCCTCCCAGCTCCAGCCCATCCCACCTCACAGCACTGCCAAGCAGCAGGACAAGAAACAGGACCAAAGAAATCACCCGAGCTGAGACTAAATACCTAAGACAATAAATCAGTCGCAGTGTTTAATGATTTACACAGCGCTGGTTTTAAGGAACACGATAAATGGGATGTGCAGTGAAGGACCTGACGTGCTCACGCATCTGCGCTGCAGGTGCAGCAAGTTGGCCCAGAGCAGGGGAGGGATGAAGAGCACCAAGTGCCACCAGCACCAGGGAGGACACAGCCCTGGGGCTACAGCACCTCCATTCTCCTAAGAGCCAGTGCTCCTGAGCAAAGGCTTTCACTCCTGGCTTCTTCTTTCAGGTGTTAAGTGGAGCAGATTCACTTGAGTCTCCAGCACCTCCAGAGCAGAGCCCAGTTGCTCCCTTCAGATCAGCACCATCCTGACCAGCCCATCAAACCCAGCCCACTCAAAACCAGACGCAATTTGGAATTTGGCCACCCTGTTCCCTGCAGTGAATTGAGGATAAACAGCACATTTTGACTAGTGTCTGCTTTTTCCTTTCTTAGTGGTTGTATGTTTTGTTTTATTCCAGAACTACAAGAAGGAGCCTTTAATGAGCAATTGTGCACTTCTTCAGCAGATGGAAGGGACCTTGGTTTTATCCACACTCCCAGAATCTGGGTGCAGACCACTACCGCTGTAACCACCACCGTGACCACAACTACTTCAGTAACTCTGGACCCGATTTCCATAAATTCAAACACTGCAGGCACCCAGCCCTGACAAATCCAGGACACGGGGTAGGATGTGCACTTCCAACAGACCCTCTTGTGGCCTCACTGAGCCTATGCTGAGAGAGAAGACCCAGCCCAGGCGAGGTGGCTTCTCTCCTGCTGCCAGAGCCGTGCGTTACCTGGCGATGCTCCACTCGGGCTCGATGTGCTGCACCTTGGGATCGTTGATGTACTCAAACTGCAGGGTCTGCTCCAGCTGAGCCCGGTCGACGCTGACGGAGACGTGAACGGCCCCCAGGCCGTGGGCTGATGGGGCCGACACGCAGACGATCTCGTTCATGGATCGCCTGTGCGGGGGAGAAGCCAGGGAAGAGTTAATGAGCGGTCACAGCACTGCCAGGACACCACTAACCCCTGTCCCTCAGCGCCACATCTCCATGGCTTGGAAACTCCTCCAGGGATCCTGGGGACTCCAGCCCTGCCCTGGGCAGCCTGGGCCAGGACTGGACAACCCTGGAGGGGAAGAAATTGCTCCTAATGTCCAACCTAAACCTGCCCTGGTGCAACTTGGGGCCCTTTCCTCTTGTCCTGTCGCTTGTTCCTTGGAAGAAGAGACCGACCCCACCTGGCTCCAACCTCCTTTCAGCCGGCCTCAGATTGACACCTACAAAGGGGCTGAGCTCCTAAGTCAGGCAGGAGGGCTGCCCATGGCATGGGAGGGAGGGAGCAGAGCTCCGGGTGGGAGGAGGCTCTCGCTGCCCACCAGGAACGAAGAGCAGGCTCCCTGAAATTCCTCTTTGTGCCAAACCGCAGCCTCTCGCATCCCTCTGTGAACCCGCTGCCGTCTGCTGGGCGTGTGAAAACAGATGGCTGCTTTTTAAACGGGGCGCATAAGCTCACTCAAAAGCCAAATTCTTCCCCTCCCCAGCCCGCCCCACACACGGGCCCTTGTGAGCCGCATAAAGGAGCCCGCGAAGCCCCCGCCTGGGAAGGGCGATGCCACCGGCACCGCTGCCTTCCAGCTTTGTCTGCCCGTCAGAGCGGGGCTGACCTCGGCCTCGG
Source organism: Baryphthengus martii (assembly GCA_013396935.1). Lineage (NCBI taxonomy): Eukaryota > Metazoa > Chordata > Aves > Coraciiformes > Momotidae > Baryphthengus > Baryphthengus martii. The sequence continues at coordinate 380,544 of VWZK01013974.1, read as the reverse complement.
CGCTGGCTGGACGGACACAACAGACCATCTGCTGCCACCGGAGCCCCAGAGAAGGTTGAGGAGCAGTGTAGCGAAGCGCTGTCAGAGCACAAAGGCACCGGTGGGTGGGTGGAGAAAGGGAAAGAGACCCAAATGGAGGCTGCTGGAATAGAGGTGTGAGGAATCGCGTGGCTCTACTGCCAGCCTGGGTGCTGCTCCTACAAGAAGTGCTCCTACCAGATGTCCCTGGAAGGGCTGTGTCCCTGTACGGCCACCTCCAGCTCATCCCACCTGCCCAAATCTGCCCCCGTCTCGCCCAAAAGGTCCTGCTGTTTCCACGGCTCCTTGAGTTTTGGCTTCTCAGAGGGCAGAGGGCAGGCAGGTCTTCAGCACCTCGCTGCCAGCCTGGCACTTAAATCAAAAACCGGCTCTCTCAAGTGCCCGGCCTTTGCCATCCTCACCCCCTCAGAGGCTGCGCAACTCTTGGAGGAGTTGAACTGCGGCTCGAGCGCAGCCGGGCCCCTGCTGGGCTTCCAGCAAAGCTCCCGTATCCCTACCTGGTCAAGGGGATGCTCTGTGGTCCTTTTCAGGACCTTTACTCCTTCCTCGCCCTCCCTAAGGAGCGTGGGCACATCGCTCAGCACTGGGCACCACGGTGTTTGCAGCTCACACCTTGGCTCACCCGTCCACCACAACCGAGGGAACAGAAACAACCTCCTAGAACATCCAGAACAAGCTGGACGTGACCGTTCCTATCGCTGCAATTACACGTTTAGCCCTTCCCACTCTCCTCCTCCTCCCTCCCTCGTCACATCCTCGCTCTGCACCCAGGTTTCATTTCACCACTAAGGCACCTGCGTGCGAGGAGCGCATTTCTCCACCCTCCTCGCTGATTCTCGGCGTGTTCTCGCGTGTAGCCGAAGAGCTGCCCGCTCTGCTGCCCCGCTCTGCCATCTCTGCTCCCTGCCCTGCCGTCCGGCGTCGGCGCCGCCGCTCGGCCCCGCCAGACTCCAGCGCGCCTGCTTAGCTCTGGCGTGAGCCGGGGAGTGACGCATCGCTGCTGGCAGAGTCGCTCTCGGCTCCCTGTGATCAGTTAATTAGCTTTCTGTGCTATTATTATGTCGTCATGGTGAATCTACCCACTCCTCCGATCAGAGAGGGGAGAATGGGGGAAGCTGTAATTAGAGTGAATCTCATTAGAAGCTGCTTCATCTAATCAGGCTCCCCCACACCCTCGAGTACAATTGAAGCTCATTGCCTCAAAACAGTCCAAGCAAAACCGAGCACGCAGCGTGACCCCACATGAAGGATGGTGCTGTCTGCGCGCTGCCGCTTGCTCTGTTGAAGTTCCTGCTTGCCTGCTGTAATTGGAACGCACAGAGAATTCCAAACTCTTCCAGGTTTCGCAGGTCAGTACCTGCAGGATGCCTGAATATAATCGTATATTTAAGGGATTATATCCCGGGGGGTTCCGCTCTCAGGCCAGCTTGCAGGCTGCTGCTGGTAACACCATGAACGCGTCTACATCTGAGGAAGCAACCTGGCATCTTTGCTTTGGATACGGGAAAAAATGTTGATGGATTTGTTACAGGGCTTAGCACTCGGAGAATCCATCTGCACACGAAGACCTCGGCACGTCCAGACCTCCCGAAGCACCGCTCTAGGATGGACGTCGAACAAGCACTGCTAACGTCCCAACGCGCTCCCGCCTCCGAACGCCCGCAGCTCCCGTATCACAGAACCTCTCAGTCTTCCAGATGAGAAATTCACCTCTAGGGATCTTTACTTTCCCACAGAAACTTCCTCAGTTCCCCCTGGGAAGCCCGAGCGAGGATCTGACAGGCAGAATCCCTCCGCGCATCGCACCCCTTTGCCGGGGTTCCCGCACAGGCTGCGCCCACGCTCGGAAACGCGAGCTGCCAGCTGCTCCGGGGCATCGGCACGCGGTGGGTACAGGGCTGCCTACGTGATGCACACAGATGTATACCACATGTATCTTTTTTTTTTTTTTTTAACTAAGCCTCAAGAAAACCCATTAAACCCTGCAAATGTCAACTCGGTGTTTACACTGCTGGGTAAAAAGCAAATTTGCCATAGAAATCCCAGAGGAAAGCGATGGCTGCGCAAGTTTCTCAGCAGAAGGCGTGTGCAGAGCCCTGCTTCGCTCTGCCATGCCGAAGCCCGGCCCTCGCTCCGATCATTCCTAGGAGGTGGAGGTACCTGCAGCAGGGGCTGCGAGAAAAGCAACGTGAGCTGTTGGTCTGTGAAAGCAGAAACTGGGTGTTTCTTACAAATGTCACATTTTCATCAGACCAACCGGGCTGGGGGCAGGTCCTGATGACGGCGATAAACACTTCACCATCGCAGCGATGCTTGCCTGAGATTTTTGGATCACTTAACATTGCAGTGGCATTAAAACGCAATAATGGACGGCACTAATCCCGATACAAATCCTCCCTCGCCAAGCAAGGCTCGCTCACAACCAGTTCCATATAATAAAAGAGGGAATGGGAGCCCACAGGGGTTCCCAGGCGATTTTTTGCTGCAGCTGCACGTTCAGCTACAGCAGACACACGGTTGTGCAGCCCTGACAGCCAGGACACGCACGGCAGGAGCCCGCGCTGGCCCGGCTCGGCCTCTTACCCGTAGAATTCGCAGGTCTGGTTTCCCAGGAGCACCGACACGCGGCTGCCGGCTCCCAGGTAGTGCCCGGAGATGGTCACCATCGTCCCTCCCGACTCCGGACCGCGGCTGGGATTCAGAAAACTCACTGCTGGAGTCTGGAGAAAGGAAAGGACAAACTCAGTGCTGAAAAGGCAGTACCCTCAGCTCCAGCTTAATCTGAACTGCCCGTGCTGGCATCGAGGGGGCAGAGCCTGTTTCCCATTGCTGATGGGAAGAAATCCTCGGTGGGGAAACTTAGATCCCACTCAACATTTCATCGGTGATATTACTGCAGCAATGCCACGTGTCTTTCCCTGCCTCGCTCCACCATAGCTAGCTATCCCTCTTAATAGAATTTGCAGAAAGCAGGTACCTTTTTATTTGTTTCCAATCAGTGGATATTACTGAAGTGTTTCACTAATGCTTTCCCATTACCCTCTCTGTGACACCCATCTGCAGCGGCTGGCAGCCTCCCAGCTCCCCTCCCCTGATACCACCTGCTTGGCAGCTCGGTCAGTTTGTCCTGTTTTCTCTCCTGTTGTCACAATGCAACACGTGTCTCCTGGGTGCCACGGCGTTTGCCAAAGTGGCGTCGACAAAAAGTCTGCCTGACTCTGACCCCCGAATAGACCAGAGAAAAAACCACACAATCCACCTTGCTGTGGGTTGTTCTGGAGTAATATTACAGGAGGGAAAGACCTGTCCTTCAACCACTCGTGGTCACCTCACAGCTCTTCTCCTAGTGGGAGTTGATGATCCTCATGGGGCCCTTCCAGCCCAGGATATTCTATGAATACCCCAGCTAATGACAATACCACACCTAATGGTAATAGCAATGGAGGCTTGGGGGCTTTTCATACCACCAAGAGGAGCGATTCCAAAATGCAAAACACCTCCAGAGGATGTTCGGTGTATGAATGCCCATCAAAAACCTCCTGCAGCCTCCAGCGCAGCACCGGTAGCTGCTCCCAAGGTTAAATTGGAACAAGCTGCAATGCTGTGAATACTCCAGACAGCGAGAACCCACCACCAGCCACTGTCCTCCTCCAAGCTCCATCTCTCTGCTTGTGGGAGCCCAGGGACAGAAAGAAGCAGTTACTGAACATGTCCACGAGGTCCAGCAGCTCCCTTTCACACACCAGTGACAGAGCTGGATGCGTGCTGGACAGCACAACCTTCCTCTGCATTCAGAATCCATTATAAACACCTCCTGGCTACAAGCATCTGATATTTCTGATGTGAGCATCACCTTGTTCAAGCATCACAAGCCTTGGACGCTCAAAGCATTGCCAAAAATAGAAAATCAGGCTGTAACCTCGAGCAGTCATTCTTGTAAACAAGGAAAAGACAGGAGAGCTGAGGGTCCATTCTGGAGACCTGCAAAAACTCCCAAGGCTGGGGTGAGGTCCGCATCTGATGAGGGCCTGAATGCTGAATAAGAATTTTCCACCTTCAACTCATGATGTGGGGATAATTATGACAGATTTACAGATCTAAAGTAGCTCCAAGGTTCCACCTCCCCAGATAAAACGGGTGTAATTAAGGTGACAGCATCGCTCCGGTGCGGTGTCAGGCACCAGATGAGCTCACTAAGGCATGAACCCTCTCAGGGTCAGAACAAAGCTCTGCTTTAAGGTACCAATCAATTTTACTACAGACTTTAACGGCGTCAACCAGCTGCAATGGAATTTGTAGAGAAAAACTGAGGCCAGCTAACAAAAGGAAACGATGCGCTGGAAGTTTTAGATGCCTGAGAAAAAGAAACGAGATAATCAGGGTGCTGGAAGTGCTGGAAATCAGAAGCAACAATGCAGAGGGTGACAACGCTCGGCAGACGCTCACCAGGCTGCTGCCAGGTACTGCTCCAAGATTCATCTCCACAATTACCTTCCCCCAGCTCCGAGGGATTATTTAACACAAAGCAAGAAAATGTCCTCCTTGTGTGGTGCGGAACCTGCCTTTCGACGGTGGCAAATCTGGGGAGTACGCCTGTGATGATCGTAGAGGGGGTTCCGGTGTATTCAAGCAAAAAGTGGTGATATTTTGCACCCCTGAATAACTGAAATCCCAGGGGAAGGTGTCGCTCCCCGCACCGATGGGGCGTTGGGGGCTTTGCCTGATTTATCCCTCAATTAGTTTACAGACTGTGGACAATCGGCGAGCGCCGGCATCTCCCTGTGTGCTGATTCCACCGAGCACAAAATCAATGCGGCGGGATGAAGTGCCCTGTTTAGGCAAAACTGGAGATAGGAGAAACCCCAGTTGTGGCTTTTCAGTTGATGACTCAAAAAGCTGTTAATTACACAACAGGAAAGAACAACCCACCCAATCAACGGAAAGCCACCAACCCAGCGAGCAGCTCTCCACGAAGCAGACAGAGAAAGCCTACACTGAACCAGCACCCTTGGGGAGGAAAGAAAAATAATCCCTGAATATTTGGAGGCAGAACTACCCCGGTGAAAAAATTAGATCTATAGGCACAGAAACTCACTCAGATATGGTTTGGTTTCACAGGTAGTTGATTAAAACTAAGTTTCTAGCAGGACCTGAGCGGCAAAAGGATGGACTCTGTGGTGTTCACGCAGAAAGGCCTGTCGGTGCCGGTAGGTGTACACACACATGTAGAGAAACACCAAAATCAGCTAGGAGCAGGGCCCTGGATTCATCCTCGTTAACTAAACGCCGAAGAAATAACGTTCATTACAAACAACAGAAAATTTTGAGTGCTGACTCCAACTCCTTGCGCACAGAAAGTCTTCAGGTAGAGAACAAAACTACGCTTTGTGCAACACTCCTGCTGGGATTACACCAACGTGCTCTGCAAGGAGTAAGTGAGCCCAGCAACTCTGGAGGTTATCACTATTTTGGAGTTTTAAGGCTGAAACCAAACGTTGTGGGAATCCTGGGTTTCGGTTCCACATAAATCCCGTTTATTCTGTAGACCCGTGCGAGCTCTAGATCCTGAAAACCGGGCTCGCCGACTGCGAAACTGTGCAATGCCACGGGGCAAGCAACAGAAAAAGACGGCAATTTGGGGATCATCTCCCCCACCCATTTGACACGAGCAGTCCCAGAGCCCGGCTGATCCCCCACATCCCCCTGCCTCGGCAGGACACTCACCACAAACATGTACTGCTGCGTGGATTTGGCCGTGAACTCCGGCTTGCACTCTCCGATGCACAGGAGCACTGGGCCGGAGCTGATCCCTGGAAGCGCCTGCCCCATTTCACAGACGATCCTGGAAGCAGAAATGCCGCAGTGAGGCTTTGGCAGGAGGTGCCAACCCAGCCCCGTGCAGCTCCACGCAGGCCTGCCTTTCTTTTTTAATTCTTTATTTCCCCCCCATCCCCCTTCAACTTTGATATCTGCCTCTTTAGAAGAAGTTAATTACTGAGTCTATTTTTACCCCATGTAGTAATTTAAAGAAAAAAAAAAAATCAAAAGTAGACATAATTATTACAAGCTGTAAACTCCAGAGCAAAGCAGAGCACTAATGGCAATATATTAGCCGGTAGCAAAGTGAGTGCGAAGTCCTTAGAGTAACAGATGAGTTCATTAAGGGAAGAGCTCACGCTGCAGTCTCCCAGTTAATCAAAAATGGAGAACGCTGCTGTGACGGATGCACTCGGCCCCTTCACCAAACCAGCAGCACTTTGGTGCAGGCTTCAGAAGAGGTAAAGACCTGAGATGTAGTAGAGCCAAGAGCTCCTCTAGAAAACCCACCAAGGAACAGTCACCCAGTGAACACCGATGCAGATGAGCTCGGAACGCAGATTAACGTAGAACATGTGACTAAGACGTGAATAGCGGCTTTTCCAAGACTCCTTTATCAAGGAGAAAAGAAAGTTGTGGGTACAAGGAGTTTCATCCACACCTTTCCCATCACATAGAATTCGATTGGGGTTAACCACAGCGGGCCAGGTTGGAAGACGAGGAAACCCCACAGAACTCGTGATCGCCAAATCCCAGGGCACTGAGAACACATGATGCCTACTGGAGATGAGACCAAGCAAACGCCTGTCATGGCAGCAGGTCTGAGAGGGGTTTCCAAAGGGACATCAGCTGGCAGGGCTCTAGCTGGACATGAAGGGGATGGAGGCTGATGGACCTCATGGCAACACTGGAAACAGAAATTCAAGAGCATCCTGCCAACCACTGGAACCCTCAGGACAGGAGTAACCTGGCTGAGGGCAGGGGGTGATGACACCCTTGTTGGTGTCTGGCCCTGAGGAAGAACCAGAGCATCCTCCTCCGGTGAGGCCGAAGGTGCTCCCGCAGAGCGGCAGAGCAGCCGAGCCCCTCGCTCTTCTGCAAACACATGAAAGGCTCCAATTTGTGAAGGCAGCGTTTTCGGCTGCCTTCAGCAGCGCTAAATTCACTACAAATAAAATAAAATAGAAAGACTAGAGGAAAAAAGAAGGCGCAGACAGCGCGCACATAGGTGACGCCGGGAGGCTTAATGAAATACCTACAACGGCAGTAAAGAGCTCTAATGCGAGAGTCCTTCGTGCGGCACATCAAAAACGGGTTGCCTAGAGAGACGCTGCCTTTGGAGAAGGGGAACTGAAGCATCTCAGCTCCGTGCCTTCATCTGCCACGTGCTCCTCTCCCCGCCTGCCTTTCATCCAGACATCGCCCGTGCACCTCTCGCTCTCCTCCGCCCGCTATTTCATCACTCCACCTGCGAAGCGGCGGCGGCAGCGGGGCGAGGAGACGGGGTTGGGCGAGGAGACGGGGTTGCTGCGCCGCCGGGGTGGGCAGGGTGCAGGGCTGGCATTTGGGAGCAGCAATCTCTGCTCCTGCCGGCCCACAGCCAAAGCAGGGTGAAGTGATTCCTGACGCCCCACGGGCAGGAGATGGGAGCTTCTCCCACAAGAAGCAAGGACGCGCCAAGTGCCATCGATGAGGGGAACCATCAAATACTCAACTCTTTGCCAGTAAATCGGCAGCTGCCCTGCAGTGGCAGGATGGGGTGCCAGTGGCCAGGTCCACCTGATCCCCATTCCTGATCAAAGCCAGAGCCCCAGCAGGTACCTTGTTACAAGATGATGCATTCGGCAGAGCCGTAGGGTGCTGATTGCTGGGCTAAGTGGTCCTTTCACCAACATTAACCTAATTGCTGGCTGATAGATTGCATGGCTGGAGCATATGGTGAGTCATTACAGTCTTGGAATTCAGTCTGCCCACAGAACCCTTAAGAGGGTCCTTTTATCCGTATTCATCTTTAAAAGGCAGCTCTCATGCTAACGCTTGCTGTTATCTGCCCAGGGTAAATGTTTTAATGATGTTAACAAACTTTGAAAGCTCAAGAGCCGTAATTAGAGTCATGATTATAAAATCAGGGTTTCGTACCATCAAAGGAGGATAATTTTATAATCTTCCATCCTTTATTTGAAAAATAAAATACAGCAAAATACTGCTCAGCAGAACAGCCCAAACTGCTCGCAGTGACAGTGCTGCTGGAGCCGTTCCTGCAGGAACAGCAATAATGCTCTGCACGCCCCCAGCACCCTGCATCCCGCGACCGCACCGTCTCCTGACACGCTGCACACATCCTCGCCGCGTGGGAGCGGAGAAAATATCATCACAGATGGGGAAACACAGACAAGGAGCGAGGAAAAAACAAACCAACACCAGCAGGTGCTAGTGACAGGTCCTTCTGCTATGCTGGAGATCAGACTGGGACCCACCAGAGGACAACTCCTCTCGGCTGCTCTTGAAGCTGGGGCAGATCTGTGCTGCTGGGACCACTCACGGAGCCTGGGCTCTCCCACACTCATTGCCAGCAGCCCTGGCCCTGCTAAACAGGACATGCTGCTGGTCCCCAGCAGGAAAGATGAGACAACCCAAGGAGAGACATCACACATTGCTCCTCTTCCAGTACCTGAAGGGGGCTATAGGAAGGCTGGACAGGGACTGTTCACAAAGGTCTGTAGTGACAGGACGAGGGGCAGTGGTTTTAAATTAGAGAAGGGCAGATTTAGATTGGATGTCAGGAATAAGTTCTTTCCCATGAGGGCAGTGAAACACTGGAACAGGTTTCCCAGGGAAGCAGTTGAGGCCCCATCCCTGGAGATATTCAAGGTGCGGCTCGACAAAGCTCTGAGCAACCACATCTAGTCGAGGATGTCCCTGCTCCCTGCAGGGGGGTTGGACTAGATGAACTTCAGAGGTCCCTTCCAGCCCAAACCATTCTCTGATTCCTGGTCTGCACAAATGAGCCCAAACACCCCTCCCTGCACCTTGGCAACACCAGAACAAACTCACCCCAAACAGCAACAGGAGCTCGTGTCACTTTGGGAGGTTTATTCGCCCATCCTCTGTTACATGCCTATTTTCTAATTTTTGGTTGACATTTTTCTTAGTGAAATAAATGAATTGACTCCAGCGGAGGCCCGTTCGGATTAAGCGGCTGTCACCGCCTCGCCCGCCTAACAAATGGCTGCGCACAGCCAGCAGCGCCGGCTGAATTTCAAGTGGGGGCAGAGAGGCTCAGCCTCAACAGCAAGGTGCTCATCAGAAAAAGTTGCTTAGCAAAGCAGGAACCGTGGTAGGGAAGGAAACAAAACACTTAAATGAAAGCTTAAAGGGCTGCTTAACCCCCGTCAGAAAGCATGCAAGCACCTCATTCCTTTCTGCTGTAGGAATGGTGCGTCCCGGTTTGGGCGCCATCCACCTCCAGATCCCTTCCTGAAGGGCTGGAAAGGGTGGAGAGATGGTGCCCAGGGTCTGAATGAGTTCTTGGCCTCCAGTGTGTTTGCTGGAGGTGTGGGAATAGGTCTGTGCAGGCTGGGCAGCCCTGGGGACCGGCGGTGGGGTGGGGGATGTCTGTGAGGCCACTCACTGTTCTGCGACGACGTACTGCTCGGGCAGGGGCGTGCACTGCACCCCGGCGACCTGCACCCCGTGCGCGATCTCCGAGAAATCCAGGCCCAGGTTCACGCCACGGATGGTCACCCTCGTCCCTCCTTCTGGGGGGCCTGACACTGTCAGGATCTAGAGGGAAGCAAAACACAGGAAAGTTGAGCTGGTGTCCTCACAACACTCGTGATTCTTCGACACCCCCCCCACCCGGCTCGGAAACAGATTTTCGCTTTGCAGGCTGCTCAGGGAAGCCGAGTGCTGCAACCTCCACCTGCTCCTGCTGCCAAACCCAGGCCAGTGCCACCTTCTCATGACTCCTCTGGATGTCTTGGAGTAGTCCAAAGATGCTGAGATCCACCTGTGCTGTGCTCCAAGAGAGGATATCAAGGTCCCCGAGCTGGCCAAGAGGTGTGGGCAATACCATCCCCCAGAAAGCCTTGCAGAAGGGCAAGGCTGGCTCCTTTTCCACAGATACAGAAGATGGTAAGTCACCTTCCAGAAGCAGCCCGATGCTTTGGAGAACTTTAACTTCTGCCTTGGCTGTTCTCTGAACGCTAATGTCACATTTTATTAGTAAGTTGGCACCTCAAATGAGTTACAAGTGTTAAAGGGTGAGGTGTGTGCTTTAAAGCTGCCTGTTTATAGCCTGCCTCAGCCATAATCATCTCTGCTTCCATAGACTTTCATTAAGGACAATATCCTCTTCAATTAGGAGTATAAATTACAATAATGCATAGACACAAAATCTAGATCCAAGACTCTCAAAGAGTTGTCCTGAATCTTCCACCGCGCTCTTGTTACTCTTGGGTCAGTTACTACTAATCTTCCCCGTACTACAGCTGTTACTAATAATAAATCCATAATAATGCAATTTAATTAATTTAATGGATAAATCTTGTTTACGCTTGTTTGTTCCACCTTTGTCTTTGGAAAAAGATTTAAGGAAAAAGTTTTGAAGAGCTCATCGTTTCTGGATGGCTGGTTGCTTTTCTTTCACGTTCTCAGGAACTCGCTGTTCCCTGGACATGAGCAGGTTCCAAAGGTGGCAAAACATGAGCCCCACCACGACAGCACAGCCTGGCAACCGGCAGCACTGCGGGCTGAGCGCTCCCCAAAGCACCTCCTGCGATTTCCAGTGCCACAGGGCACATCCTCTCCTTCCCACCCCACACAAACCGCCAAGGCCTGCAGGACACCCTGTTCCCCATCACTTTCTGTGGCTCCAAGTTCCCCTCAGCCTCTCCCTGCATTTCAAGCCCCAGCTGAAGCCATTTTCCTTCTCCCCTACTCACACCGATTCATTCCATGCTCTCTACCTCTGCTCTCCTTTAAGGTGCTGCTGTTGAATTTGGGGTTCACCGGCTCCAGGCACCCTGTACATCAACCCCCCGCCTTCCTCTCTGTATGCTTTCATTTCTACCTCCCTCCCCTTTCAACGGCACCACTAAGGTTTCTTATTTATTCATCACACACTGTCTGTTGTGCCACTGTTTTCCGTAGCTCCTACCTCCTCGCGCATCTTGTACCCTTTAGCTCCGTGAAGCGCTACGGGCCCAGAAAAGACGCTACAAAAATGGAGCTGTATTGCATTACATCGAGTCCTGGAGGCCCGCGCCGGCAACGCTCTCATCGCCAGCTGGGAATCACCTGAACTCGGCGCTTCACGTACTTGACAGTTACAACTGTCCTCTGCAGCTCCAGATAATGTTAGGAGGCGTCCGCCGGAGCACTTACACCGCCGGAGCACTTACTTACACCGCCGGGCTCGTCATCTCAGCGCTGCTTAAAAAAGAAGTCACAGTTTGCCATTTCCCGACCTTACCACAAGCAGCGGGGCCCGACCGGCCTCAGCGAACAAAGCCGAGCTGAGTCTGTATTTTGAAAATGTCCTGACCTGGAAAATCCCCAATATGGAGCTCCACTCGACCTAGATTTTAGTGGCCGCTAATTGAACAGTTTTGAAGTAACTGTGCCATAAAGCAGCCCCAGGGTTAGAACAGATGCATTCAATTAATTACAGCTGGAGAGATTCAGTCAAAATCACAGAAGGAAGATAAGTCTTAAAGGTCCCGTTGCACGGAGCGCGGGCCACCCCTCCGAGCGGCATCCTCGGGTCACCTCCTCGTGCTGCAGACGCACGGCCCAGGGAACCTCCAGCAAACCCAGCCCGGGGCAGCTGCTGACAGCGCCGTCTGCCTCAACCTGGTGCTGGGGAGCTGCTCAGGCTGCAGGGCTGGCTGCAATGACACTCCACATTTCTAGTCTGAGATGGACAGGATTAGGAAGAAATATTCCCCTCTTTCAAGGAATATACTTCAGCAGAGCGGCTTTTCACTCAGAGGTCTGCGGAGGACCAAAAGAACCTGCAAAGGGCAGCGTATCCAAACCAAGGCCATTACCACGTGCTCAGGGCTCTGCCCCTCAGTTGGAAGATTTTTAGGTTGTTTGCAAAACTGGAAATCACTGAGATCTCGAGCGGGGTGTGGGAGGCAGGGCCTTGGGTTTCTCCAATTTCCCGAGTTATTCCGAGCAGGTCACCTCTCCCCTCTGCATCAGCCTGAAACACATCAGCAATCCACTGCCCCTAATAAAGCGTGTTCCTGCTGCTCAGGGAAAGGATTTGTGCAAATGTGGAGCACGGTGTTAGTCACAGAAAAGATCCAAACGCAGAGATGAAGCCGGGGGTGGTAGGAGCTGGGTCACCTTTACATTCTGCCCTTACCTCAGCCAAGGGATGCAGACGCACCACTGCATTTCTCTTCACCACACCACCGCAGGGATCCCAGGGATCCCCAAGCTTGGCATCCGAGGGATCGCGGAGCCCTGACGCAGTGCTCGCACGCCTCCCTCCCCAGCCTGCACAAGACACTGCTGTAACGACGCAGGATAAATGTTCTCGGCTTCTCCTCTTGCCGGTTGCCTGGTTCAGCGTTTCCGACATAAAGCAACATTTAGCCTCCGGAAGAAGTCTGCTCCCGAGACAGGGAGACCCGGGGCTGGCTGGGGGTGGGACGGATGGGGCTTTCCTCCCGGAGCTGGGGGCGAGCCGCGAGCCTACGACTGTTCTGTACGACACCCACTTGGCATCTGTCAGGGTACGGAGGGAGCGCAGAATAAATGGCACAACCCCTGCCCACCCCCCCTCCCCAAATGTCATCCACCTTCATTCTCTTTGTCTTTTTCCCTCCTGCTCTAAGCTAGGCTGGATCCCAGCTGATGAGCCCAGCGGGGAACCGGCACATAAGCATTGTCATCCCGGCATGATCCCTCCTTGTCTCTGCCTTCGCTGATAGCACATTCAGAACCTAATTGTTATCTCAGCAGAGCAACTCCATTATTCAGCCTGACACTGCCCTCCCTTCAGCTGTTTGTTGCACTGATGTTATATTAATGAGGCCTGCAAATAAATGAATAGGAGATCAGAGTGCCGCTTGTTCGCAAGAAAACTGATTTTTATTTATTTATTGCTAAGACCACAGACCGTGTGGAAGTTTTACGCTGTTAAAGGGACACTGTTCGGTGACAGCCGGGCCTCTCGCTCAGAGGAAGAGAAGGGCTGCGTGTATCCTACTACTCAGTTACTTTTATGACTATTAAAACACAATCTCTCCTTACTGATTCGGCATCCCCTGAAGGCACTGGAGCCTGGCAGCCAGGCCCTTGACCTCCAGCTGGACAGAAAAAGTGACCCGGGCCAGATGCAGCCACAGGAGCGGCAAACAGCCTGTATTAAAGGTTCTTTTGGTCTGACTCGTCCAGGCTGCAACGCAAACCCCAGTAAGAGACCACCGGTGCCTGCTTTAAACCGGCCAGGAACAGGCTGGTCCCAGCACAGCAGAGCAGCCTCCTCCCGGCTTTCAGTGCACGGTTCTGCAGAATGGTACCCAAAATACTGAAAAAGCACGGATGCCAGTACAAAGAACCCAACAGCAATGAAGGCTGTAAAGGTCTCACGGTCTCCAAGACAATCTCATACCCTTTTCTTGAGGGGAAGGTAGATGAGAGAAGTTAACTTGTGCTGTTGAAAGGCTTGGGGTTAGGAATATTGACCCTGCAGGGTTTCTACTGGCACTTTGCCATTTTCTATAGACCTGCCTATCTAAAACTTAGCAAAATTCTGCAAGAGTTGTTAGCCCTATGCAGGGTCTTTCCCACCAGAGGATTCCAAAGCACACAGAAAAACACACTAGTTCCCTCTGCTTTCCCCCTTCTTTTTCCACAACAGTGAAAACTGCAAACTTGACTTTCACAAAATGAAAATAAAAGCTGTGAATTCACACGCAGAAAAGTGGGAGGTGGAGTTCAAGGGAAACCACCAAACACTGAAAGACCTGTCATAAAAATCAGAAGAGCTCACAGCACTTCCAGAGCCAGGGGAGGCCACGGGATGATACATCTCCCTGAAACCTCTATTTTCTACCACTGACCTTCACTGTGGAACAAGCCAACCTGCCAATGAAAGCACAGGCCTTTCCTACTCGATTCCCTCATCTCCAAATCCAATCTCCTGAGACTGGAAACATCCCCAGGCGAGCACCCCGCGCTTCCCGCTTTGAAGGCTGAGGCACAGACCTGGGTACAGAGACAAGAAATCCGTAGCAGCAGAGCTCTGCTCTTTTCTCCTTGGACATCGCCCAAAAGTATTGCTTTCAAGTTGGACAGTGATAAAACACTCGTTGGCAGGGCCGTGCCCGCAGCCAGCCGCGAGAGCCAGCCTGGCACTGAGCAGATGCAAGTCGCTTGGTGGCTGGAGCAGAGCGTTTTTCCCCTTCTCTGCTTAGCTCAAGGAGGGATAAATAAATAAATCTAGGACTTCTTCAATGGTACAACTGTCTGAATGGCTTATGGTGAAGAAAATCTCAGGCAGAGGCCGTTTTGTTTCTTGCATCTCGTAGCACAAGCTCGTGCAAAGCAGAAGAGCCCTCAGATAAGAACACTTTGGTTTCTGAGTACCGGCAGGACAAGGTGAATATCCAGGCAAGCCTTTAAGGCTCATATAATCTCTGCAAAGGCAGCTATGACTTGCCAAACAAACCAACAAAAAATGCCCAAGAAGGAAAGGACGGACTCTCAACATCGTGTAACACTTCCACGTCTCTGCGCAGGCCCCACCGCCTCTGCTCCTCGGGGGCCTCGCAAGGTCCACGCTGCGATTTACAAAACACTGCTTGAGAGTGACACCTGCCCACCGAAGGTGTACGGGGCTGGGCAGGAGGTCTAAGGATGAAACACCAAAGGCCTGGTAAAGTCACTGTGGCCTGGATGGACCCTCCTCAGCCCCAGCCCTGATACAGCATCACCAGCCTCTGCGGTTCCGTCTCCTCCTCCATAAACAGGAGGCTGATGTCTCCCCGGGGGGCAGAGCAGGAGCCAGTTTAGCTAAGCTGGTGTAGAAACTAAGCTAAGAGGAAACTTCCACAGATACTGGGGTCCTTATTCAGCTGGCAGACGGTTGTGTGCTGAGAAGCCCCGCCCTGAGCACCAGTGCAACAGGCTGCTTCGATCCAACACCGTTTTACGCCCATGGCCTCTGCCTTCCGTAGTATGGACACACGCTCGGGGCAAGGGAGGCTTTGGCGGGGGGAGTTAATTAAGTGAGAAACCAAAATCTTCTTCCGTTCCCACCTGATACGTGTGTCACTCCTAATAGTAACGTTAACAGACCGAGTGCAGTTTTCCTGGTAAAGATGCTCCTGGGAGACATTTTGCATCCCTCAGTGGCCTGAACAGAAACATCAGAAGCATCAACCACAGACTAATTAGCTCCCTAGTTTAATTAGCATTCTTGCAACAGTCCATAGCGGTCACCCCGACGCTGGCAGCGCCGCTGGCGAGTGACAGCGGGCTGTGCACCCTGGCCGCGCGCCGGCGGATCCGCACATTAATTCCACAGAAAGTAGCGGTGTGTTTCATTCCCCCCGTTCCTCGGCGCCGGACGGACACCGGCGGATCTTCAGCGGAGAGGGAGACGGACGCAGACCGGCTTCGGAAGGAGAAGGGGCCGGAGATGCGCGTTCTTACCTCGGTGATGCGAGGGTTGGAGCACTTGACGTTCCTGCTGGACCAGTCGAGCCAGGGCTGGGCGGGCGGGGAGCTGCAGTGGGGCCGCAGGGTGCACTTGGCCTCACCGCTGCACCAGCCGCACTCGAACTTGGGGTCGGCTTTGAGGCAGAGCCCGCAGCTCTCGCGCTGGGCTGCGCACTTGTAGAGGTGCACTGCCGGGGAGAGGGGAGGGGAGCTCAGAGGAAAGGCAGGGACGGCAGCGTTCACGCGGGCTACGGCTGCTCTGGGGCTTAGAAACAACGGCATGAGGACAGGGAGCTGTTGGAGCGGGGCCAGGGGAGCCCCAGCAATGCTGGGAGGGCTGGAACCCTCTGCTGGGAGAGTTGGGCTTGTTCAGCCTGGAGCACAGAAGGCTCCAGAGAGACCTTAAAGTGGTCTTTCAGTACTTAAAGGGGCCTGTTAGCAAGATAGGGACAGACTTTTGAGCAGGGTCTGTTGGGACAGGACAAGAGGGGATGGTTTAAACTAAAAGAGGGAGATTGAGACTGGAGAGAAGGAAGAAATTTTTTACACTGAGGGTGGTGAGCACCTGGCCCAGGCTGCTCCAAGAGGTGGTCACTGCCCCATCCCTGGCACCATTCCAGGGGAGGTTGGATGGGGTTCTGAGCAACCTGCTCTAGTTGCAGATGTCCCTGCTCCCAGCAGGGATTTGGACTAGATGACCTCGAAAGGTCCCCTCCCACCCAAACCAGTCAGTCTATGATTCCATGTGGAGTTTTGACTCAACAAGCCACAGAGTGGACTTGCACACGTGGTTTCCAAAGCCAAGGCTGTATCAGTGGTGCTTAGTGAGCACCACCATCAGTGGAGCAGAGTGAGCCGCTCTCCTCCAAAGCAGGACCCACTGGGACACAACATCTCTGCTGGCAGCTGCAGTGACAGCAGCCAACGCTGCTCTGCCCCTACAGCCACATTCCAGTTCCCATCACCACCCTCCTTCCCGTGACTGGAAAGCCAACCCACGCAGACGTTACCTTTCAGATCCTCCGGGTTGTCAATAACAAAGTTCCCGTTCCAAACCACAGCAAAGTCCACTGCCAAGTTGCTGATGTCCATCCCATCATAGAGATACTGCGGGAGAAGATCGAAAATTAAATGCTTGGGAGGATGTCTCTGAGACACTAACAGGAAAACAAGATTTTTTTTTTTTTAAAGAAACTGTGACTATTCTGTGCTTAAAAATATGTGCTGATGTCTGAACTACCACACTTCTGCACTTCATCTCCAGGGTCCTGCTTGGACTCCCTCCCTCCTCACCAGCAAGAGATAATTAAATCAGATCTAGTCCTTGGGAGAGGTAATAGATTAATTATTCCACTCACAGTGGTTGCTCTTGTCACTCAGTCTCTAGCTTATCAATACAGACCCTCCAGATAATCGGACTGGCAGGACTGCTGCCTTCAGGCTATCTTCTTACGCAGTCACCACGCACCCCAGTGTGACCGGGGAGCTTAAAAATCACATTGCACAGCTTGGGCTGAGGAAATAGGCAATAGCTGAACGGAAATAGATGGTGCAGAGAGGTCCTTTCTCAGCCTCTGCTTCAGCCCAGTCGAGGATTGCGCCGGCTTCAATTATTCACCTTCTCACGGCCATCCTGGGGACCGTGGCTGAGTGAAGCGGGACGCTTTAGGTGAATTCCCAGCGTATTCTGAGATTCCCATTATCACAATTAGCGCTAACGAGGCCTCGTTCCGCTGCTCTCTTTAACTCAACCAAAACTGCTTAATAAGGTGAGCGAACATTGCCATCCTCTTTGGGCTGAGGGAACGATGATTCGACCAAGGCAGGCTGCTTTGACTGTCCCTGTGCAGCAGTTGCCCAGTTTTAACTGGCATCTGGGTTGTACTGGTTCACCTTGCCTGGGTTTCACTAAGTTGGCGTGAAACTAGATCTGCTCTACAAGCGATAGAGCTGTGAGCGCAGAATCGCCCTGACGTTGTCCACCTACCGCTTTCTGTCAGACAAACAGCCACAAAAGTGCTTCACTGATGCTTATAAAATGCTTTGGAGAGGAAAAGTACTATATGGTATTAATACATTTATTATCCACCCAGCTGCAAGGCCCAAAGACGGCCAGTGGTATATAAATATCCAGCGGAATTTTTAAAAATTCAAAACTTCATTAACAATTTAAGACCGTCTGCGCTGAATATTAAAGCAGACCCTGTTCTGTTGCCTAAAACAAACTGAATGTGCCCTGCCTGCCCCAGGACCTCTCTGAACATGCGGCGAGGAGGGAAAGGACCACGTTTTTCCCCGCCCGTCCTCCAGCGGACGCGTGTCACACCAGGCCCAAGCGTGGGCTGCGGCTCGGAGGGTGACCTGCATTTGTCACGTGTTTGGGCAGCCCCAGGTACCTGTCACAGTGACTTTGAGCGTCCCGGGGTAAAATCCTGTCAGGTCCTTTGGCAGGGCTAAGCCCCATCTTTCGGAGGAGAGCTACACTCCTCTGCCTGCTTCTCCAGTAGCATCATTCAGATAATTTCCCTCTCTCTGCTGCTCAGCGCTCTCTCCCCTGGCAGTTTTCTTTGCCCCCTCCTCTCCTGCTGCTTTTCAGCATTGCTGTACTCACCCAGCTGCCCTGCCCTGGAATTCGACAGCTCCCCGATAAGGGGTCTGTGATTTGCCTTATCTTCCCCGTGTGAATTAACCTGCCTCAACACCTCCCCTCCTCCCCTCCTTCCCCTCGCTGACCCCCCCACTCAGACAGGGAACCGCCAGATAAAGGATCTTCTCCTCTAATGAAACACCTCACGTGCCCACGGCAGGTTCCCACCTGGAATTCAGGATTAGTTTAACTCCAGGGTGTTTCACTCTCCCATCCCCTTTTCACAGCTTTTCGGAGCCGACGCCCCTTCCGGACACCTTTTTGGCCCGTTCCCCTCCCGGAGCCTCACCGAGCTGTTCTGGCACTGGACGCTGGAGCTGTTGAAGCGCAGGGCGGGCACGCGGTGGATCACCCCCTGGATGCTGAGCACGCACTCGTACCCACGCTGGCCAGACTGGGGCTGGGGCAGGTTCCTCGCCTTCAACGTGATGGGTTTCACCTCTCCCACTGGAATCAGGATCTCCTCTGTTGGGGAGAGCTGAGGGCAGTCCTGGGGGGCAATAAAAGAGAAGGGGAGGTCACAGAGGAGCTGGTGTGTCCGCAGGTCTGGCCAGGTCTCAACCTGCCTGCTCTGGCTGATGTCCCAGCAGGTCCTCAGCAAAGAGCACCAGCCACTTCTCAGCCCGTTCCATTCAGCTGCAGAAATAAGGGATCACAGAATCACTCTGGTTGGAAGAGACCTCTGGTTAAAGAAATCATTGAGAAAACGCCATGACAGCCCCCCGCTCTGGGACTGGCACTGATCTTCTCACCACAGTTGCAGAAGAAGGGACATTGTTACTCAGGGAATAAATCAGAGGCATCCTCCGGGCTCCGACCTTGCCGTGGGTTTTATCTGCGGAAACACGAGCTCTCGCCCTGCCCTCCCGCAGCACGTTATCAGCTGCTCCAGGAGGACGATGGGCTTCTCCCGGCCACACGCTGCACTCCCTGGGCATCCTCCTAATCCCATTTCACTCCTTACACCCCTTGGCTCCGCGCCGCTTCGGAGCGAGACTGAGCAGCGTGGGGCGCGCTTCCCTCTCGCTACCGGGTACCGTTCCGCTCTGCTTTATCTGAGTACAATTATACCATTAATTTCCGAGGCGATGGCAATTCCTGCTCTCTCTGCTCTCATCCCTTACCGTGCTCCAACACCTCTGGCCTTTCTGAACACCCAGTCAGCTTGTGGCAATGCTCCCACAGCTTCCTCCTTGGCTGGGGGCTGCCTGGGTGGGATTCTTGCCTCTGCCAGCCGGGTGGGCATAAGATCAGGACCTGAACGGTCCTTTCCATCTCCACAGCAACACTTTTTGCTGCTCTGTGCTTCCAGGAAGCAGAGGATAGCCAAGGATGGGAGGGCTTGGTTGCAGTCAGTATCCAGAGCAGTGAAATAGAATCACAGCCTAATAAATTTTCCATGGAAAACCATGTGAAAATATTTCAAACACCTGTGTGATGGCAATGAAGGAGCAAAGAAAAGAGCAAAGTCCTGCTGCCTCCAAAATTGTATCATCTGAAAACAGCAATTAAAACATTAAGCACAGAGAAGTAAGATTTGCTTCCACTTCTGCCACTATCCGGCCAAAATAATGCGATGGTAAATTAACAGCAAGGTTTAATATTGCAGTAGCTCCTGACTCCGCTATAAGAGATGCTGCTTGCAAAATAAAAGGGAACTCTCCCTGCGAGCATCGCTCTGCTGAGGAGCAGATCTCCAGCTCCCCGCAAGCACAAACGGGATGTCTGAGCGATACTCTGAGACGAAGTGCAATAAAAGACCTATCAGTGCCTGGTAATTGTATGACACTCCTGCCATCAGATCTCCACGACCTAAACATTATCTCTTCATAACACACCGGGAGATACGCTTTGTCCTCCATTCGGATACCGGGAACTGCATCGCACAGAGACAAAGGCTCTGACCGTCGGAAGCATTTACATTCTGTTCAGCTCTAATTTGCTTTGATCTAATGGAACTAGGTACCTAAGCACCTGGAAGTATCTGACACTAAATGATTAAGTCTAAGCTAAAGTAGAAGTTTTATTAAAAAACAGATTTGACGCCTCCTTTCCCTCTGCCAAATCCCAGCCTGGAATCCCCAGCCCTTTGCCACCCTGCCTGGCAATTCAAGTACATCATCTGGAGGGTGATGCAGGGAGAACCGTCCTGCCCAGGCTCCCTCCTGCCAGGACTGAACTTCCAGGGAGAAAATCCCCATCCCTCGCTAAAGATCGTGACACGCGGAGCCACGCTCCCTGCCCAGCTCACAGCAGGCCGAGGGGATGTTGCTTCACTACTGGCTCAGGCAAGTTGGAAATGAAAAACAGATGCTACTCCAGTTTGGAGAAGCCAGTAGCTTAAACTGCTGCCTCATAAACCTTTTTAGTGGCTCTTTTCTTTATTTTTATTTTATTTCTAACGGGGACTTTCACGGATTAACAGCTAAGAGCGGCTTTAAACTCAACAGCCAGAAAGTAGGCTGTGCTGGGAAGGAAAGAAAAGCCCTTTTCTTACAGGCTGGAAGGGAATTGCCACTGTGAAGCTCAGCTCTGAGCTTCCCCAGACCCTGGTATCACAGATCCAACCCCCTGCTCAGCCTTTCCACCACCACCAGCAAACTCCTCGTGGTGTTTTCCACCCCGCCGAGCTGGCTTTGCACACACGTTCCCGCCTCCTTGTTATGCACCCACCACACACGTTACCACCTTCGACTCGAGATCGGGCTGCCATTTTAAGGTTTCACATTCAGCCTCAAAACCACATCGAGGACCAACGGGAGACAAACGGCTCCACTCCAGAGAGCTCCCCAGCTCTGCGGAAAGCCCGTGTTCGGGAGGGAAGGCATCCTGGAGCCGCAGAATCTTTTATCACATCGTGATTGAAAACAGAAAAAAAAAGTCTCACAACCACATCACCGGTGGGAGAACCTCGATGCACAGTCCTGAAAATAATGAATATGTTATGGACCATTATCCTTCCTGGCCACTGCCATTCGTGAGACGACTGTTAAAAGAAATTCTTCTTCTTTTAGAGACATGGGAGAGCCCTTGCATTTTCAAATTCGCTCTCTCTAGCGCTGAAAATGCTGGTAGCAAAAATGGTTCTGCCATCATTAGAGGTGAATAGGACATAAAAGATTTTTTTTATTTTTTTTTCCTTTGGTTTCAGTGGAAGAAAAACGTCACATTGGGATTCTGGTGAAAAACAAGGCATGCAGCGTTTGAGCGCACGGGGAAGCACCGAGAAAGGCAGCCCCTTCGCGCTGCCTGACAGCTCCACTGATCACACTAATAAGGGGATATACATTTTGGGACGGAGCGATACGTAGGAAGACACCACATTTCCGCAAGCCCAGGGCACTCGCGGGGAGCTGAATTTATCAGACGAGCGAGTGAAGCCGCAAAAGCCGCGGGGGCTTTGCGGAGGGCGCGGGGCTCGCTCGGCCGCCGCACGCCTTGCGGAAGTGCTGCTGGAGGCCCTCTCCTCTCTGCTTCTGCCATTCCCCATCCAGGCTCACAGCTCAGCTTTCAGGCCTTTGGGATTTTGTAGAAATTTTTTTACATTTCTGCTGCAGTGATGCGCACCCACGTCCCTGCACATATGGAGCTGCAGCGGCAGAAGAGCCCTAGGAAAGCTCGCCCGGCTGGTTGGGTTGTCCATTCACCACCTCTTCTAGCTGCCTGGCTAGCAAATTATTTTCTTAGGGGTGCACCAGCAGCTTTGGTAATGCCTCTGAACACTTGTTCACTTCGTAGGAATTTCGCGATGAACTGGGAAGCGGCCGGCAGCACCAGTCCCGCTGCTGGGATCGGAGCTGCGCGGCCGTGGCAAAGGTCCCCTCATCACACGGTAAATAACGAGACCACCCCTGGTTTGTAGGGCTCAGGTCTGGGTGCTCAATTCTGCGTTTCCCCAGTGCCTGGAAGAGCTGAGCATCCAGAAAATACAGAAAAAAACAACCGCAGCCTGTGGAATATACAATTTCTCCCATAATCAGTTTACTTTGTTTTTTAATTCATGAGAAGTAAATCCTGCAGTGAGTTAGAAAGGCCATTATTGCCTCCTCTCGCTAAACAAACACACGCTGAATCCCCTCATTATCCTTCTTGACTCCCGTACACCAGAATAAACACAAATCAGATGATCTGCTGGAGGAAGACAAGACTCCGACGCAGGAGCGGCACAGACTCCAGGAATATTCTGCGTATAAAGTATCATCGCGCACAATTTACAAAGACATTTTATGCTTCTCCAACACTTTTTAGCCTCAAAGATTCCAAGGTCTATAAATATCTTAAAGACCCACAATATGCATCTGTCTCTGAAGTGGAACTGAGCACCCATGGTTATTATTTGTGTTCAACAGAGCAGTTTTAGTAGGTCAAACCTTCTTGCTCTTCTATGGAAAAAAATTACCTAGAAATGGCAGGCGTTTCTTTTGACTCTGGGACTTACCCCAAATGGAAGAAAATATAATGGCTTTGTAATTCTCGTCTTACAAAAAACAACCAACAAACCTCCACAAATGTTAACTCGCTACGCGTACTTTAAAGCTAGAAACGTAAGCGGATCTGGCACATGAATGCAAACCCCTGGCTCACAGTTGTGCTCCCAATGATTTAAATTACGGCCCCCGTCACTCACGGAAACACGTTATTCTTCATTTATGCCACTGGAAAGGAGAGCAGGCCTCGCTCCTGAGAAACCAAACAGGAAAAGAAATGCAACTGAAGCGAGACTTTTCTGACTGGTGAATTCCTTGCCCATGCCCTTTTCTCCACGGACGTGATGCAAGCCGGGTCCTCGCCAGCCGTTTATCAACTACTGCGATATTTCCAAACACGGGTGGTTGGAGAGCTTGCTTCTCACCCATAAACAACCCTTTGTGTGCCAGAGGTGAGGACAGGAGCAATTCCCTCTGACAGGGCCAGGTTACAAGTGGGAACATCTCCCTCCATCCCCTGCAGGACACTTTCCTGTGTCGTTCCTCCCCTTCCAAATGCTGTAGGATAGACACAACATAAATCTACGGATGAAAAAAGCATCACCACTAAGCTCAAACCAATCTTCTCCAATGGAGATGAGTTAATCTTGCAGCGGCTGGGCTTTCTGTTACTACTGGTACTCTGGTAGACAAAGACATCTCTCCAGAAGTTAGATGTGACCCAGCAAATTCATTTGTGACTTTGATGGCCTTAGAGGTGGCTTTGAGTTATCTCCCCCACGGCACAGTTCCCAGTCAAGTATTCAGTGGTGGGGACTGTAAAGACAGATATGATGAAGGTTTGATTTTGGTTTATTCCCTTTAAAGCACATCAAGCAGCACCCACCGTCCAAGGGCACAGGCGGGGCAAAGGTGCTGCTCTAAAAACCATGAGAATTTACAGGAGTCAGACCAAAGCTGAAATTTGGCTCTGCACCAAACTTCTAGGATCTGAAATGCTCCGTCCTCGATGCAGCATCTCACATGTGGAAATGGCATTATCTGCACAGAGTGGACATCAAAGAGGGATGGGATCCCACAATCTGGGAAACTAATAGGATTTATTTGGTTCTTGCTCTCCGTTGGGATGAGGTGTAAGGATGTATTTCTGTATCTACATTCCTCTTCATCTGCATGTATCTAGGTCCAAACGGGCACCTTCTGCAGAAAAATGATGCCTCAGGCTAAGAAAAGGCTGAAAAAATAGAGTTGCTTAACTGATGATTAACTCCTAGAGAACTGGCCACCTGGAAACAGAGGCCTCAAAACAGTTGGACTTACCCCATGTCAGAGACCTCCTACCAGATGAGGACATCAAATGCAGCCAGCTCAGCCCTGGAAGACAGCTCTGCTTTAAAGGCTGCAAAGGGTTCTGTTTGTTTACCAACGACTCCAAACCAAACACACTTTGCACATTTTCACTTTTGCAAACACCAGAGTGTGATGCAAACCAGGGCTCTGGCACTGCAGGTGCCTCTCTCCCCAAGCATCACCAACGCCCGTGGGTTATCACCAACGGCTTCACTCGCTACCCCCGTGAGAAAGCACCGACCCACCTCCAGAGGCCGTTCTCAGCATCATTCACCTCCACCACTGAGCTCTGCCCTTAGATTTTGGTGACCAGTTCCTCTTGACAGGGCAGGTGGAGACAGAAAAAGCTTCTCTCTGTGGTATTTTCATGGAAAGCAGGGAAAAAAGGTGGCATTTGGCACAGTCGATACAGCCAGGAGGTTGGATGAAGGAGGACTTTCTCTCCCCATCACCTTGTAAAGCAGTGGAGGTTTTGAGCTCTTTTCTCTTCTCAAGACAAGACGACTCCGAGGAGCATCAAAGGGAGCTCGTTCCACACCGAATCCCACTGGGACACAAATTCTGATGGGCCAGGAGTAAAAGGGAATATTCAAGATATTTTCTCTTAAATTAAATATAACGGCACGAGAAAATTTCCAGCCCCGCGTGAGCACGTGTGCAAATCTTATGTGAGAAGAGGCACATGGGATTCAAAGTAGGGCAGCAGGCGCCGGCGCCGCTCCCTGCGCGGCGGAGGCTCTACCACGTTGTCGCCACGGCACCGGCAGCACCGCTCCGGCTCCCAACGCCACCAACACTCTGCTGGGAAGCACAAACATTTTGCTAATACATCATCAGGCCACGAGGCAATGAGAACGTTGTGACTGGAACTGTTTTAAGAGAGGGAACTCTTTAGGAGGCTCTTATTTCCCGTCTTAGCCGGGGAATACTCGTAATAAAGGGGTGAGCTCTGCACCGTGGGTGCCAGCGACGATTCCTTTGCCCGAAATAAGCAAACAAAATCAGGTTTGGTGCTGGTTTTGCCTGTGTGTGCAGAGCTCTGGAGAAGTCACGATGAAGAGTGAAGCACCTGTATCATTATTATCAGCCCTTATCACAAGCCATGCCCAGGAAGGTGTTAGATATCACGTAACATCCTCTGGTAAGAAACAACCCCTACAAGATGAAGACGACAAAGGAAGTTCTTCGGAGACACGACAGTCCTGTGATCCCAGCAGGAACTGGCAGAGATACCAGCTCCTCCACTCACTCCCTCTTTGTGATCTCAGGCAAGTCCTGTGCATTTCCCAAGAGAAAACTGGAGATAATGGGATTGTCCTACTTTACCAGAGACTTGTCAAACACTTCTGAGATCGAGGGGTTGAAGACCTGTAAAACTGAGAACTACAACTGTAAAGCCTGGGAAGACAGTGATGCTTTGAGTGTGAAGGAGAAAAACCCCCATCTCACTTGAGGGAAGGAAATGTAAAGGGTTTTACTGTCTCTTGTTCTGTTGAAAGGAAGCTGCTTGGCTTTGAAAGCTTCTGGTTTGTCCCCAGCGTGGACGCTTCTCCTTGGGCATCTGATCCCTGTGCTGCACGGGGCAGCTCTTTGCAGCAGCTCTGCCCTCTGCTTACTGAACCTGAAGCAGACAGCAGGATGGGAATTGGACAAGACAATGGGTGCAGAAACTCCAGACCAAGGGGTTGGTGGTAACCTCTGATCAGGAATCTGTGCTAACAAACTCCTTTCCCTCACGGATCCCTCCGCCTCGGAACGTACCGAAGATCTGGCAGAGCCGCTAATGAGCTATGCCTCCTTCCAACTCTTAAAAGCATCTTTGGACTTGAGCCCCGCACCTTTTATTAACTGCTAAAAGAGACGGCTCCTGGTCCACAGCGCTGGAACCTGAATCAAGTCTCTTTTCCAAATGTCTGGGGCTGTTCACATCTGTAATTCCCTTCGCAGTCAGTTCACAGTCAGGCTCCTGCCACACACCTCAGACCTGCCAACACAACCTACTGAACGAGTCCCACCAAGAGCTCTGCATCTGATTTGCCATCGAGCAAGCCCCTGCACAGCCTGTATGTGAAGCAGAGCTGCTGAAATGTGCTGGTCTTGGAGGAGATCCCCGAAGGAAAGTACCGCACAGCAATTACCATCATTCCCAAACAACAAAATGACCCACGAAAATCCAAAAAAAACCTCACACAAGCCTTGGTTATATTGATTGCACCATGGAAAAGCAAAGAAGAGCAAGCTGAAAGCCCAGTCTGGTACCTCAGAGATGTTGATCCGTCCCTCCTGAAAGGAGCAGGTGGTGGGGTCGTGGGTGCAGAGGTTCCGGTACTTGCACCAGTGGCAGCGGAAAGCGCTGTTCACACACGACAGGCACCTGAGAGGAGAAAAGAACAGTTACGGAGGAGGTTACCACCTCAGGAGGTCTATAGGGTAACAGGCCAGAAGTCCAGGCTCAGGGTCCTTCATGGAAAAATAGTTTCTTTGGAGGGATGTTTTGATACAACAAAGCCAACTAAGAAGTTTGGGAAAACACGCACGCAAAAGACAGTCTTGAACCAACCTCACAATTCACTCAGCGATCAAATACAAGCTGGGATCTATTGCACCTCATCGCACCGGCGTAAAATAAAGCACAATATTGCGCAG
Source organism: Baryphthengus martii (assembly GCA_013396935.1). NCBI lineage: Eukaryota > Metazoa > Chordata > Aves > Coraciiformes > Momotidae > Baryphthengus > Baryphthengus martii. Next base: position 353,940 of record VWZK01013974.1, on the reverse strand, counting down.
ACACCACCCTTCATTTTCAGGTTCTAGAAAGTGGAAAACAAGGCAAGCCTGGCAAAAAGGGGATCAGTTGTTTTACAAGGTTCAAGTCACCGCGAACCCTTCCGCTTGGCCTGCGAGTACAGAGAGTCCAGAAGGCGCTTTTGATTCATCTTGGAAGAACTCAACTGTTTCTGAAACGCTTTGGAAAGAGCACAGACCCTTTTCAGACCCGGGGCGGCCCAGCTGCCGGCAAACTGGCCGCATGGTTTTTATTCCACACTAACTGTCCGCCAGCTCAAGGCACGGCCCATGACAGCTGCCAATATGTGAAATAACCACCTCCTCCATCTCCAAGGACAGCCCTCCGTGCCACGTGGCAGCGTTTTGGTGACAATCTGCTGGAATAAGTATAAGCTGTGCCCGTGGGGATTCGGCTCTGTGTCATATCCCGTGGCTCCAGAGACCGCGGTGCTGTCTGGAGAGGGCAGTGCCCAGGGCAGGGATGTGCCGGAGCGAGCCCTGGCTCAGCGCAGACAGATGAGCAGCACCAGGGCAGCGAGAGCGTGGCCTTGGGCAGGGAGCTCCGGGAAGTGGAGGAAGCCGGTCTCTGGGCAGAGGCTCTCTTGCCAGCCAGGCAGAGGTGCCAGGGCAATGCCTCTGGCAGGCTGTTGCCACCAGAACGCCCGTGTTAATTATTCAGTTGTATTTGCCTTCTGATGCATTCGTAGTGACCTTAATAGCTAAAAGGGAGCTTATTCTAATCATGCACAGGCCAATCTGGGGAAGAGTATCAAGTGCTGAAAGCTTATCTAATTACTCGTTTGTTTGACCCATTTCTGCCTCCGTTTCGGTCTGCAGCACTTCGCCCACCCGCCCTCGCCTGGCCCTGGCTTCCAGCTTTCCCATCTGGTGCCGGTGGAGCTCTCTGCTTTCCCCAGCACCGCTGGGTCTGAGGGAGGAGGACCTCTCTGATCACCAGGCCAACGGTTTGATTCAGCACCTCTCACTGTACTGTGGGTTTCTGGCTGCTGCTTTCAGCTCTGCTCCTGGCTCTCAGCAGGATCCTGAGCTCTCAGAGACTTACACTTGGTCACCACCCTGGCTCTTTCTTCCCAATCCATCTTTCTAAGGACCACCGTCTCTCTCCTGCTTCAGAAAGTGCATCTCTCCACCTCATCTATTCCTTTTTTAAAGGGACTTCATACAGAAGCCACCACCATGTTCCCTGGCCCACCTGCAGCTCCCTGGGGACACAGGAATTCACACAGCCTGTGACAGCAAAGCTGTCCCCTGCCACAGGAGATGCTGCCCCGCTCTGCGGGTCAGGCCTGTTGTCCACCATCCAACTTCTGGCAGGTCCTGCCCAGGTTTCATTTTGGTGCTTTGGAGCTTTCTTTGTTTCCAGAGAGAAATCTATAACGTGCTTTTAAGACCAGCCAGTCACATGCCACCTTCCAGCAGCAGACAGGCCCAGGGGGACATGTTTTCATGATGCTCAGCAGCTCCAAGCCCCCCAGGCCTCCATGGAGGAGCCCCCTGAACCCACGACACGCCTGGGTAGCTGTCCCAGGCTCTCAAGGGCTGCTCTGCCCCAACTCCTGCTGCCAGAGTTCCCACTCACTCCATCTAAACCACAACCGCTGTGCTCAGCACCCAGGGCTGGAGACGTCCAGGTCAGTCCCTGCTGCCGTCTCCTCCATCGCCCCACGGAGCATCCCCGCAGCAGCCGGCACCCGGGGCAGTGTGGAGAGCTCTGCCTCCTCCAGCTGCCCCCAGCCCAACTCCCTGGACCTTCTGCTCTGCCTTCCTTCACCAGCTGCCTGGGAAGATTCATCCCAGTTCACAGTTGCGGGATCGCACAGCTTGGGGGCACCAGCAGGTTAAGGTTTTTTCAGGCTCCGCTCCGCCTGCGTCTCCCGAGGCAGAAGAAGCTACACAAGCACCCAGAGAAGCTGAGAGAAGACAGAGAGTGGTGGGTTCCCCTTCCACCCCACGTGTCTGCTGCCTGAACCAGCCAGTGATGGACCCCCCTGGCTGGTGCTGGAGCCCAGCATCCATTTCCCAGCCCTTTTTTCTCTCTTCCCGGCTGGTGTTTGGCTCTGCTGGGGGCCGGGGAAGGAGCACTCACAGTTGGTGGGCGCTGCAGTTGTAGAACTTGAACTCCGTGCTGACAAACGTCCTCCCCGTCTCCCGCGACTTCAGCTGCAGCACCACGCCGAACCAGTCTGGGGATGCAAACCAGAGCCCGTCAGTCCCAGCAGCAGTACGGAAGGAAGCGACAGCAGACGCGGGGGCACCGGTTCCCTGCCTGCCAGCACGCTGAGCCATCTGCTTCTGGGGTAGGGGGGGAAAGTCGGGTTGTTTTTGTCTCCCTGCTCCCCCAGTTGCCAGGACTCCTGCCCACGGTGAGCCTGCAGCAGCTCCCCAAGCCGGGGGCTGAGCATCCCCCTAGCAGGACCCTGCCCTCGAGCCCCGCAGGGTGCCAGGCTGCCCGTCTCCAGCAACACCTCCAAATCAAACCAGGCTTGAGGGTAAAATGCTTTGGAGACCCTGGGTCTAAATGCTGCCTTAGGTCACGGCCGAAATGATTTTGGCATTTCATCCTGTTCCCTGAAGGATTCGGTCTCCAGTATAAAACCACTCATTTGTCTACTCTGAGAAGCAGCCCAAGACTAGAAGAGGAGACAATGCTGGAAAGGAGGGCATTAGTGAAGCTCTTTAGGAGCCTCAGCGCCGGGTTAATTAAGAGCAGATTGCTCTGCCGAGATGCTCTGGGTACATCTACTCTGGCCCTGCCATCGCGGTGGCTCCCGGTCCCCAGTGTTCACCGAGTCTCAGGCTCCACAAAGTGCCTTAGAAATACAAAGATATCAGCAGGGAAGCACAGTTGACACCTGGAAGGATGCCAAGGAGAAAATGAGTTTTAAGCAAGTAGCATTTTGGTTATGGGAAGAGAAAAGATGACAGCAGCGACATTAATGAAGAAACAACCCAAAGATCAGAACTGAAAAAATAGAAACTGCATCCACCTACTCGTGGGGACTGAGCCAGGCCGAGGGGAGGGCTCCTGCTTCCAGATCCACCCTGCGTGGCAGGGCTGTGAGTCCCTGTCCCACTCACAGGCCATCCTGAGGCGGACAGACAGACAGTCCTGTCTTGAGGAGCTGTCTGGCCGTGCAGGGAGGGCGTAGGGACCAGACATCCCTGTGTGGGATGCATTTCTTCAGCATAAGGCATATTGAGCTCTCTAAGCTCAATGGTCTTTGACAGGAACAAGAATTTCACCAGCAGCAGCCCCAGAGGGTCTGCTCCAGCCGGCGGAAACTTCCAAACCTACACAGCACTCTCCGGCGGCACCGACGTCGTGTTGCTGTCCAGAAGTCAGTTACTCACCCTGATCCACAGGTATGGCAGGAACATCTTTGGCTCCCGGCGAAACGCAGACAACCCGGTTGCCCGAAACCTGCCCTTCCACCTCGGTCAGGTTTCCGAAGAGGCAGGTGACGCCGGCTGCCAGGTCTGGAGCGTCGCTCACCAGGAGGCTCAGCTGCAGCGGGGGGAGAGGAGGGGCAGAGGGGAACAAAACAGAGTCAGCAACCCATCAGCAGGCAGAGCTGCCCGAGTGCCCTTCATATTTTCAGTACCCACTGTTTCCCCCATTAATACTGACCCCCTTCAGTTACCCATCCGCCCACAGGAGGTGGCCAACTGCCCTTTCATGGGAAGCAAAGAAGGAAAAATAGCCAAGGATGCAGGTTCTCTATGGATACAACACCCTGCTGAGCCTTTGGGTATGGCAGCTCAGGAGAGCGGGCACTGGCAGCTTTTTGTCCCCCCTGTTGCTCTACAGCAACATTGCCACCCTCAATGTCCATGTCAGGAACCTGTGACAGTAGCAGCAGCAATGGCCCCAACAACCCTCTGTATGCAGAGCAGCTCCAACAACCTCCCTGAAGCTGCAGCTGCCCCACTGCATAGAATTATAGAATTGTTTTGGTCAGAAGAGACCTTTAAGCTCGAGCCCAACCGTTTCCCCATCCCTGCCAGGGCACCACTAACCCCTATCCCTCAGCAGCACATCTCCACAGCTTGGAAACCCCTCCAGGGACAGGGACTCCACCCCTGCCCTGGGCAGCCGGGACCAGGGCCAAGAGACACCTGGACTGGGCACATGTCCATTAAAAACGAGCAGGTCCCCACCGACCCCGTCATGAATGGGGACTGTTTCCGTGCAAACTGGTTCCTGAAGGGGTGCGTGGTCTCCTGACAGCCTCGTGCCACCAGCAGCCGGCCCCAGCGGGGAGTGGGAAGGGGCTGCAGCAAGGCCAGCTGCCGTGGGGGGCTCGGAGAGCAACAGCTGGGATGCTTCAGAGAGCCAGGTCTGAGCACAGCTCACAGATGAGGTTTTTGGGAAACAAAGCCTTTCCTTTCAACAGCTCATGAAACCGGACCGAGAGAAATGTGAGCTGAGGCCCAAGGGGAAGGGGAATTTGTTTCTGCCATCCCCACCCCCTTCTTCCCCGGCTCGGATGACCCCGGTCCTCCCCGGTCCCTCCGCGAGTCTGACTTCATGCGAAAACATTTGTGCCGATGGGCAGGGAGAAAGGCTGGAGAACGGACTGCTCATTGGGAACCCGAAACACGCTGGAAATGCCTCTCGCCAAGAGGTCCACCCTTCCCCGCTTTCCGGCAGCACCTACCGGGAGGCTGTGCTCGGAGACGGAGATGCTGCTGGGCTGCACCGCGACGCTCATGCACTGCCTGATGCCGCCTGCGAAGCGGAACGGCTCCTCGGCTCGCTCGCAACTGTCCCGCGGGGAGCACCTGCCACACGGGAGCACACGTCAGAGCACGGGAAGCACCCGGGGCAGATGTCAAACAGCACAGCACGAGGTGCTACCGGGGCGAGCGCAGCGGGAGGGCTGAGTTATCAGCAGGACTGGGGGAGATGCTCCGCACTGGGACCGGGCATTGGGTACAGACTCCAGGTTAGGACCAAAAGGCGCTGAAAAATATTCTGTGATCAGAGAAAAGGCAAACCACGAGTATCTCAGGAGCAATTCCTGGTCCACCTGCACTGGGACACAATCCAGCGCAGCCAGGACTCGTGTGCCGGTGACAACAGCAGGTGCTGTGGGTGTGGGGTGAGCTGGGCACCCTAGTGCTGCTCGGTCGGGGCCCAGGCAGCCATAAGTTCATAATCTGCACAGAAACTAAACCACTAAGAGGCAGTTACAAGATGATGCCTCAATTTTAATTAGAACCAAAGCACATAGTTCATTAATCGTCTCCTCCTGGAACTGAGGAGCGTGGCAGGGCCAGGAATGCGGCTTTCCTCCCAGTTGTCACACCTCAAGGAAGAGTTATTGGCATTTCAAACCAGGCATCAGAGACTGCAGCACAGCGCTGGCATCCCTCAGTGGTGCTCTCCTTTATGTCACTTGGGGAAAGTCCTTTCTCTCAGCCCCACTCCCCGGGCGCAGATGACATCTTGGCCTTTTGGTATTAACGGTCTTAACAAGCGATCAGCAAACTTTATCACTTTTCACTCATTGGACCTTATTTCAAACGGCGACGCAAAGGTCAGAGGATCGAGAAGCTGTCACCAGCCCCACGTGCCACCAGCAAACTCCTTCTGACAGTTCCTCGAGCTGTTATGTGAATTAACAAGGTGCTGCTGTCAAGGGCTCGTTTTCCCGGTTCCCTGCAGAAGGGCTTGGGCAGTCCCAGGCACACCCCCAGAAACGGCTCGTGCCCGCGCAGAGATGGAGTTTTGCAGCCGCACATCTCGCTCTGAGCAGCCAACGAGAGCCTGGCGGGACCAGGGCTGCTCACTCTGGTCAGGGGAACATCATCCCCTGCCAGGCTGTTTCCTTCTGATTAAGAAAAGTGGAGTTTACTCTTCCCCTTTCCATCCACCCGTGAGATCCCTGGCAAAAGCTGGTGCTGTTCTCCTCACCGTCTCATTTTTTTTTTACCTTCTTTTTTTTTTTTTTTGAGTATAATGGAGCTAAGTATGAACGCTGCCAAAGGAAGAATTATTGAGGTTTAAGTGAATCTGTAAGATAGCTTTAAAGTGAGCTCTTGACTGGAGCCTTTATCTCATTGACTCTCTGGAATGGCTCTTTTTTATCATACTATTTATGGCAACAGGCCTAACAGAGATAAATAGGTCTGTAGACAATAACGCACTTGCAGAGAGGAGCATACAGAAGTCTTGCAGGTTTCAAATCCCACTGGGCTGAAGAGACTCTTTAACAATCTCTTGGAGGCCTCTGCCTGCTCCTGAAGAGGGCTGTAGAAGAGGAAGACCAAAGGAGTCTCCTCTCACACGCAGAGGATGAGCTTGCAGGGCAGCAATTGCCCCATCCGGGAGGATGCAGTGGAGACGCTGGGCAGGGACAAACTGCTCAGCCATCATCTGGCTGCTTCAGAGGGTCTTTGGGTGAGCAGAGGAGTTCTGCAGAAGGACCAACACCTTTCCTGGTCCATCCGGCTGTCTCACATCTGTACCTGTTCAGACACTAAACACACTGTTTAAAATTCTGATTTTTTTCCAGCTCCCTGGCAGCTCAGCCCCTGCCTGTCCGTGCTTCAGCTAAGCCTCTGGCAACGGCAAACGTGCCTGCCAAGGGTCAGCGAGGAGCTGCCTTGTGGGCTGCCCTGTCCTGCTCCTCCTCAGGGCACAGCTCTCACACAGACATTCCCTGAACAGCCTCGGGGGCTTCGTACCCCCAGGATAAGGATCCCGAACCCGAAGAGCAAAACATCCCAAGAAGCAGTGGGGAGAAACAGCTGGATTTCAATCCCCGGCGGAGCCCCTGTGTCGGTGTTCACCGTACCCACGCTTGCTCAGGCCGCTCTCCTGCTCTTTCAGAGATGAAAACGTCTCCTCTTCTGCCCCTCACCCTTTTTGCCAGCTCTCAGAAACCACAGCCCGAGCATCACACCCTGACCCACAACCCTTCCGCTGAGCAAAGGAGCAGCTGGTCCATCTGGCAGGAGGGACACGTACGAATTAGAGGAGAGAGATGACAAATTAAATACAAACACTCCAGCGCTTGGGGCCTCCAAACAAATATGACAGAGGCTTCAGGAACAGCAAGATAAACTCAATTATTTACAGCTTAAGACAAAAGCTAAAAAATGATCATTGCTCTAAGCAGGTCAGGAAAGTGCAGATGCTCAAAGGGAGGGTTGAGAAATGCCATCAGGGAAGAAACTCTTGTTGGGAATAGGTTAATGCCGAAATGTCATGGCCAAAAGAGCAGAGGAAATGACACTTCTCTCCTCTTGACATTGAGGGTTTCCTCTCTGCAAAATGAAGATAACAACCTTTACCTGCTTCCCAGGTGGTTTATGAAGATTCGGTTCATTAGCACGAGGAAAGCACTCGGTGATCCTTGCAGAGGAGCTGCTGCAGGAGCAGCAACACCAAATACCTGCCCCACAGATCCCTGCTGCAGCGTCCCCTCCCGCCGCACGAATCAGCAGCAACACCGGGCACCCCGAGGCCACTGTCCCCAGGGCAGCAGATGCTCTGGTACCACTACAACTGCTCCTGGGAGCACCTACAGCCCTGCAGCTCAGGCCAGATGCTGAGCAGAGAACATCCCCTCTCTTCACTTTCTCATCCCCTCACTATCAGAAGTCTGTGGTGGCTTTGTCCCAGTTGCTAGAAGGGCACACGGGGATGGGATGGCCCTCAGGGAAGAGTCAATGGGATGGGAACCACCAGGGATGGAAATCACTTCCTCCCGACAAAGCCACTCCGACAGTAAAGACTTCAGGACACAACGGCACATGTGGTGGCTTAGCCATAGGGCTGGACAGCCTCGTCTGAAAGGAAAAAAGCTTAAAATAAAAAGCCACACAGAAGCCTGTGCTCCCCGTTGCTGAGCTGCTGGGGGGGCCACTCTGACCCTGCCGCAGCCCCAGCCCCTGCCTGCGTGGAGCCCACGGGACGCTCAGGATCAGTCCCTCCAAGGGTTCTTCGGCACCTCGCCAAGCGTGGCAACGACTCTGTGCAACCCAGGCGAGGCAGGGGGAGCCCGTTTGCACCCCAAAGCCCAGTGAGGTCCGAATCCAGGCCGGATTTGCGGAGGAGCCTGCCTTTCCCTGCTCCCCCTCCAGCACCTGCTCCTTGGGCAAGTGGCCAAGCGCTGCTGCGCGGGGCCCTGAACTCTGCCTCCGCTCCGGGTTCCAGGCATTTAACGGGGCTGCTCTGCAAGCTGGCACACGGCCGGAGGGATTGCTATTCCTCTCCTCCAGGCTTTCCCCCTCCTCCCCCGATCCGCCTCTGCCCGGTGGTCCCCCTTCCGCCTTAGGAAGTGATCGTTATTATGGCAGCGGAGAGAAAGGAAGGACACGGACACCTCCTGAATGCAGAGAGCGCTTCCTGGAGCTACCCTGGAAAAAAAAACATAACCAGCCCTCAGCCTTTTTTGTGCCTGTGGATGCATGTGAGGGGCTGCCAGCTCCGAGACCTGCGCTGCCGGCTCTGCCTCATCAGGGACGGCTGGAGCACGGACCTGCTGACCTTTCCTTGCAGAATTTAAATATCTCTTCCTGAAACATTTCACAGGACTTGGTGCTCTGCTCCCTTCCAGTGCTGAACCCTCTCTGAAAGCAAAGTCCCACTCAAACAAGAGAGTCTACCATTTTCTTTAAAAATTCCCCGTTAATTGGGAGGGACTTGAGGCTTGGGCGAACTGGAGTGTGCAAAACACGAGGCCTTCATTCCGCTGGTTTAGATTCTGCTTTCCCATCATGTCCGTGACACCCTCTCCGTGCGGTGTGCGACCCACCGCTCCCAAAGTGGGAATTTCATAGAATCATAGAATTGTTAGGGTTGGAAAGGACCTTAAAGATCATCCAGTTCCAACCTCCCTGCCATGGGCAGGGACACCTCCCACCAGATTTCTTTTTCCTTTACCTCTTCACAGGAGCTCAGGGATTTTCAATAACAGCGTCTGCACCGCAATGCAGAGAACGCCCAGGGAAGGGAAGAATGAATTTTGGGGACTTCAACCCAATTTGCTTTAGCACAGATGGCACGGGAGGTGCTGCGCCGCGCCTTTGAAAGCTGCTTCAATCACCACCAAACGGGTGAGGCTGGACTTACATGTGGTGGAGGGTGCACCAGCCGCAGTGGGGGTCCCCCGAGCTCAGGCACTCCCCGCAGGTCGTGTACTGCTCGCAGGACTCCACGGGCACTCGGGACACCTGCAAGGGAAGCGAACACACGGCATTAGGGTGAGGGAACGCACAGCGGGGAAGCAAAATGAGAGCAGGTCCCGCTTCGCCAGTTCGAGACAAGTAACACAATGAATTTGTTCAGACGTCCACGCAGAAATCAGCCAAGAGTAGGAACTATTGGGGACTGCATCATGAAGTCACTCAGCCCCTTGGGTGCCGCCACCCCATGAATCATGGGCACAGCAGAGCCCCAGCCCGGAGCCCAGTCAGTCCTTCCACCGTCGGCACCAGCTCACCAGAGACCTCCCGACCTCCCTGCCCGGAGACGCTCCCGCTGCGAAAGCTGCGTCTTCTTCTCCCTGATTTACAGTTTGCTGTCTTACCAGGGAAAAGCTGCTCCAAGGAGGAAAGATGGCGGGGCATAAAATTCATTGGCACTTTGCAGGTTGGCAGTTTATTTAGCCTACGTGGGTATTTTGCTACTCTCTCCTCGGCTCCCTGAGCTCTTCCAGCACCACCGTGCATTCCACTACCCAAGAAATGACCCTCTCCCTGGGCCACCTGCCTCTCCCAGGCAAGAGATGCCAGAGCAGAAGAGAGAGGGAAGCCCACGAGGGAACACGGGCCCAAACCGCTGCTGCAACCTCCTCCTGCACTTATCTCCCCCGCGACGCTGAGGTCCAGCACCATCCTGACCCGTTATCAGCACTGAACACCCCGAAGGCTCCAAAACGACACCGAGCTTTAACCATGGGGTGCCGCCTGACTCCAGTGAAGAAATTTCACTTTAACCTTCCCAATCCATCCCTCGCCACCTCCGACAGGCACGCTACGTTCGCACCTCCTGTCGCGACGCCGCAGCGCCACGTTCCCGCACCAGACCCTCTTCGACGTATTTACATTTCTATTATCAAATAGCGTAAATAATTCTCGTCGTGCCCAGCACGGCCGCCCTGCAGCGCCGGCCGCTCCCCCGGGGCCCCGCGAGCGACGCCCGCGATCGGCTGAAAAATTAAAACAACTGTCGGCAGCGCACTCGCTCCGTCCGTCAAAACAGCGCCCGGCTCCCAGCAGCTGGGGCGCGCGGGGTGAAAGGAGCAGTGTCTCGCCAAACAACGGCCACTTTCACGCCAAGTGCTGTTGACACAGTGAGAACCCAGTTCCTCTCTAAACATGACACCAATAGGGCTGCGATTCTTCTTGTTTCCTCAGCCCTACTTAACAGCTTTTCCTAAAACACGCTAAAAAAAAAAAAAAAAAATTGCACGTGGACACATGGGGCTGGGGAGGTGGGGTTTTTTTCACCTGTGGGATGGGCATAGGGGTCAGCTGGGGGTCTGCGAAGAGCAAGGCAGCCCTGGAACTGGAATCACCGGGCATGTGTTGAGCCTGTGATAGCTGTAAAAAGCTTTGGAAATGGTGCTGGTGCAGAGAAAGGGCTGGGGTTGGATTCCTGGCTGCAAAAGGCACCTGAGGTGCTCTCTCAGGGTCTCGCCTGCAGCTCGGGTGGCTGCACGTGATGTGCTTTTACCCGCTTTGCTTCATCCCTCTCAGGACCTCAAAGCACTTTACAGACATCACGGTGCTGCAGGAGCAAGTCCAGCAGCCCAGTGGCAGGAGAAGCTTCCCTGAGGTGGCTGATTCAGAGCTAGGACATGGATCTGCAGTCATGGAACTGCAGTCATGCCCATCTCCCAGCCCATCATCAGCCACATTCCACAATGGGCAGGGGTCAGTCTATTCCCCCAAGGAACAAGCGATAGGACAAGAGGAAATGGCCTCGAGTTGCACCAGGGGAGGTTTAGGTTGGAGCTGAGGAACAATTTCTTCCCCTCCAGGGTTGTCCAGCCCTGGCCCAGGCTGCCCAGGGCATGGCTGGAGTCCCCATGATCCCTGGAGGGGCTTCCAAGCTGTGGAGGGACAGGAGTTAGTGGTGCCCTGGCCATGCTGGCTTAATGGTTGGACTCGATGAGCGCAAAAGTCTCTTCCAACCAAAACGATTCTATGATTCGCTGAGAATTTCCCAGTGCAGACCAGATGTGCAGACCCTGAACTGCTCCTGGATGGGAGCCTTGGAGCAAACGTACGTTTTTCAAACCAAACGAGCAGCCCCCGGAGCCGCGGTCACTCCCAGCAGCCCCTGGGGAGTCACCAACCGCTGCAGGACGCGGTGAGGACGGCCGTCGCGTCGGCCCTAAAATCGACCCAGCACATTGAGCCGTGTAGGTGGGACAGTTCTCACCCACCTCAGAGGTCAGGACAGCCCCGAAACCATCAGGCCTTGCTGATCCCCGCAACGTGAGGCTTGACAGGATCTGTCCCTGTGATTTATATGCAGCTCAGGGCTCGCTCCATGTTTGTGAGGAGCTGGATGCTCTCGCAGTGCTCTATAAATAACGGAGGATTTGAATTGTATGAATAACAGTTCATTACAGATGATTTTATGTTAGGCATTTGGGTTCTTTTTCTGCTCAGGAGCTGGGCCTTCTGCACAGGTCAATCCTTTAAACATTACGTGGAAATTCTGAACAATGCCTTGAGTCGTAGGCCGCCCAGAGAGGCCGTGGAGTTTCAGTGTAATGGAAAAAGAGAAATACCATTAAGAATAGGATATATCCATATATTATGCCATACCTATCACGAGCATAGAAGACTGAAAGCTCTATTTCCTTCAGAGACAGTGCAGAAGCAAAGCTCACATGTCCTTACTCTTCTTGACAGCAGGCTGGAAACACTTTCTTGGCTTTAGGTATTTTTTAACTGCTCTCTGCCAATCTCATTATCATTATGGGACCAAAGCATTTCTGCACGTGAACCACTGAGCTGGGCAGAAGAAAAGACACTCCTGGCATCCCCATCCCAGTGTCCCCATCCCGGTGGGCACCAGCACCTCGCAGCTCTGCACAGCCAAAGCGACTCCCATCTGTCACAGCCCGGTCTGTTTGCTCCCTGGTCCTGGCCAGCCCCTGGGCAGCTCTGTGTGCAGCAGAAGGGTTTATTTGGAGAGGGCTTTGGGTTTTACTATTTAGTTTTTAAATGCAAATAGTTCTCTTTATTTACATTACAGAAGATAGGTCAGAGGAATGCTCCTGGCACTCATAGCAAACATCTGAGAAGGCCTGTCACCACTTCAGGAGTGTATTCTCCAGCCCAGACTAAGCCTCAAGAAAGCTGTTGCCTGAACTGATGAACTTATCCGCAGGGCAGGAGCAGGAGGTCCTGCGGCACCCCGAGAGCAGCGCTCCCGACTTCAGCCCCATCCTGGATCACGAGCAGACCTCGCAGCGAAGCCTCAGCTATCAAAGGTGGATGCCAATTTTGAGATTTCTGCTCCAGCTACCAGAAACGGGAGGTGAGAGGTCAAGCAGAGGCACGCAGGATTTTCCCAAATGCAGCCTCAAATCCTGCAGCTCCTGGCTTGGGAGCTGGACTCCTGCTCCCCTGCAGAGCCTGGAGACACTGCGGGGCCAGGAGCCCTCAGCCACAGCAGGCAGCAAGGCATTCGGGGATGAGAAAAGGTGATGGGCACCCAACATCCCTGTGAAGTGACAAAGCAGCTCAGCAGAGCTGAGGAGCATCTGCGTGAAGGACAACGGCCAAGAAACCAAAGCTCCTTACTCCTGAGGGCAGAGCTCTCCTCCCTCCATCCCGATTGCTACCTCTCCTCCTGCTGGCTGTGCCAAAACTCTGCTGCTGAGTTTTTCAGTTCCCTGTTTACAATAATTGAATAATAAAGTCTCATGACTGTTTTCCTTGCCTGCCTGACCCATAACATCCTCAAAAACCAAAACAGAATCAATATAGAATCTCCGAAACACATGAACCCAAACTCTCCCAGCCCCCTCGAGGAAACAAGCGCGAGAATCCAATTCCAAATAAATAAATTCACAAAATAAACAAATAAAGCAAAGTTTCCATAGCTTACGCCTGCTCCCAGCACAGGCCTCTGACCTCCCTGGCTGGAGAATGCCCCTGGGCGTCCCACCGCCACGGCACGCTGCCTGCAGACCCTCGGGGTGCTGGAGTTCAAACAGAAAATCTATTTTTAATGACTTTGGGGAGTGTAGTAGAGATGCCAACTAGTTCAATATAATTAAAGCTATCTATCACTCAGCGAGCAGGAGCCCAAAGTTGGTGAACTTTCCAATGAGGTTTTATTCTTCCCTTCATTCACGAGAAAACACCCCTTTGTGCTGCTGCAGGAGACATGAGAAAGTGTGGGAAGAAGCAGGGAGGACTCATCGGTTCCAGCCGCGAACATGTCAGGGTGACAGAGCTGGGGAAAATAAAGTCAAACTTTCTCAGTAAAAAGTAAGAAGTTTGACAGACTCCTTTTCCAGCTGTTTCTCCTCCCTGAGTCTTCAGGCAGAACCGTTCAAATCTGGAGTCCTCCTGTGATACAGTTTCTGACAAGGCAAAAAGCAGCACGCAGGGCTGTGGAGAACTTGTTGCTTTGCTGAGCAAGACCTGTGAGTCCAATCCAGCCCATGCTGTGTGAAAAGTCCTACCTGGAAATGACTTACTCTTGGCTCGAGCAGAGCCGGTGGAGATCTTGGACACGCCGAGACCGACGCCAGTGGTGAGAACGGGAGACCCAGCAGCGAGTGGGATGCAGCCAGTGCATCACATGGGGCAGCAGCCAGCACACAGGGGAAGGTAAAAGGGGAGAGTTTTAACTGGAAAGTGTTGAGGAGCATCTCCAGAGCGCTGGTGAGCCCCCAAACGCATGAACATCTGCTCCTGAGGAGACCAAGCCTTGAGTCCCTGTACGAGATGAAGGTATCCAAGCAAGGAGGGGATGAGGGGGAGGTTTTGACAGGTAGAGCAGCTCCTGGAGAGCCCGGCCCTCCCCTCCCACATCGCTCAGCAGAGAAAGGATTATCAGAGCTACCCAAGGGCTGTCAGAACCAAATCAACGCCTGTAACTTTTGGCAGAAAAGCAGCGAGTGGGACGAGGACACAGAGACAATGTTTCCATGACTACAAAGGGATTATTTAATTACAGCGCTGCAGATGCACGTGGAGAAAGTCCCTTAAACTCTGATCCAAGCAACCTTTTCAATGACTTTGGCTTTACTGCTCCAAGAACCTCATTAGCATCTTAGGAGGACAAGCTGAGTTCAAGCAGAGGAGACCAGACGGGTTTCCTAGCGTGTCACCAGGACCTTTTCCCACATACCCAGCTCCTTGGCTCCATGTACAGCACCGGGCTCCTGAAGGAGGTGATGAAAGCGAGGGCAGCCTCCTCTGGGAAGCAAGAAAGTGAAAAAAACCCAGCAAATACCCCGAAGTAAGGCTTAACCAAGCTGTAAAATCATCCTCGAGCCAGAGTTTCCTCCATCTAAGGCAGCAGCGGGCCAGCGGGAAAACCTTGTGCATGCACAACATCAGGAAGTGATTCTTTCATCTCCAGCACAGAAATGAAAACACTGGCTGAAGCATTTACCCAGGCTTCTGGAATCAGCAAACGCAGCAAAATTTATGGTTGGAATAATGAGGTCAAACCTGACCACAGAGGTGCAGCCACGAGCTCGCTCCTGCCCAGCTCCCCCGTGGCGGCCGCATCCTGCGCTGCTCCTGCTCCCAGTACCCGGCACACGTGGCGTGCTGGGGAGTACAGGATCCTCAGCAGAGTACCTGTCTCATTTTGGGACACTCAGCTGCTCTGTTCTCCCACGGAGAAGACCCACAGAAACTCGGCTTGAAAAGGGGGCGACGTGATAAACGTGCACACACTCATTTTGAGGCAGGAGATGCTAAAGGTCTCCACCACAAAACCCGAGTTCTGCTGCGATACATCTGCGCATTTCCTCCCCTGCAAAACCACCACATCTCAGGGGAGCTGCATTTTTGTTCTTGACAGAAAAAAAGGAAAAGCTCAAATGAGTTTCTGGCAGCTGAGATCTTTCCACCTCCATCCAGGTGGGAGATACAGAGCAGCAGCTCTGCCGGCAGCGGCCGGGGCGACCCAACCTCCCCACCGCCCACGTCAGGTCACTCTGGGCGTGCTCTGGATTTTAGGACAAGGAAGTGATGTGCCCAGAGAGGCCATGTGGCACATCCAAGCGTCCCTGCCAGGGGACATTGCTGCTGCCATCGCAAGCGGCTTCTTGAAGCGCTGGCACCGTCTCCTGACGGATGGCACGCTGCTCGGCGAGCCCACCCTGCCACGGCCACCCAGCCAATGAGCGGTGTCCTCCACAGCACTGATTAGTCCAGGCCTCAGGGGAACTAATTAATAAGGATAAAAGGGGAGCAGCTTTCCAAAATTTCTAGGCTCAGGTGGGGATCAATCCAACACAGCGAACTTTTATCTCCCGTCAGTTCACGGCCTCTGTGTTCAGCACTTTGTCTCGCTGCCATGGAACTCAGAGCGCGCTCCCTGCAGCCATTTAAAAGTTTTAACAGAAGCTCAGAAAATTAATTAAGGTGAATAATTATAAAGTGCGCGCTTCTTTCCCTCTCTATTTTGCAAGGAAGTGGCAAAAATAGAATTCGGCATAATTTTGGAGTTATAACCAATGTAATTAGGTGTTCAACGAACACTTACAATTGGGCTGCGCTTATTAAAATTACTGTTTTAGTCAGAACATTGCCAGAGAGTCATTAACAGCACAATGGTTCGATTCCCCGGGACTCTAATTAGACTCGGGCTCCTGGTGGCACAGGGGATGCCCAGCTCCGCTGCCCGCTCGGCACCGCGGGTGATGCCAGGACCCCACCGAGGCTTCCTGGGCACGCAGACCTGGCCAGGAGGAGAGCCAGGACAGGGGACAGAGCCCCCAGCATCAGCCACTGGGAAGAGGATGCTCCAGGACACACAATGCCCTGTCAGCTCTGACTCAGAGCTTACTCAGTCTGCAGCCGCCACGCTGGACGAGGCAGGCTGGGGCATCTCAGGTGCTGCCGTTTGCTCCTCAGAGAGAAGGCCTTGGTTTGTTTTATAGAAACCTCTTTATATCCTCTGTGCAATGCTCTGCAGGGCTTGAGGCAAACGAAAACCAGGTCTGTGTTAACTCTGTCCCCAGACCACACAAACCCAGACATCAAACGGCCACGCCGTCCGCAGGGCCGGCGCTGGTACGAGCAGGAGATGCCCAGCTGGGAATATCTGCACCATGAGCTACTACAGCAGGACAAAGCTGCCTTCCCACAGCAAGATACATCCCTCCGGTCCATCTCCTGCGGGGTGTTTGTTCCCCTGGCACCAGCACCAGTGCAAACGCCACGCTGGTGGGAACCACCCGCACCGACACGGCTTCGTCCACCTTGATATCAACACCTGCACGGCTCCAAGTCTGTCCCATCACTGATGTCCTGGGGGTTCACATCTCCGGGTACCTCCCTGCAGCCCTCACCAGCACCTCCCTGGCTTTGGTGTCCAGAAGCATTCGCAATACGGTAACGATCGGAAGCGGAGATACCTCGGAGGGAACGACAGAAACGTCTCGAGCATTTATAACCAACGGCCCCGCTCCAAGCAGCTTCTTAGGCCGGTGTGGAAATGATGGAGGCTTCAAAGGAGGTGTCAATGCACTCTCCGTGTCAGAGAAGGGAGCTCCACGCTCTGAAACGCAGACATCCAGATCTGTTATGAAAGACCTAAATCTCAGTGGTGTGTATCACAGGGAAGCTCAGTGCCTGCTGCTTGTGATTGCCTTCAGCCGTCTGTTTTTCCTCTCTCCCCACAAAAACCACATGCCAGACAGCGGAGGCCCCTTTCCCCAAGCTGCTAGCCTAGAACTCATGAATTCAGTTAAGTTGTTAAAAAGGATTGTGGCAGGCTAAGATAAAACAGAGGAGTTTAAAATGACAAACAGAGTCCTAAATGGGATTAGAGTCTTAATGAAAACAGTAATGAATGAATGAGGCAACCAAATATTACCCATTAATATTAGACAGATAGATTAGATCCCTAGGCGCTGCGTTTAAAACCGACATGAAATTACTTCAATTACTCTGCATTGATAAATAACAAGGCCATATTTACTGTTAAAACACATTTCCTCCACCCTCCCCCATGTTCGCTTTGGCTTCTGCTTCCCAAGAGGGAGAGCAGACCATCGAGTGGCTGAAAAAACGCACCAGGGCTGGAAGCTTCCACCCCTCCCCTCCTTCCAAGCAGGAGCCCCGGGCCAGGCAGCAGCCACCACACGTGTCCCAGGGCACCTGCTGCAGAGCACCCGTCCCATTAGGCTCAATCATCACCACCAACGCTGCTATTTCAGCCCCTGCCTTTCTGTGCGAGAGCCAAAGCGACCACGGCCGACTCACTCCCAACCCGACGCTCGCAGCATCCTTCCCTCTCAGAAATCTGCTCTACTTTCTCTTCCCGGTGGATGCAGCTGCTCAGCACCCTCCTTTCCACACGGGGAAAGCGAGATTAACCTGATCAGAGGCCTCTTCTAATGAAGAGATCAGAGGTGGATAATTCCTGGGTGCTCAGTGGCATTTACACGCTAATGATGAAAGGCACCCTGGTAAAGGTGGTGTCAACAAGAGCCCCTTGTCCCTGAATCCCAGCCTCCAGCCCAACCATCTGTTCTCTGGGTTCGGGAAAGCCCTGGAGAACAGGTTGCTGCTAGGAACGTTGCAAAACATCCTTTCGAGCTCTGCTGCCTTGGCTTGGGAACCTCGGTGCCTGGATGAAGCCTTCCCTGTGTGACCTGGGACACCTCGGGGCAGGTGCTGTGCTCAGAGCCGGGCAGCCAGCCTAGGTGGTGGGACAAACCGAGCGCAACTATGGGATCTCGACCCTCAAAACGTATCAGTAAACAAGAAAAACATGAAGTGTCTCATTTTGGAGACAGAAGAGGAGCAGCCTGCAGAGAGAGCACAGAGCTTATCGCCGGCAGAGTAGCAAACCAGAGAACCTGAGCTCAAACCCCAGCTCCTCGCTGCGCTCGTCAGACACATCATCTAAGGTGTTCTCAGGGAGAGGAGCAAAACAACCCCCCCGCCTCCCCTCGGCCGGGATGCAAACCCTCCGGGAAAGGCAATGCAGCGGGTGAAAGGGCTCCCGGTTCCTCCAGCTGAAACAGCACAGAGCGTGGAGGATTCATTAAGTGTGGGAACGGGGGGCAGGAGGGCTGAGGGGTTTCTGTGCACCATGCAGATATAAATTAACCTCTCGGGAAGGCAACAAAACCCAGTCTTTTGTGCTTTCCCAGCCTGAAACAGGGGGCAAAGCAGGAAAGCGAAGGGGGAGGAATGCGCAGAGCTCTTCCCACAGCTCAGGGGATGGATGACCTTTCCAATACTATACCTGTATAAATCTTATTTAATGAAATAAAAAAAAAAAAAAAAGGTTATATCATTCCCTGCAGCAGATTTACATTGAAAACAAAGTCTGTTCAGACAGCGGTTGGTTTACACAACAGGCCTTTAACATTCCTTTCCTAACTACTCGGGTGACTCCCGACCAGCTAACCACAAGATGAGTGATAGGAGCCCTCCAAGCCAAAGGCAACTTGCCAAGACAGAAGCAAAAGAAGCAGCGCTAGGCTGAGGTTTACTTTAAACACACAATTAGGGGTTTTGGTGGGTCACAAGGCACAACACGGCGGTTTTCTCCCCGTCAAAAAACCTTCACCACAACATTCCCACCCTTTGGGACACGACTTCACTTTCGGTGCCACCACCAAGTCAGCACTTTAAACACCCCCTTCTCCTCCCCTCGCGCGTCACAGAGCAAACACCGCAGCCTGCGGCTTGGAAGCGCCCCTGGGAACCTGGGAAAACTAACCGAGGGCCTCCCATTATCTGAAATAAAAGCTGGAACGGGTTTTTTTTGCAGCCAGAGAAGGTCGGGCAAAGAGCGGCGCTTTCATCTTTACCTGCTTTTCCTTGGGCTGCTGTTTTGTTGCACGGGAGAAGCGGAATCAAAGAGCAGCTCTGGGGCTATGGCATCGCTTTGACGAAAGGCAGAGGTGATAGAAGCTCGGAGCTTACACATAAACCTCAGAATTGCTGCATTAATGCTCCCAGTGCTGCAATGCTAAGTCACTTGTCCCTAGGAGCCACATCAACTCCTGCTGTAAACAGTTCCTTTGACATCAGCTTCTCACTGTCCGGATACAGCGCTCAAAACGGTGGCATTTTGGGCAAATCATGCCATGAAACTATTTCTGCTCCATCAGAGCCCGAGGAACTTCTGCATATATTTCCATAAATATTCCTGGTGTCAGTACAGCCACAGACCCCAGCGGACCGTGATGGGGGGGACCCTGCAGACTGCTGCTGACTCTACCTACAGACTCACTCCAGGAAAAGCTGTGGGGTTGAAAAGGCTGTGACTGAAAGCATAAAATTCACCGGTTTGTGTGAAAAATCAGTAGCCCTCCGTTTCTGACAAGGCTGGAAACGAGGGGCAAGGTTCTCCCAGCTATCGAAAAGGGCAGCTTGTTGCCCCAGGAGGCTGAAAGTAGATGGCATTGAACAGCCTTGCAGAAAACCAGCAAATTAAGGCCAGGTTGGGAATGGCAAAAACGAGAGAGGATGCCCCAGGAGAAGGACTGGTGGCTGCAGGACCTGTATGGGGCACAGGGAACCACCAAGGCGGTTGTTACTGCCACAAGAGAGAGAGAAGTCTATAGACACTTCCAGGCAAAATTTAGTCCCCAGCGTTATGTTTTTCAGCTGCAAACCTCCCACGGGCAGCAGAGGTGGAAGAGGATCTTCCCTCCCCTCAGCTGCCTTCCTGCTGGAAGCCGGCACCGCAGCAGCTGCTCCAAGGGCATCTCTCTGCAGGGTAGCTGGCAAGGGACAGGGTTAATAGGCCCACTCCATGCGTGACCTCTCTTCCCGCTCTCCGAGAGCTTCTAATTACCCAGCTAAAGCAAGAGGGGCAGCCGGCAGCATCCCTGCCACCCGCGCCTGCCCTCCCTGATCCGATCGATCGCAGCCCAGGAAGGGCTTCACCCCAGGTGGGGGCCGAGGTCTGCGCAAAAAGCAGCTTCTCCCACCCCACCTGCCCATGGAGCCTGCTAATCAAGACCAAAACCACCCTGGAAAAAACAGAAACAGCAGCAGGTCCCTTCTTCCAAAAAGGGGGAGCAACTTGGGGAGGCCATGAATAAATAACGCCGCTAATGAAAAGGTGCCGGTGCAGCCGCCGCGCGGTGGAGGAAAAGCAGAGCGATGACTCTATTTCTGATGCACCGGCAGCCTGACAATTGGCAAATGAACCTCTCCAGTGCTGTGTTTCCCCTCTTTATTCTTTTCTCATAAAACTGGCAGGAATGGGGGTAGGGAAGAGACGCTGGCGGCAGCTGGGTTCAGCATGAAAAACGAGCAGCATATGTATGGGAGGCAGCTGGAGCCCAGCGCTCGCCGCAGAGCAGGGACCCCACGGCTCCCTCCGCTCCCTGCCACTCTGGTTATTTCCCTCTCTCAGTGGGGCCCCATTTAACCCTTGCCTCGCTCCCTTGCAGCCTGTACCCGTGATGGAGTAAATTGGCCAAAGCCACAGGGACCTGAGGCTGCACCTGACGGTCACCGACACCCGGTGCCGCCGAATGGCAGCACGTTCCCCGCATTTCTGGAGTGTCCAGGAGCTTCAAGAGAAGTCGTAGCCCTGCTGGAATGGGCAACACGTGTACACATGAAATAACAGGCCACAGCTGCTCCCAGAAGCAGATGGAACGTTATCCTCAGTTTGTAGACGAGGGACTAACGCTGGGGAGGGCAGCGGAACGGGGCACAGCACGAGGGCTACAGCCCGGCCTGAGTGGCACCGTGTGTCCGTTCCTGGGCTGCCCCAGTGAACTGCTGCTGCTCTTCCTCCAGAGCCTGCTCAGCTCCAGGTCTCCACATGGCACTTTCTAGGGGTGCACAGACAAGATCTGCTGCAACTTGCCCAAAAAACCACTTGGGGCACCCTGCGTCAGGCCCAGCGTCCTGATGCCACCCCACGGAGGCAGAGCCGGAGTTCCCTCTGCCAAATGGTTTCTCCGCACCCCTGCCCTTACAGCATCCCCCACCCCCTCAAGTGCCTGGCCACTTGCCACCCCTGGCACACACGGGGACACGGAGGCCACATTTTGTTTACCCTCCTTGCCCAGAAGAAAGCCCAGTGCTGCCCAGGAGGACGTGTCTCACCACCCACCTTGAAAGGGACCCCACGTGGCCAACTGGCCGCGGCACAGCAGGGTGGGCAACCCCGCATCTGCCCGCTCCGAACAGACTCGCAGGCTGTGCTCCGCGACAACGCGGGCTTTGTTCCGGCCTCTGGCACGTCCGAGGGTGTCAATGACACTGAAAAGCTTTGACTGGCCCTTTCTGTTTGTTTTCTTGGCACACGCAAGTCTCATTTCAACGGCCCAACCTCGGCTCTGCCCTGCACCTCGCGTGTGACTGACATTATTATTCAACACCAGCGCTGCCCAGAAAACAACGGCTTCCAGCCCCTTCAGCTCCTGCCACGATGCCCCTTTACCTCTCTGCCTGCTTCCCAGGAGAGCATCGCACATCCCAGGCTGAGTCAGCGGGACTCTGGCTGGGAGGGCTGCGGGGCTCAGCCCTGGGACACCCACATCCCATGGGATGGTCAACTTCGGGGCAGTGTTGGGGGAGATGCGGCACAGCCACTCCACACCCTGCCCAGCTCTTCTCCACAGTCGGTTTCGTGAAGCATTTCAGGGTCCTTCAAATCATTTAAATACTGCATAAACCTAGGAGGGAAGTCACAGGCGTGACCGGTTTGTGTAATTTTATAGACCCTTGAAAATCCAAAGCATTTGAATGCCCTAAGTAGCTTTAAAGGTCACAGAGTCGTATCATTACTGTTTTCACAGCCTGATTGTGGTCCTACTCCTCGTTTGCTCCAGGAAGGCTGCCGTAGTCTCCACGGCTTTGCAGTAAGTATTGCTCTCTAACTACATTACGCTGCCCTTGCCAGTCAATTTTCTGCTACTCCATCACTTTCCCATTTGTATATCATTACATGTGGCTGTCAAAAATAATTTAGCAACCTGACCACCAGCGTGAGAAATGAGCCCTCCTAAGTATATCCCAAACTCTCTTATTCTGAAAGAAAATGAGCTTTAAGCCCTTTCCCCCAAAGGAGGAAACCACTGTCCCTTGGCGGTTTGCAGCGCGCTGGCCACGCTACCGCAGGCGCCGGCGAGGGGACCCTTACCGAACAGAACATCTCAGGAGACCCCAAAGCAAAGCTTCCGGGGCCACAAAACCGAGGAGAACAAAGAGCTGTGGGCACACAGTTTGCTCCACGGCTCGACGATTCCCAAGTGTCAACGTTTGCTCCCACCACAAGCTCCCAGCACGGAAGGTTCCCCTGCAGCCGCTGCGCACCCTCCGCCCAGACCACCACGGGACCAGGCAGTGCTGGAGTTTTAGGACATCGTTTGCACTGAAGCCCCAAGACAACACAGGTGGATTATCCCAACTTACTCCTCTGAACGTGGCATTTTACTTTTCCCATAGGGATGCACACAGACAAAGCACCAGCCGCCCTCCAGGATGACCCTGCCCATGGTAACCTTGGGTGTCTGCCCCATGATAAGGTGCCAGACTCGCACTCTCAGGGCCAGAGAGGAGCCCTGAAATAATAGTTTAGGCTCAAAGAGAAGTAATAGTTTTGGCTTAAAGAGCAAATTCAGACAAACATCATCGCTCTGTCTGGTTTCCCAGGCTGTGAAAGGCCACGGGACTGCTGGGAGAAGGAGATGTGCTGCAGGCAGCGTGTGGGAGCCACGCGGGCAGCTCCTGCAGGCGGGACATGGGCAGAAAGATCAAAGGACACACCTCTGCTGCCCACACACAGACAGAGATGACAGAGCCGGCCGGGGGAGTCTGCAGAGAAACCTCACCAGGCAAGGAAGAGGAGGTGGGGTGATGGCACAGAGCGAGGTTCAGGTCAACCCCATCTCCTGCAAAAGTCAGATGGTTGGTTGTGAGTCCACACGGATCCTTGTCCTTCCCTCTCTGAACACACAGAGACACACACACAGACAGACAGACACACACACACTCTTCTGGCAGTGTGGCACACGCTGTTTCATCACAGGCCAGCATTAACACCAGAGCTCCCCAAGACGCCGATTAAACCGCTGTGTCCTCTCCGAGCGCGAAGGACACCCAGAAGGTGGGAGCAGGCGGCTTCTTTTGCACCGAGTTACAAGAAAATGTGTCACGTTATAATAAATTTACTGTTGCACAGCACTCGTCTTTTCCCCCTGCAACAGGAGGCGTTGCCAACGACCTCAAAGTCCATCACGAACCCTAACAGACAGAGCCGGCATTGCTGCAACTTCCAGTCTTTGGAGGTTTTTCCACTGTCACTGAGTCTCTCCCCTTCCCCTGACTGGAAAGACTCCAGTGCTGTTGGGAGAGACCCATCAGTGGTGGGACAGAGACAGGCTGGCGCATCCTATGCGTATCTAGCAAGCCGAGCATCTGCAAACGCATCCCCGGGATGCTCAGACTGAGCCCTGTCACCGAGCAGGAAGGCGGCTCTGGAGCTCCCAGGCAGCTATCAGCTCCCCACCCTTCCCAGCACCGGCAGCTTTTGATGCCCCAAAAGCGGGTGGGAGAGACTCGCTCTCCGCCGTGCCCCGGGAGCTGTGGAGAGGGGACGGCAGCGCTGTCAGAGCCACAGCACAAACCGGCTCCAGACGTTCCATCTGAAAAGCCCGAGCTGTTCCCATTAGCAGCTGCCACAAGGAGACGTTCCCGGTGGTTTTCACTGACAGCTACGGTCGCTCTGATTTCTTCCAGCATCCTTGGAAGCCGTGGGACAAATTCGCTGCTGGTGTAATGCTTTAATCCATTTCAATAGATTTATGCTGAGACTAAATTTGGCCCTGCATACATTACTCCCGAGCTTAGTAATCAGTGGTGGAAATAATTTGCTGTTGGCTGTTCTGACGTTGCCATCTTTTGTGCATATCGAAATGACAAAGACATCAGGCCCTCAAAGTCCGATTGAAGAATAATTGGAAATCCAAAGCGGCACTAAATGTTATTTTCTAAATAAAATGCATTCGATTTCAGAACATGAGGCTGTAAAGCATTAAAAAAGATTAGTTGGAGTAGAAAAAAAACCCCAGCAACAAAAAGTAGTCAAACCTTCGGAGATTTCATTCTACGTGCAGGATACCCTCTATTCTTTGGGACGGGCAGGAGATAAAGCAAATGCAAAACAATGCAAATAATTCCAGGAGCTCGTGGTGTCCCAGAAGGGCCCAGATGCTGCTGCACGGCTGGATTTTCATCTCAACTGTTGCACATGGTCCCTACTGAGGGTTTTATGTTTCCCCACTTCCAGGACAGGCAGACACAGCTCATTTCACTTCCTCCAGCACCTTCTGTTAGACAAACAAATATCCCAGGTTGTTTTCAAACACAGAAAGTCTGTTTGATTAAAGCCAGCGGTTATTTACCAAACACCGATAGCCTCAAACACTCCATCAACTCATTTGGCAGCTTCTGTGCCGTCCTACCGCAATTCCCTTTGTGCCACCCGGACACCCGAGGTGCCGTGGGCTGCGTGGGGATGTCCCATCACCAGGCATCGCCCCCCAGCCCCACGGCCTTGGCCAGAGCTTTGCTCTCAGCAGCAAAAGCTGAGACACTTGGAGGACACACAGCAAGGCAAGGTCTGGACCAGTCAGACATGGAGGGGAAAAAGCTCCCCTGTGTCCATATGAGTGAGAAAAAAATAGATGAAATTAGGAAAAAGCAGAGAAGAGAGCAATAAACGTTCCTGCTTCAGCATCTGCAGTGAGGTGCTGCAATGAGGAGAGAGGGCGCAGCCCAAGGACGGGTCAAACTCGAGGGATTAGGGATCTCTGCAGGGATGTGATGGCAGCCGGCCCCGGATGTCCGGGTCTCCAAATCACTCCCGGAACCTGCAGAGGAGGAACACGTCCGAGGACACGTCCTGGAGCTGAAAACCAGAAGCCGTAATGAGGCGTCTCCCATGTCTTTACATTAATAAGACCAGTAACAGAGCAGATGCTCTCAAAACTTCAGCGAACACCCTCACGGCCACCAGGCAAAGGAGGACAAAGACAATCGTATTTCAACCAGCAGGAGCCGGTAAACCTGTGCTTAGAGCAACAAAAATCACAGCCAGACAAACATGACCCCAAGTGGGATCTACAGCTCCGGCAGGCACGTTCCCAGCCTGCACAAACAGGGAAAGATGAGATGCATTTCTCTCAGATACTTCATTTCAACAGCTTTCCTTAACAGCTCTGGCCCCTCCAATTAATACGTGTTGCCGAGCAGGCAGCGGGGCGGGCTCGCAGGGGCGGAGGGAGAATTATTTACATGCCTGTTCATCGTTCCTACAGAAGGATTAAAGACTAGGTGACATTTCTCTGCACGCTAGTTTTGGGGTTTTTTTTGTTTTTTTTCTTTGAGAGAAGGTAATTGTCACTTGAAATCATTCAGGTGCAGATGCAACAAATTGCTGACCCGCGGCTGATCTCAAACAAGGGCGATGATATCTCGGCTCCACCAATAAATACACACTCGCGACGGGGGAGAGGGGAGAACAGCCCACACAGAGCTGAAGATGGATTTATTCCAGCCTTTGCTGTAAGGCTGAAGGCTGGGAAGCCAAATCCCTCTCTCCCAGGGTTTCATTAGCTGGGAATGGCTTTCTAACGAGATTTACACAATCTAGCCCGGAGCCTACACATTTTGCTCTGCACCCAAAGACAATAACAACAGGGAGCTAAGGAGATGCCTTCTTTTCCTCTGGTCACCCATAATTCAGGACCGTTACACTGCTGCCATCAATGTGATTACACAGAGCGCAAAAATAAAATAAAAACCTGCCCTTCTATAGCGTTAAGCCTCCAATTTCAACTGACCCAAGCCAGGAAAATTTATAGTTATGGGGACCACATTCAGTCCATTAGGAAAGGACAGGAAATTGCCAGCTGGGATCTAAATGACATCGTCACCTCTCCTCTCCTTGCCCCGGCTGGAAGCCTGGCTGGGCTGAGCAGCTCCGCTCCCGCACGGTGCATCAGTCCCCATCCTTCTGGGTACCACAGAAGGGGACCAGGGGGCTATATGGGGGGGTTCTCTCTGTATGTGGGGTGGTGGCAGGTGGAACTGTGGTCCCCAGCCCCACTGCAGCCCTGGAAGGACAGGGAGAGCCCAAAGCCAGTCATCTCCTCACACATTTTGACGGTTCAAGGTCCTTTGCTGGATGGGACGCAGCGTTTCCACTGCTGCAGCGACCCCAGACTGATGCAAAACCTAAACCCTGACCCTGCACCGCCACGCTGCTGCTCCCACAAGTTCAACATTTCCTCCAGCATCCTGCTGGGACGAGGTGACAGGGAACTGAGCTGGGTCCCAGGCCACCAGCCCGGACCGCACGCACTGACAGACGGACCTAAAATGGAAAAATCCAGCCCGTCTTTGCCTAACAACTGGTGTTTGCACACTCCTCTCTCTCGGCAGGCACAGGAATGCTGTTGCTGGCACAGCTTCTCCCACAACACTATTCTAATGTGGTCAGCTCTTTTTGGATGGAAGGATCTTAAGCAAATTCTGTTTGCGGGCAGGTCTGTCGGCTCCCTCACACACAGGCCCAGCCACACAAGGAGGAGGTATTTTTTCAACGCCCGTCCTTCTATCTGATTCCTCCCTGAATAAAAAACAAAAAACTCAAACCAACACCAAACTTATCATCATGTTCCTATGGAGATATTAATAGTGCCCAAGACACTGGCAGTTAAGTCACTTCTTAAAGAGATGGCAAAAAGCTTTCAACAACCGCGGCGTGTAGGAGACAACGCAACCAGCATCCCGGAACCGTGGTGCTAAACACCATCCTTACCAGTCCAGCTTAGATGGGAGATGTTCATGGGTAGTGCACATCCAGTGCAGCAGGTCGTGTGCCACACTTCAACATCTCTGATCAACCAGCCAGAACAGAAATCGGCAAAAGAAGACACCGGCAGCCGAGCAGGCTGCAAGACTTCACCAAATTTTACCCTAAACATCAGTTGCCTTTGGCCACGTTGGTTTTGACTTGATCCTGGTAACGCTCTGGAGTTCACAGCACTGACCAGGATCGTTAAGTGTGTCACTAATGGCGCAAAATGCACATCCCTCTGACAGTCTCCCGGGTCGTTGTGACCCTGGCTGAGGCAGCACGGACCCCACCAACACCTCCATCCATCTCAGCGGCTACGAGACCCTCAGTGCTCGGGTCTTGTTTCCGGCCCTCAGTACTACTCAGATCCTATTTCTCCACTGCTGGTATGGGATTCCAAACGGGCCTTTTCATTCAATTATTTGAAAGCATCTCTGGTGCCTTGACAACCTAATTTGGTCTCCTCCAGGTCTTTCAATACCACGTGTGGGAGAGCAGCAGGCACCATCCCACCCACGTGATGCGCTCACAAGGCAAGTCGCTCCAGCTCTCTGAGCACTCAACTCAATTTCTATTTGAAAGGAAACATGAATACTAATTAAACAGCCATAAGGGCACAGAGCAGATAAATATGTGTTGCAAGAGAAACTGGAGAGAGACACTCTGAAGTGGAGCCAGGGAGGGGAGGAGGCAATGTGTCATTGTTTTTGGTGGCACAACTTCAGAATAGCGCTCATCGCTTAAAATACTCCTATAACCAACCAAACCTGGTGTTAGGCCAGTGTGCTGGATTTCCTTTACCGCCTTAAAACCTTCCTCCCCCTCCACTGCGACGTCCATGCTGCCCTGACTTCAGGAATACATATTGGAAGGGATATTTTGCTCCATCTGAGGGCTGGGCAAAGCGGTTATTTACGTGCCAGCTTCCAGCACGCTCCCAAATGCCCGTGCCAGCTCCTCTGCAACTGAGCAGCGCTCTGGGCTGCAGTCGGCAGACTGGAAGGAAAATGATCATGTGAAGCATAATCTTTTTCCGCCACCTCTTAGATTAAAAAACCCCCGACGCCTCTGGTTTTTGTCTAACCCAGAAAGGTGAGCAGTCATGGCAGGAAGACTGGATCACGGTGTGGTCCTGTCTCTCTGTTCAGCCTTCTGCAAACACCGCAGGAACCTGCTGGTTGAGACCCTACTCAGTTTTCCAGCTTAATTTTCAGCACAAAAGATTCAGCCCTGCTCGGGCTGCACGGACAAGGAACGGCTGAAACGGGTGACGCCGTTCTGCACGTACCTGGGGAGGACAGAGCTCTGGAGATGCTCTACAGAACACAGGTACTTCAAGACAGAAACGGCAAAATCCCACTTGAGCTTTGGTTTTTGCCATCAAACGCAGCAGTTTGGCCCTGCCAGCGTTCCAGGAGGTCTGGAGGAAAAAAAGAAGAGGCTCCCAGCCTGGGAAGGAGAAAAACCCAGAAACTATTAATATTCACAGGTGGATTTTGGCAGCAACGAGGCACACAAAAGCTCATCTGAAACCTGGAGGCTGCCACGATGGATCAACCTCTTGCTCACTCAAGCCTGGAAACACGCCGCTGGCTACGGCCACCTCCAGATGTTCTACTGGGACAGGAACATGCTCCCCAAGCTCCCGAGGATCCCGGCAGCTGCGCAGCACCGTGGCCTCCACCGTGCCGACGCCGCCATCAAGGAGCATCCCCCTTTGCGACAGGCACTTGGGGATCTACTGGCAAAGGTTAAACGTGATTCTGTGCATTGAAATTGCCTGTTTATGAAGATTTTTTTTTTTTAAAGGTGCATTTCTAAAAGTCTATATGATGCTCACATTGTTAAGACTTTGTAAACTCTTCGCCAGTGCAAATCACGATTAGAGCCTTCTCTTCCCATATTCCCCTCACTGTGACTACAGAGCACCGAGCTGAGCAGTGATGAAATGAAGGATGGTCCTTTGATACGGGACGATTTGGGAGGTTTCAGTTCAATCTCTTCCTCTGCCATAGATTTCCTGTGCGACTTAGGATAGGTCACGGAGCATCTCTATGCTTCAATTCCTCATCTAAAAAAAGTGATATTGCTGCTTCATCTTACAGGGCTTTGGGGAGGATAAATCTGTTAGCGGATGGTAAAGCCTTCCCAGGCTGCTGGTGGCTGCTGCAAAGAAGCCGGTGAAAAATCAGACAGCTGTGGTAACCAAATAGGCAGGTAAATGCAGAGGGGGAAAAAAAAAAAAGAAAAAAAAAAGAGAGAAAACATCGATCTCCCCATACAAGGAGTGGTTTCTAAGCTTGATTACAATAAAAATGATTTCTTCTACACCCACACAGAAACCTTCAGGACCCCATTGTTATTCCTCCTTGCTCCCTCCAGCCGGAGGAACGCTGTGCTCCTCTCCATCTGGCCCCCAGCAAACTTGGCAGGGGAGAGTCGGGAGCAGAGCCCTGGGCACGGCTGGGGCTGGCACGCAGCCCCCCCAGCCCCCGCGCAGAGGGGAGGCCGCAGTGTTTAGTCTGCCGGGCACATTCCTGTGTGCTGCTAAAATAAATAGAAGATTATTAACGGGGCTCTTTTTTCTCACCAGCAGCGGCCAGAAATGCCGGAGTTATCAAGCAGCTCCTGAGGATGGAGCAGGGACGGGGCTGGATGGGTTCTGTGCTCAGACAGCTCTGCCCAGTAGCTGCTGCCAGTTTGGTGCTCAGGATTTTCATTTGAGATGCTGAACTTGCCCCATCTCCTGAAATGTCCCAGGCAAACCTCTGGACCTTCCCGCAAGCCCACGGTCTGGCACGCTCTGCAAAATCTCAACGTTTTTGACACATCAAATTCATAACAGGAACTATTTTGCCAGGGGAGGAGGAGGGAAAACAAGAGCAAACCCCACAAACAGTTGTTTTTCTGCTTTGCAACCAGCCTCAAGTTTTATATTTAGTCCCAGCTTGCAACACCACTGCAGCCAGTTCCCCTGGGGCGCATCCATCATTTTCAACCTATGTGGAATCTGCAGGAACTTTTCCCTGAACATTTCTGAACTTTTCAAATAGTGGGAATTTGGTTTTAAAGCTGAACAGTTGTTGGCATTAAAGCTGTGCCAGTGGAACCGGTCTACGGGTCCTACTGGCTGAGTGCATCCGGAGGTCTGGGCTGGGACTTAAGACTGCATTTTTTAGCTCTGTTCATTTCAAAATTATCAGAGCAATCTGTGTTTGTAACTCTATTTCCCTCAACTGATCTGAAATAAAACACACAAAGAAATACACTGAAAGCCAAAATCCAGGCCATGTGATTTTGCAGAACTTTTCAGAAGCTTGAAGGGAAAAAAAAATGGCAAAAGGATGTTCAGAGGTTAAGACTCAGGGTAGAGCTGAAGTCTCTTAAATCCTTCTGCCCCTTTGAGCCTCAGAATTCAGCCTGGGGTTCAAGGAAGAGGTAGGAGCCAAGCCTGGAGAGATGGCTGCTGGAAGGGGCTCTCAGCTGCTCTCCACCCCACTCACAGCCACCAGGAAAGGTCCCACATCGTCCCCCACCCCTCCAGGCGCGCGCACAGAGCCTGTGCCCACGGGCAGCGAGTGCAGCAGGAGATAACCCCCCGTCCTTCCTCGCAGGGGCCTCAGCTCCGAGCTCACAGGGAGGATTCGGCGGGACAAGCACCTGCACCTCGCCCGTGCTCACCTCCTGCAAACGTCGTCGTAATAAAGCCGTACTCCGTACCGTGTCCCTTTTTCCATTTCACCCTTCGCTGGATCATTTTATGCATCTATTCCCCTTGCTAATTCAAACTAATTAAAGTGTAAAATAGAGTAATTTGCGCCATTTCAGAGCTCCCCTCACCATATTGTGAGTTATGTTTCTTTTTCGTCAGCGCCCGGTGCGAACAATCCCCCTCCTCGGCGGCTGAACGGTCACCAAACTCATTTGCCGGGAAGACAAACTACCACAGCGGCGCAGGAAGGGACAAGAGAAACGGTTCACAAAGCCCTAGTTAGACAGAAAGAGGAATCTGAGCTTTGCTTTGGAATTTCAAAGCTGAGCACCGAGTGCGAAATTCCAGATTTCGCCTTCAAATCATTTTCTCTCTTGGGAATACGGTTGTCTCCCTCTCCCATTGCTCCCATCAAGGACAGGAGACCCGCGTCTGTCTGTCCGTCCAGGCCTGCAAATCCTGCAGCAAACCCACGGCTCTGCAGCGTTCCCTGCATTGCACAAACCCAGCACCAGCCACAGAGATGCAGCAGAACCCTCAGGTTGCTTTTAAGATGGAGTAGAAACAGTGACATAAAATCCGGAGAGACATGGGACCTTGTGGCCGCTGTTGAGGATGTCAAGTGTCCCCTCAGAAACACCCAATGTGAGGAGGAGGAGGAGGAGGAGGGGTGTGTTTGTGCACGTAAGGGAAATTCTGGAAATATTTGAGAGCTGTGGTTTCTTGTCTGAAAATTAAACAATAGGTCCGTGGAAGAGGAGGAGTTGGAAAGGGAAGCAAATGCCAAAGCACACACATGGGAACCCTGTGGCTGTGACGGGCAGGGCAAAAAATAGACTAATACAAAGACAAAACAAAACAAACCAACCCTGAAAGCAAACCCTGTGAGCACTTGAAAGAAACAACCACAAGAGCAACATCTAAAATATAACTCATTGAGAAAAAACCAAACCCACTGACCTTGATGCTGAATTGTTACGTTGGGGCATTTTTTACCACTTCTTACAGGGAAGTTTCCTGTTCAAATATCTGGTACCACGAAGACTTCTGCCCTTAACTCCACACTTTCGAACACAGAAGGTTTTGTGTCTGTCCATCAATCTGAGCAGGCTGCAGAGCTGGAGGAACGTACTGGAACCAGCCTGGCCACCAACACAGCCCCACCAAGGCCAGAGCTCTGCAGGTGTGACAAATGAATTGCAGAGGGACAGGAGGACCAGGCCACACACTGTCCAACCTGGGTTGGGACTGGGTTGGGGACTCGGTCAACTGGTGCTAGTTAAACACATCCTTCTTGTCAGGTAAATATTGTTAATGATCTCAGGCAGGTTTTATAAGAAGTTCTTAATTATACCTAACTGACCACAGGGAGGAAAGTGGAAAACACCTGCATCTGCTCATGACTTTTAGGAGAGCACAGCATGAGCGGGTGGTGGTGGAAGAGGACGGCAGGGAGCTGGTGCAAACCTCCCTGTGGAGCACAGCCCGTCCTCGAGGAGCAGCTCTGGCGGGATTCAGCTGAGCCACTTTCTGTTCCAGCGGTTCAAACTTTGCTAAGATTATGTCCAGCTAACTGGCTGTTCAACTAGCAGATAATGTAGTTAAAAATTTAATCAGTTCATTTTTTCCCTCTTGATGACTCCAGACCCTTTTATCCACATCTCTTGCATTTTTTATCGTGTTTTCACAGTTCTTTTCAGGACACCACCAGTATTTAGAGCCTCACTGCTCCAGAACTGATGGACCACCTTGTTTTTCTCAGCCCTCACTCCAATTCCAACCTCTTCTAAATCATCCGAGCAGCCTCCTCCTGCCTCCCTCTCAATCGGCAGCCAGGAAAGTTCAGCCCAAAGCAGAGCAGTTTGCACAGGACTGAAACATCTCGGGGTTACAGGACGGGCGGCCGCGCAACAAATCATCCTCAGAGGCTCCTGCACATCGGCAGCTCCTGGCACAGGGCCATTTGCAAAGCAAATATTTCAGGGCTAACAGAGCAGATGCAAAGACAGTTTCTTTACGTAAAGCCACAGTGATGTACATGGGAGAGTGAGGGCAGGGGGGGACTTCACTCAGTGGAAAAGCAGCAGGTCCGAGTGAGCTCCAGCAGCGCTGCTGCTCCCTCCGCGGAGTGAGGGGCCAGAATACACCTGTGAGATGCTCTTAGCCAGGTTGATACTGGTCATACTGGTCAATACTGATGCCTAGAGCACTGCTCCTCTCAGATGAAGAGACAAAGCCGGGATAGAAGAGCTGCAAGAACATAAACCAGCCCCTTGCACCTCTTCCAGCCCCCCCAGCATTCTGTGGTAGTGAGCACCGGCCCCGGCCCAGCACCCAGGAACCATCGCTCCCAGCAGCAGCTCTGCCCTCCCCACCTCCGTGGCCGTGCCCTTCTCGCCACGGCATGAGGGGAATCTTGAGGGGCCGACATTCACCTTGGCTGCCTCCCACTGAGCAAGGGCTGGGAGCGGAGCTCAACTCCTGACTCTCTGCGGAAGGGGCTCTGAACTCCATCAGCCGGGTGTAAAAATGTCACGTCCGCCACCAGAAATCACTCAGGTGCTCCAGGGAGAGCTGGCTTAAAACCAACAGAAAGTCAGCCTGCACTCTCTAACCCTCCTTTGCCTCCCCCTAAGGCAGGGTTACCCTGTGACGGGCACAGAGGGGCTCAGCGCCACGCACACACACAGACCGACCGTGGAACGTTTGCTACTCGCTGAAGGAGAAAAGGATTCCTCAGAACATCTCAGGCTCTACGAAAGGGTCCACGGCCCTCTGAGCCCTGCTGCGCCAATTCACGTTATCTGCATTTCACTGGGTGATTATGTGCTATTATTTCTACCACGGGAGCGGGGATGTTCCCAGTCACAGAGCAGGATGCTGCTCTGTCAGAGACTGTACAAAACCAGTATGAAACCATCCCCCTGTGGCAGAATTAACCACCGAGGTAACTGTGGATGAGCTGAGAGTAGCAACATTTCCGAGGCAGGGATTTTGGAGGGTCCTTACGGCAGATGAATTTTGCATTTGCCACGTCCGGGCCGGGTACCTCATTAGGAAGGTGCTGCTTCACCCACCAGGGAGCGGGCCCACAGCGCGTGACCTCAGCACTTCATCCAACTATTTTACGTGATTAGCACAAACGAGCGATAGATCGTTAGCTGATAAAAAAGCATCAGAAAATAATGAAGGAGAACTATGTTTTAGCGCAGTGCTTCTGAAGGTGGGGAAGAGGCAACGGGAGGAGGGGGTGGGTGGTGCCTGCTCTGGGCTCTGGTTCCTCTGCACCCACGGCCGGTGGCGACAAGAAGCCCCTTGCGCTCAGGGCTTACAGCTCTGCATTGGGGAAGGGAAGAGACCTCTTGGGCCACGTTTCCCTCCACAAGCACAGGGATATTCCTTCCAACGAGCCCTGCAAGAATTTGGATCACGTAGTTTTCAAATTTCGTGTTTATAGCCCTTGATTAGGTGGTGAAATCTTTTGGAGACGACAATCCCCGCCCTGGTGCCTGCCGCGCGTTTCACGGAGCCTCCGCTCGCTCCCAGATTAAAAATAACAAAATTCGTTCTTCTATCAAGAGCTGCAAAAATCTTTGGCCTCGATTCCGCTGACGCTTATATAACGTGGGAGCTGGAGCGTGCCCACCGCTTCTCCCGGGGTGAGCTGGCGGCTGCCGGAGGTGCCGGTGGGAGCCAAGGCAAACCCGCTGCGTGCGAAACCAGCGCTGCCACAGGTTGGACTTGCAGGGAGAGCAGAGGCAACCGCTGGAAAGGGCTTGAAGCCTCGGGGTCATAAAACTGCACTCATCCTACAGGGCTTTTTAAATTGAAATGCACTGGCCTTCCACGTGTTAAAAATCCCCTCCTGTCATCTCCCTGACGCACGGACGACGAAAGCTTCAGGACTGAATTCTAAAGCCACTTTTTCACAATATAACCAGCACTTCTCTCTCAAGCCTCAGCCTCTCCCTCTGAAAGCAAGAAATTGGAGAAAATTTTCTGCACACATAAAGGTTACTGGTCTGGGCTCCACGACAGAATCACCATTAAAACGGGAAGATTTTTCATCTAGGGGCTCTTGGCAGCCCCACGCTTATCACTGGTTTTGCCCTGCATTGTGCCATTAACCCCTCGCTCACTGCTCGAGTGCTGGGTGCTCCCAGCCCTGGGTGACACTCACGTCCCAGCCCATCATGACAGCAATGCAACTGATTTCACTTTAGTATTTTATTTTGTGGGTTTTTTTCCCCCCTCACAGAGGCTGTGGATTGAACTTGCCTGCAAAAAGCAAGAAGCAGCTCACGCTGGGCACCAGCTGAGAAGAGTGACGGCGCAAGACCTCTCGCCCCGGCTGCGAGATCCCCTCAATGCTGACCCACCTACGGCACCCACTGCTATTTTTTGGGGGGATGGGGGACACACGGCATAACTCCACCCACGCCGGGCAGCCCCACGGCTATTTCCACCCTGGCGACCCACGTAGCTCCGCTAATGTCACCTGTCCCCATCCCAGCATCACCCAGTGCTCTCCGAGCCTTGCTCAGCTCGTGGGAGGAACTGGTGTTTGCTCAGTAGAGCAACGCTGAGGACTGAATTTCTGCTTTAAACAGGGTCAGAATTGTTGCTTTTCTACCATAAGAGCTGTTCGAAAACAGGTACAGCGGGAGAAGAGCCTCCTAATAAGCACTTTTAAATCATGTGGTGAAAGAACTCGGCATAAGTGGCTGGAAGCAAAGTTTCTTTATCCTTCTCTCCCCCGGCCTGGGCTGTGCAACTGTTGCTTCTGTGATTTGTGGGAGTGAAATCAAATGTCAAATATTCTGCTTTGGAAGAAGTTGGCAACGAAACGCGAAAGGCTCACGGGGAGCTCAAAAGGAGTGTGGATAAATTGGAGCGAGGCACAGACAGGGCTGGGACAGGAGCCAGGGGGAGCGGCGAAGGACTGAGCCTGCAACCACAACTCCAGATTTTCGGATGAAGCGCCTTCTTCCCCTAACGCATCTCGGCACAAAGCTGATCCTAGCTGCTGCTAGCACAGAAGGAAGACGGGCTTCGTTCCCAAAATATACATCTACTCTTTGTTGGGAAGCATCCACACATCCCCATTTATCCAGCACAGTCACCACCCGAGGCAGCATCGCGGCTCCTCGCCGCGCTGCACCCAACACTGCAGGAGCTCAGGACCTGCCGCTGAGCAGGATTGGGTTCTTAGCTGCATTCAAAAAAAAAAACCAAAACCAACCAAAAAAATCCCCCCAAAAACAAGCAACCGAGCCCATTTTTGGAAAGCTGTGTTTTGACATGAGCACGTATCCTCTTTCTCAGCAGATATTTAAAATCACAGGCTCTGGACAATCCTCCCCCAGCACGTTAACATGCAGCAGATCCGCGGTAAGAACAGCTGCTCCCTGTGTCATTTGACTGTGGCAGAATCGCGCTTGGTTCCAGATTTCAAGACTTCAGAAGGCATTTTTACTGCATATTCTCAGTGCTTCTCAGGGCACTTCCCACCATTTACAGCCTCAGTCCTCTGAAGCTGGTGGACCTTTCTCCTCCTCTTGGTGCTGACCCCTTTTCAATCATCTGGCTCCTTTATAGAGCACTCAGGAAGAAATATATTCTCCTTTCCACTTTGCTGAACTATCACACTGCCAGGATTAGGGCAGCGGGGTCACAGGAGCTGATGAAATCCATATGGAACTGTGTGCTGGGGCTTCAGACCCAAAGCATCCGACATTACAAGGGCAAAAGGCAAATCCTACAGCGAGTCCTGCCAGGGAGAAGGGACAGTGTCCCCCCCACACTCCTGCAGCCTCCCCCCAAGGCAAGTGCTTTGCCAGAGCCCCGGCTGGAAAGGGAATTAATGTTCCAGGAATATTCTATTATTTGCTAATTCTCTTCACATCTTTTTGTTTCACAATTAAGCAAATTAGCACTTTGATGAATATTAAGATGCTCTCGCCTCATAAAAGATGAGTTGGAGGCATTCCCGCTGGATTTTCCTCCTACGGAAAACAGCTCCTCAACTGTTTGAGACACACGCTGGATCGTTTCCTCCCTGACGAGAGCACGAGGAGCACGTGGCTCCTGGAGAAAATGACCACAGCATTAACATTTTATTAAAATAATTCGATTTCAAAGTTTGCATAAATCCTCATTATTACCATCTAATCCAAGCTGGAAAGGAATCCTAAATTTGCGGCTGTTCTTTCTGTCGCTGGGTTGCTATAACAAGCACATGATGCCTTCTTTAACCACAAGGATTCATTTGGTTAAACCTTGTAGCAGGGAGAAGACTTTGCACCCCTCCCAATTATTTATTCTCTGGCTTTAAATAACTTTATAACCAAAGTATTTGCCCTTTTTTTTGGTTTGTTTTTAGTTTGCTGCAGGTCAGCAAAACAGTTTTGCTGGTTTTGGGAGGAGCTGTGAGGTTCCCAGCACAAGGTGAGCTGTTTGGATAGCTGCTCGCTCTCTACCTCCACCAGCAAACCTTTGAGCACTTCCCACCGATACCTCACCCGGCACCGCTCGGAGCAGGTGGGAGGGAGGACAGCTCTTTGTTTACCCGCAGCCACGGAAAGCTGTTAGTGACCAGGGGGTTAACTCAACACGGAACAGCTTAATAGCATCCAGACATCTTCAGATGCAACCCTTCCCCTGCCTCCACCACCCACAAGGCACCAGCTCTATTAATCTGAATTACACAGCCATGAGTAACGGCCAATAAAATACTCAACAGAGTCAGTGAACCCAGAAGTCTGGCTTCATGGCGGGGACTTTGTGTGTTTTTTTGTCTCACAGAAGAACAGAAGGTCCCAGACTGTTTACACTGTGCTGAGCGACACGCTCACGTGGACCGTTGGCCGTAAATTCCCATCAAAACAATTCCGGTTGTGGGTTTTTTTTTTGGTCTGGGGTGGGCACCACCTCCAGGATGGCAGCTTTAAAACCGGCTCGGCAACGGATGGCACAGCACAGACTCGGCATTACCATCGCTTGCAGAGCACGTGGCCACACCACGCTCGGTCCCATCTCTGCTCACCAGCATCACTGACTCACAACCACATAAAACAGATCGGTAAATAAACAAACAAAGGAATCCTAGAGGACGCTCAGACAGAGCGACGCAAAACCACAGCCTCCCAGCCTGGCTGCGGGGAGCGAATCCCTAACGCTTGTGGCTCAGGATCTCGTTATCTAGGCAGGGATGGTTCCAAAGCCCCAAACCACGTTTCCTCCACAGCAGCTCAGCTCAGTTTCCAACGCCTACAGGCAAGAATAATTGGGCACAACTCTCTTCCCCGTGCGCTGATGACAATCTCTGGTCAGAAGCTGATAAAACCGCACTTCTGCCGGTGCTCCATCTACTGCTACTGATCCTGGCATCACGAGGCTCAACGCACAACCTCAGCTCCACCTGCTCCAACAACGCGCTCCGTACGGAAAGACGACGCGACCAGGGAGGTACGGAAGCGGACGCCTTACCTGTCGCTCTGACATGACGTACAGGTACTTCTGATCGATGGAGAAGGCCATGTCTCGAAGGACCGGGCTCCCGTCCTTGAACACTGTCACCATTTCATACTGAATTCCACCATGGGGAGGACCATCTGCTCGGATCTGGAAGAAGCACAATCAGAATACAGGTCATCTCATAGCGGCCAAATTCGGTATTATTTTGGAGGCGGGAGGCGAGGGGAGGAGGACAAGGTAGGAAGAATCCAATTCAAAATCTCAGCTCATGACCTGGAGACAGAGCAAAGAGCTAGAAAGCAACGTGCCGGTGCAAGACTTAAAAAAAAAAAAAGGCTCCTTCTCCCCTGAAGTTGATGCAACTTCCCCAGTCCATGAGAAATGTGAATGTTTTGCAGTCCCAAGGGAGCACACAGGCTGCCAGTGTGCTGTGACTCACCACAGGCATTCAAGAGTAACAAAGATTGTAAACTTTTTAGATTCTCTCTAAAATAAGCTCGAAAGACCACAGGACCCCACAGGCAGCACAAGGCCAAGATACAGCAGAAATTTCCTTTTCCAGCTGCGTGAAGAACGAGGCTCAGACAATCTCCATCACCTCTTGCTGCCACAGAAGCCCCCTATAATGTCATCTTGGCCTAAAAATTTGCAGATGCTGCTGCCATTCCATCATTTGCAGGATTCAGCAAGGTGAAACCAGCCCAGCCCACAGCCAGCCCAAGCAGAGAGCTCACACTGTGGCCCCACGGCCCGTTCGGCACCCCACCGAAAGCCAACTCCCTGCTCCTGCAGGAAAACCTGCCCAAGCTGAGACAAGCCCCATCCCTGCCAGGAGCGGCTGCTGGTGAGGATATGCCGTCTCTTCCAAAAGTTAATAATTTATAGCCTTGGGGGGATGCACAAGGGGAAGGGAGGAGGATAAACAAACAGTTTACATTGTCTTTCCGACCGGGATTTGCATATCTGGCGAGCTGCTCGATACCGGCGCGGTGGCTACGCCGCCGCTGGCAGCCGTCGGGCAGGGAGGTGAGAGCAGCCAAGAGAACCAAGGGCTGGCTGGAGCCGCCGGCCCCGGGGCTCGATGTGGCACCGATGCCACCAGACGGGGCCGGGAACGTGCTCAGCACGCTGGGTGCTGGGCAGCACGTGTGTGTGTGCTGCTGTCCTGTGAGGAGAGGAGGAGAGAGGAGAGAAGAGGGATGCCCATCCCTGGCAAACTCTCTTATCACAAAGATGCCATCTGCTGCAGCCTCACGCCCAGCTCTTTTGCCGCATTCCATTTGGCTGCTCCACCACTCCCCGCCTGGCTGCGGAGGAGGAGGCTCGAGGAACCGGCTTTGGACACGTCTAAGCCTTTAGAAGAGGCAGGACAGAGCAGCAGAGGGATGACTCTTTTCTTCTGGTCCATGTCCCCAGGAGGTAAGAGAGCAGGTTGTTAAGCATCTCGAGATTTCCCTGAGAACTGTGCCACCCCAGCTGGAAATAGAAGGATATCTTCACACTCATAGAGGAGCAATGCTCCCTTGCACCCTCCTCCGGTTAAATCCTCTTCTCGGAAAGAGCCCTGAGGCCTCCTGCCATGTAGAGACACGTTGGGTACACAAACACGGGTATTTTCTGCGTTTCTCTCTTTTTTTCCTTACTTTTCTGAATTTCTAGTGCTATAAAGCATCACCAGGTGGGAATCTGAGTGATCTGGTCTAACACCCAGGGCCAGGGGCAGGGAGCCTCCGGCTGGATCACGCAGGCAGCCCAAGCCTGCCTCAAAAGCCCTGAACCTTCAGGCAGGAAAATCCAAAACCAAAAGGCAGAAGGTCAAATCCTGCTTTAGTTACACCAGTGGGAATCAGGATACTCCACTGCCTTCACGAAATACCGAGAACCAGAGGCACGGCGAGACCAGTACTAGACCAGTGTCGCAAAGCCAAGGCACTGCCCGTGCCCACACCATTGTCACCTCCCACACCAACTTGTGTCACAGGCAGAGGGATGGGCTTGGAAAGCACCTGAGGAGTAAACCACAGGGACAGGGGGCTGTCAGGGACACATCGCCGCTTCCACGCAAACGCCTGATTAATGGCCAAACGGGAATGGAAACGCCGGACATGAAGGATCAGCCGCCTTTGTGAAAAACAACTGTTTTTCAGAGTTCCCTCGAGGCACCGGCAGCTCGTTAAATTGAGCTTCTTTCTAGTAATGAGGTCAGACAGGGCTAATAAAGAGAGATACCACTGGACAAGCCTTGTGCAGGCCAATTCCAACTGGGAATTGCGGCTCTGGGCTGGAGACAGCACCACGTGTGTGGTGGCTCCTCCTGCTTGGAGAAGTGCTCAGAGCTGTGCCTGGCACGGGGGTCCCAGGAGCCTGCACAGGGTGCTGGGTGCTGCCTGCACCCTCCTGCCTCCCACCCAGGCAGGAGCAGCAGCCCTGGGTCTCACACCGTGTCTGGCACGGGGAGACGGCTCCAGGCTGCTCAGGGACCGCAGGGCAAGAGGAGAGCAGAGCCCACTGCACTCCTGTCCCGCATGCCGTGGGGTGTGAACACCCACCCAGGCATCCCACAGCCCCGTGCCCGAGATGCACCCACTGACACCAGGATGCTCCACTGCATCTCTTCCTGAGGGTTTGGTTTCCATGACAACAAAGGATGATGTCAGAGAAGAATGATGGCTCCTGCGAACGCGGAAGAAGAAAAGGATCATCTCCACTGCAGGAAGCTTCTTGTTGATGTTTGGAGAGAGGAATAATTCTTCTGCCTAACGTATGGGTGCCCTTCCAGGGCCAAACACCTGCTGACCCATCCCTAGGACAGCGGCACCGACCCTACGCGTCTGGGTTCATCCCTGAGCCCAGGCTCCAGGCACAGCCATGCAGGAGAGGGGCGGGATGCTGGTGGTTGTATTTCTTAACATCCCCCAGGGATGTAAAGAAAAAAAACCCTCTACCAGGTTTTCTTGTCTCATGACGCAATGATGGGGCACAAGAACGTTACCCCCCGGTACGAACCCTTCAAGGATCTAATACAATACGAAGCTCCAACGTACCTGTGGTACTGAAGCTTTTCTTGGCTATTGTGCCCAGCCTAAGCCAGAGCTCAGGTACATCTGGATTCCCTTCCAGTTCCTCCCAGCAGGCTCCCGTTAGAAGACATTGAATCTCTTTGTAGGAACTTTCTGCGATTAAATTACCTGTCTGGTTTCATTACGAGTGTTTCAGTGAGGCTGACTCATGATGAGATACCTGGTGCCAGAACAAACAGCTGAATAAGTCCATGCATGAAGGGACTGATTCCCCACCCCGGATCCTAGATGCAAGGCCACCCATTAAGCTCCTCAAGAACTGCAGCTTCTCCCTGGGTACGCAGGCACCTCATGGGAGACGGGTCCCAAAGCCCCCTGCTGCTGGTCCCTCCTCACAAAAAGGCCCCGTGGAGGCAACAGACGGGCTCTTGAAATGATGCCCTGGCTCAGGAGGCACAAGGCACCGGCTCAACACGTTTATCTCTGTAGCAGTGACAAAGTGAAAAGCCCAGTCAACCCTGGAGCTTTAGGACTGCTCCTTTCACGCTGGAATTTCTAGCCCTTCGGGGTGAATACTATCAAATAACGTTGCATTTGTATAAAATGGACGTTTCGAGTAGAAGTGTATCGGCTCTGGCAATGCGCACCGGAGCGTTACTGCACCTGCTGCCTGAAATAGAAACCAAAGACAACAAGGAGCAGCCTTCACTGCCAACCTGCACCCTTCCAGAATTGCCGCTTTTTTGGCCATTTACGTCGGCACGTCTCAGCTCTGGGGTATTTCCCACTAAAGCTTCTCTTAAAGCTCTAGGAAGGATTTCTTGTTTCAGCACTGGAAATTTAGCAGAAAGGCTGTAACTGGCAGCAGGTTTCTGAGTCAGGCTGGAGTGCAGCATAAACAGCCTTTCTCTACCTCTTTCTGCCCGTGGTTCTGTGGGGTCTTTCCTACCCAGACCAGGTACTAACAGAAGTTTCCACAAGCAAGAGACTCAGCAATGCTAAAGCTCCCTAAAGACAGGACAAGATAAATAAACCCCAGTCCAGATTTTCAGTGTGTGCCTCTGCCAAATGGTCTTTGCAGAAGGGATTTACTTCTGCTAATCCAGTTTCACTGCA
Source organism: Baryphthengus martii (assembly GCA_013396935.1). NCBI lineage: Eukaryota > Metazoa > Chordata > Aves > Coraciiformes > Momotidae > Baryphthengus > Baryphthengus martii. The sequence goes on along the minus strand of VWZK01013974.1, from coordinate 311,579 downwards.
CTGGGCCACATTCGACAGTCACATCAGACTAAAAAGGAGGTGAGATGCACATGATGACCTGTCACTTTTGTCAACCCCATCATGACCACCCTTTCTCACAGTTATTTTACCCATGTTGGTGTCTGCCTCTGACAGCCAGAGAGATAAGGGCGCAGCAATCTTTAGGAAAGGAGAATCTAGAATAGAAATTGCAAATCTCTATACAAGGAGTTTCCAAGAGCTCTTCAGACTCATATGAAATTCTTCTGGGAGTGAAGCACCCCTTAGACTCCTTCAGAGCACTGTCAACCTCAGCTAACCCCTGGTGCTGGGGAAGCTGGGTGGGAGCCGTTTGCAGGTCAGTAACAAACCCGAAGGAAGCCGAGGGGTTTGCTGAGGATCCTACAGCCCAGCAGCAGCAGATCCAGGATCGGAATCTGCCACCGCAGATGTACGGGGCCCTGCTCGGACCGCTGGATAGGATCCCTCCCTGCACTTCCATCCGCAGGAGGAGAAACCCAGCCCTGAAGAACGGGCTGTCCCTGCACACATCTCTGCAGGCAGGAGTACCGGGAGCATGCTTCAGATCACTGCTCTCCGTGTGGGAAGTCTCCTCCTTGAAATTAAAGTGAAATAGTAATCCCATTAAGTATCTTTCCTTTAAATCATAGATATGTCCATGAGTAAGTTAATGACAACCCTTACATGCACATTCAATTCAAATCAGCATATCCAATTAACTTCATTACCTGGAGGCTCCCTTATATCCCAGTCTCTTTCTCTCCTGTCACATTTTCTTTATGCATTTTCCCCAAATTAGGCTAGAATACATCTGTCATGGTGGGCATCACCTTGAGTTTTACCCCAAAGATAGCACAGGGAAGCCTCGATGGATGGGTTCACTCCACAAAGTCACGACGCCATCAGGCTGAGTGGCTTGGAGCAAAACAGCTCCTGAAGACCAAATGATCCAGTCTCTGAGGGAGGAGAAAATCCATCCTTTCCAGAATTACACCGTCTGACTAAACATTAAACACACTCACTAATCCCCACTGGGGTTGCCCTTACAAAAAAGACTCTACGGCATCAGCTGGAGAAAAGAAGAAGCAGTTTGGTGCAGAGCTGGTCGCGGTGAGCCCGGCTGGCACACGGGCCTTGGAGCTGCAACCTCAGGAGCTGCCTACCAGTGCTGAGACCATTCCCTAAATTTCCACAGACAAAGATCTTTTCTAAAGTACCAGAGAGGGGCCTAGAGCAGATCAGCAGCAGCAGCGGCCAGCAGAGTGACGGGCAGCCGGTCTGGCTGGGAAGGGAATGAACTGGTGGGACCAGTGACAAGCAGCCTGCTGACGTCAATCCCCTCAGCAGCTCAGCTCATCTCACGCTGCCCCCGGACACGGTTTGAAGGCCCCATTTCAAGAGGGAACACCGGTCAGTGGATGAGTCCCCGGCACTTTGGTGCAAACACCCGAATTCTCCCCTCTCCCAGCTCCTCCAGCGAGGGCCGAACGGGCACCGCTGCTCCACAAAGTCCTGGTGTTCACATTTACTCTTCCTTTTGAACTTCAAAGAGACACGAAAGGTCCATCCAAGCAAATCCAGCCTCACATCTCAGCCTCTCCCTCCTGCTGCTGGGCACAATACAGACAAAGCACCAAGGCAGCACAAAGCCCAGACCGCCAACTCCGCTCATGTTTTCTGAGTCCTAATGCTCTTTTTTGGAGACATTTTCCTCCTCCATCCCCTCCCTGAACTTAAGAGAAGCTCCAGGTGCAAGGAGACAGATCTCCTCTGCCCCCGTCTCGCTCGGATCTTGCCTTTTCCAACAGATGAAACCGCTGGTACCCTTCGCTCTGACAATCCCTCATTTCCAGGGTCTGCAAACACCTCCTGCTTGTGCAGCTGCATTCCTGGGGTCGTACCTTCCAAAGGGGACCGGGGAGAGGGAAGCAGGTGCTGGGGAGCAGGAGGTAGCGTGGGGTCGGCAGCTGAACAGCCACGCACGGCGCAGGGGGAGGCGGGGGGGGTTCCAGCCTGAGTTTATTGTGATCGGGCTTCACGACCCGAATTATTTATAGACCTGCAGTTTCAGTGAATTCAATACTCATGTCAAAAATGTCTCTGTGCATGTGTCTTTCACACCCACATGTTCTTCCCATCTCTTCTGTCTGGGCAACGTTAGCTAAGTGTTCAAAGTCACAACCTGGGAAGCTGCAGCTCCCCAGAAGAACCTTTCTATCTTACTGTGTCAAACAGTCTCAATCACTGACAGGGGAAGGCAGGATGGGCTTTGAAAAATAAACCAAAGAAAACTCACCCTCCCCTCTGTGCAGAAGCTCAAGCCACAGTCAACAGCCTATCACACCAAAGATCTCAGCTCTTTCAGCAGCCCCACACGTGCCCTGGCTAAAGGCAACCGGTTGTGATACCAGCGTTCAAGGTGCCACTTTGGGAGGTGCCCCACTCGGATCTGCCTCAGGGAGAGGCTTCTGTGTCCACAGCGCTTCCCATTCACTGGTGGGAAGAGGAGCTTGGGAGATACTCCCTTCTTGCCTTTCTGCCGGCTTCTGGAGGGGAACGGAAGCCATTGCTGGCTTGAAGCTGCAGCTCAGACATCCTAACGGGTACCAGCAGAAAACCTTCAGAGAAGATTGCCACTGGGGCTGTTCTCGCTCTCTCCTAAGACTTTATTTCCTTCTCCCATCCTTCTGGAGAGCTGATCCTCCAAGATAAAACAGGGAGGATGGCAGAGAGGCACCATGCAGAGACTAATCAGCAGCCCCCATGTCTCTAATTTATTACTGCACGAGAGGCTCGTTTAGAACAAAGCTGCCAGTTCGGAAGATCATTCCTTTCAAAGACTTTTTATTTGAAAAGCTGTCAGCTCACACCTTGTCACAGCCCTACTTGCAGCAGCAGAACTTTAATAACGTGCCACCTCATGCAAATGAGCTGCTAATTAATTAAGTAGTATTCTTCCGGGGATGGATTCATCAGAATCAAATTTGGGTAGACTGGCTGGCTAGGTCGGATTGCTTTGGATGGGGCTTTACACCAGCAACATCACCTTCTCCTCGAGTCCCCACAGTCGGGTGGATTCCCACCAGGAGGGAAGGTCTTGGCCGTCCCCTGAACGCCCCAGGGAATCGAGTGCAGAGCCAGGTCACAGCCTGAGCACCCGCATGGCACAGAGCAGAGCTAGCTCAGCTAACAACAGGAGTGAGATGCCCAGATGATTGTCTTCTCTCCTACTCAGGAGAGCCTGTGGAGAAAAGGGGCCAATTCAAACGCGGGAGGCGGAGACGATTAACTCAGAGGGCTCCGGGGATCAGGCTGCCGGGCAGGGAACACTGCAAAGGGGCAGAGCACTCTTTTTGGAGCGCTTGTTGCACAGACAATGGCTGGAGGTTCCAGCCTGTCAGCCTTATACCTTCTACCCGGCATCAAAGCACAACCCATTAAAGGCAGAAACACTGGAGAGCGTCCTGCAGGTTTGCTTCCCGGAAGGAGGACAGCTCGGGGCACGTCTGCAACAGGGTACAAAACCTATCCCTCCTAATTTGTCCCCTAATAGAGAGCCGCAACGCGCAAGGACTTCCCCTGCCTTTTGTTCAGCAACAAGCACCCTTCTCCCTTTACATTCCCGTACCATTTTTAAAGAGTTGGCTTCAGCGCTTCTCCGGGAAACGGGAACCATTAAGTCAGCAGCACTTTGCCGCTCGCAGGCTTTACATTTTGGCACTGAGCAAGGAAAGCATCAAAGAGACGAAGTGCTGGTCTCCAAGAGAAAGGAACGAGGTAGGAGTTGCTGTAGCAGAAGGCACCGCGCGCCAGCCTTTCTGCAACGCGCTCCTTCAGCCTCTGCCATTCTTCCCTTGACTCACCCCTGCTCTTCCCGCATCGTGCCGCTTTAATCCAGCTCCTTCCCTTACAGCCAGGAATTAAATGACAGTATAAGTGAGCAAAGAGGACAGCTCCAGGAACAGGCAGAAGGTTTTTCAATTTTTTTTCCCTAAAGCATCTTCTTCCACGCGGTGCTAACAGGCTTTTGCAGGGATGCTGAGCTGCCTCAGCTGGGTGCCGCAGGGTTGGGCCGAGAACGGGCCGGTCCCAGCCTGTCCCTCGGCCTTTGGGGTGTTAGAACTGCCTGGGTCGCACCCTGAGCCCATCGCTGAGCCCAAAGGGACTCCCCAGCAAGGGCAGAAGGAAGGCAACACCGCGTCGCCAGCCGCCCGCAGGACACGATCAGCGATGGAAGGAGTGGCAGGCAGCGTTTTGGGGAGTGAGCACCAGCCACAGCGAAGGAAAACGGGACAGAACGCTGAGCCTCAGCCTCCTGTGACCGACAGAAATCACGAGAGGAAGCACAGAGCTGGTATGAGTTAGGCTGACGGAGGTACTGGGTACCTGCTCAAAACTGCTTGTGACACACCATTTGTAGCTCTTCACCAAAGTCCCCAAAATAGCACCTGTCTGTGTTATCCACCCGCTCCTCACCTGTGCCCTTCCAGCTGAATAATCCTCCGCAGCTCGCCCTACAATCCTCCTCCTCCAGCAGCACATTTCACAGCTCAAGGGACTGGTCCTGCAGAGTTTGGTTTGTTGACCTTGAGCGGCCATGTAAAATGGAATAAAAAGCCACTTAGACAAGAATGTCTAATGCTCTAAACGAGCAGTAGCGAGTCGCGGTTCTCCCCGAGGAGGGAAAAAACTAAACGACTGTCAAAAATCGTCACACGAAAACCCTGTTTCTCCCAAGTCACGGCTTCCAGCTGATCAGGTGGGAACCAGAAAGTTCTTCAGGAAATACAATTCTCTTTCCCTCTCGAAAACATCATGTAGGAAATACGCTTCAAATGACCTCGACTCCGTGCCCAGCACCTCCTGGGAACGCCGTGACTCAAACCAAACTGCGAGGCACTAAAGACCAAAACTCAGAAGGAAATAAAAGAATCAAAATTTTGTTATCTTTTGATTTTACAAACTCGTGTAGAAATCCTGCCCGGTACGTCCGCAATACTTTAGGTCAGACAGGAGTGATCAGGTGAACGAGGAGGTCGTGCATATTTTTGTTTCCACTTGTGTATGCAGAACCAGCCATGTGTTACTGATCGGATCTAACCTTGCTCGGGCAGAGGATGTGAGAAAATTACAGAGCACACAGCTTAGTAAAATCCCAGGAAATGAGGCTCTCCCACGTGGCCTGCTGCTCGGTCTCAGGCGCTCCAGGCGCTGGTCGGCTGCGGGGAGCATCACAACCCCAGCAGATGCCCCGTGGGCAGGCAGAGGTGCACACAGGAAAGGGGGATTTTCTAGTTCAGAAAAGGGCCAGAGCACAAAGGAGCCGGCAGCTCTCGCCAGCCGGCGGCTGACCACACGGCTCGTGGAGAGGTTGAATTTTACTAAAGCTACAGCCTTGCAAACGAGGTCACCTCAGGACAGGCAGAGCCACAGCCAAACTGGCACCGCCCCACGGCTCCCGGGGAGCTCCCGGCTCGCTCCCCATCCCTGTGCGGGGCAGCAGCTCGGCTCGTCGGTGCTGGACCACCTGCCAGGGACACCGGCTCCGTTTGGGTCTTGTTCATCACTGGGCACACAGGAGCTGGACCAAGTGTGGTGTCATCAGGGAAGGCAAGATGCAGAACCAAGATGCAAGACGAGCAGCCGGGCTGGTGTCCTGCTCAAGGACATTTGCTTATACTGGGTCCTGTACTGGAAGCTTTAAAGTCTCCTGATCCATGGGAGCTGAATCTCTCCCGCTCTCCGATCTGCTCACTCACGCTCAGATCTCCCAGTCGCCAGCACACGGCGGCTTGAGGTAGCTCCTGCGGCACCCACCAAGGAATACACCACTTTTGCCTCTCTGAGCTGCTTCCCAAATGCTATTCTGGGGCAGATCAAGGATTAAAAAATAAAAATCTCTCCCATCTCTGCCCTGTAACTCGCTAAGCCTTCAGCATATGCCCTTTCTAGCATCTCACAATTAATCAGCAGATAAGCAGATGAAGAGGCTCCGAATAATCTGTAGATGCAACCCATGTAATGCTGCTGAAAGCTGCCTTGAGCACAGCGAGGGGATTGCTGGGCTCAACACACACATCTGCCCCATCCGGCCCCTGCCAAGGAGAGCCGGTGCAGCTCCTGGGCACACACCGCAGCCCCGCGACAGCACAAACCGCCCTGCTGTGCATCGGGCTGGAGAGAAGGTATTGACAGGGGGTGACCCAGGCAAAGCACACCAGTAACATCAGACATCCCCGGACTGGGAGAAGGGAGGGAAAGAGGCGCCTTGGCTAACAGGCTGAAACTGAAGAAGATTTTTGTGATGCGTCCGAGCAGCACATCGCTCCTCAGAGCGACTCTGAACACCTCAGTCCAGCAGGACCCAACCAGCCCATGCTGAAAGCTTTTGCCTGGAGTTTCCTCTGCACGCGGAGGTGGAGCAGGTCTGCCCCGGAGCTGTGAACACCACATGAGAAGGATGGAGGCAGCTTTCCCCCCAGGCCCCTGCTTTTGTTCGCACACCAGCCAGCACAGCTAATCCCTTATCGTGCCCATGGCCCAAAACCAACATCACGAGATAGGTTCAGGCTGGGGTCCTATGGATGGGAGAGACAAAGCTCTACCACATTACTGCTTTCACTTCCATAATTGACCTGTAGATAAACACATGGCTTCCTCCTTAATCCCCGGCAGCCTCATGAACATCAGCCGCGCTAAATTTTTCATGTAATTAAGAGAAAAACCCTAATCCAGTGTAATTAGCTCCCTGATTGCCAACGTCAGGCAGAAAAGCGCTGTTTGAACAGCAATTCAGGTCTAGCTGGTTACGCAAATACTGTGTGTGTGGTTCAGTAATTTAACACTGAACCAACTCCCCCTCTGTCCTTACAGCCTGGCTTCCCTAAACAGCACTAAGTGGTTTCATGACTGAAATCGGCCTGATAGCCCCGTAACTGCTGTGCCACCACGCTCCGGTTACATCCCCAAGGCTGCTCACGAAATGAGCCAGCCCATTCCCAAGAATCACATTAGCTGCTGATTTTGGAGCAGTGCCCCCACCCAATCTGCATCCTTAAGTGATTGCCGCCAAGTTATTAAGACTACACCACCCTAACCGCTGAAACTCGGCATCTGGTAGTCACAATTAAGACCCTGATGGAGAAGCAGCCACCTCGTGAGTGATGTTCAGCAGCAGAGCTGAAGGTGACAGCAATGCTTACAAGGAGTTTCATCAATTAGGTCAAAATTCACCCCAGCTACTGAGCCTTTATAGTTTATAAAGGGCATTTTTCTTTTCTGTTCATATACATGAAGGCAAAATTTGAAGAGTAAAACGTGAAGAAATTTGGGAACTGGCAGCAGATGGGAGAGGAACAGAGAACGTGGATGGATGTGCCAACGGGGAGGCAGGGAAACCAAGAAAGCACAGCTAGAAGATACCTTCGCTTAACCATTTAATCCCTTCCCCAGCGAAAAAGAAAGGACCTGAACTACTTAAGCCACTGCCAAATTTCTTTTTTTTTAAAAAAAAAAAAAAAGTCATTTGTGATACAAATTACAGTCTATTCCAGTTCTCAACCAGTTATATCTTTCATCTTCAGACTTAATACCAGAGGTCTCCTGAAATACAGCATTTGAAATGGATATTATTCTAGGAGGTATCTGTTGGGGTCTCTCTAAGGAGGATTTTAATCCTCATCTTACAAAGGTTTTATGGCTTTGGTTGGTCGTTTCTAGAAAAAAACCCCACCACCTTAGTTTCTGGTTTGGGTAACACTGCTGTAGAGGCCAAATTTCTGTGCCTGGGAGACTGCAGAAGGAACCAGCCGCCCTTCTGCGAGGAGAAAGCTGAAAAGCATTTCGCAGCTCCAGCTTTGCAGGCTGAATTCTTATAGAGCCGTTGTTTATAAGCTGTGGCAGGCGAGAGCCAACCATATATGTTTTTGTAGCTGTAACTCTTAATTCTGACAGAGGCCACGGGCTGATGAAAAGCGGGGGACTGTGCCTGGCTTTGCCCATGTTTGGGCTCCAGGCTCTGGTCTCCCCAGCGCTGCTTCTCTCTCCCCTCCTCATCACACCGAAGCTCTGTAAACAAACCAGCAGCGAGCGGAGCAAGCTGCTCCTTTGTATCAAAGCCAGCGAGATTGCTTTATACAAAAACGAGCGAAAATTTATCAACTCAAAGCTCCTTTTAAACAGAAACCCCTAAGGAGAGCAAGCCCAGATGCTTGCTTGCAGTGCCCTGGTAAAGTCAATTCCTCTTCCCCCTCCCTCCCAACACCCATTATTTCCCGCGGAAGGCACCACAGATGAACTATCGACTGCAAACAGAGCCCTGGATGAATGGCAACGCAGCAAGATGGATTTAAGTGAGCAGTTTGGCGGCATGGTTTGGTGCTTTGTCATCCTTCCCTTTACACAGGAATGGCCTTTGGAGCCAAGCAAAGGACCTTTAGGCTTAAACGCCTCCCAGAGGATCTGCAGCCAGCCAGCCCGGGTCTCACAGGCACCCGGTGACCACGTTTCAAACAGCGATGCTGGAAACTGCACATCTCCCTCCTCTTGCTCCGGTGCAAGGAGGTGGGATCCTGCAGGCATGTCCTGAGTCACCTCAGAATCACAGAATCATTGAGGTTGGAAGAGACCTTCAAGGGCATCGAGTGCGAATGCCAGCGCCACACGAGTCTGTGTCGACTGGCCTGTGCTCTCTTTGCCTTAGATCCAACACAAATTCTTCCCTCCGCAGCCCACGCCTTCCCGAAGCAAAGCACCTGTAGGTCTGTGGAGAGCCGCCAGCCGGTGAGAAGAGCTGTACGTGGCTCATCAGGAGCTGGCTGCTCTTTCTGTTCCATTTTCCCGTTGCGCATCCAGTAACATAGAACTGGGAACACAGACCCAGGCTGGCTCAGAAGGAAGCCGGGACCAAGGCGACCACTGGGTATATGCAACAGCAACCTCAACGTCGTCTGCTACCGGCTCATAGGCAACAAAGCCACATCAAGGCTGCATCCCAGGGAGCTGGGTATTTTCTCAGCCACTTTTTTGCCACAGGATGGTGGAAGTGTCCCCAGACAGACCCAGGAGCCTCAAGAGTCTTCGCATTCATGTTAATGAGCATTGGCAGATGTGCAGTTAAGCGGTAAAAAATGTCAGGGGGTGGTGAAAGGGTCAAAAAGAGGTGTTCGAAGGAAGGGAGCTGCTCAGCTTCACCTACAGACAACGTGTAAGTGACCTGAAGGACAATGCTGGGTTGTGAGGCTACCAGCTTCCACTCCTCATATCCCCAGAAGCTGAACTTTCTAACAAGGTGAGTTATTTGAATTGCTCTCACTGAAAAGAGACCCAGCATCAAACATTCCATTCCTAAAGCTTTTAGGGAAAGAGCAATAAACTGAGCCACCAAGCCCAAGAGACAGCGCTGATATGGAAAGCTACCTTCCAGGACTGATTTTCCCAGTGACGGAGCGCTGGCAACGGCAGCAGCCTCTTTGCAGCTACAGCGCGATGCTGATGTTTATTATCAGCGGAGCTGAGCTACTTCTTGTCTTTCTCTTCCTATTGCACGGGCACTAACCCAGTCCTCCCTCCATATCCATACATCTGCATAATGTAACCTGCTAACGATTTCAGGCTTCGAATTTTGTCAGTGCCGTGATTTATTCCTTATGCCATCGTTTGCGCTCAGCTGCAAAGAAACCCTTCAGCCGCCTAAAACCATGAGACTCGAGTTCTGCCAGTGATGGGAGTCTCAGGGCCTGGCAGTTTGACCACATCAGGTGTTTCACTGTCTGCTCCCGTGGTTTGTGGTGCTACTGGAGCAGAGCGGGAAGCCTGGCTGGGAGCCGGGTCCCGTCCTCTACGCCTGGAGTCCCGCGATTTGTGACGTAACTCAAGGGCTGAGCCAACCTCCAAAGAGTCTGCTCCTGAGAGGTTTTATGCCTTGAACATTTATTCTAAGGAGCTTCAAAAACTCCAGTTTTCATTATTAATACGACTTCTTTCATCAGAGTCCGCTTATCTTTTTGCTTTCTGCTTCTGTCTCTACCCTTTCATTGTTTCCCTGAGCACTTCTACGGGAATGCTTCCGAAACCCAGACCAGGTGACTGCATCACCTACTTGCTCTCTTCTCACCAGCGTGAATTTATTTCCATCAAAGCTTCCCCCTTGAATCAGGCTTTTCCCCCCACCCCCCCGTTTTGTTTTGTCTTTAATTCCATCTGTATTTAATCCCAGACAAACACAAACAACAATCTCAGCTCCCTAAGGCCATCGCTTTCTAAATCAGCTACAGCCAACTCCAATTAGTAGGCAAAGCAACATGGGCAGCTTCATATGCTCCTGTATCTTTGGGAACGAGCCAGTCCAGAAGGTCCTTTTCCCCAGACCGTCCCCTTTTTCCTTCTGCAGAACTTGCACTGTCATTAGTCACAAGCTCTGCAAGATAAAACACACTCACCTTTGCTTTTGCCACCACGGCAGAGCCGGGAAGGATGCTCCGCGGGCTCGTTAACGCTGTTTTGTGGTTCTGTGCTCCCGCACCTGGAGCTACCTGCATGCTTTGATTTACAAGAGGATCCCAAAGCCTCTACAAGTGCTAAAGGGATATTTTCTTGGGCACTTTAACTTCCCTCTTAACCTGCACTTGAAACAGCTTCTTCACAGCCTCTCCAAGGCAGGCTGACAGAGAAGCAGCAGCACCAGCTCCCGCTGCTGCACAGGCAGCAAGAGTCCTCTCCTTTCTCGGGCCATGAGAGCATCTCTCAGACGTGCCCTGGAGAAGACACCACCAGCCCTCTGTGGAGCTCACCGTGTTTAACAGATGAAGACGGGATTGTGAACTCACTGTGTTCATGCTGTATTTAACTTCCTTTGCTGATTGCATTGGCTGGTCAGGTTTTGCCAGATTTCACCAGGCTCCAGCGCTGGGTGAGCTCCTGCTCTAGAGCTCAGACCCGGTGGTGCCCCTGCTCCCCGCCCTCTGGGTGCCGGAAGGGTGCTGGGGGCAGTGGCAAAGCTCGACCGTCAGACCTTCCTTCTGAAGGGACACCCACACCAAGCGTTCCGGCAGCAGGGCAGAGCCGGCACTTTAACTCAGCAGAGCGCTCTCCCTCCATTAGAGAGCTATTTCGGGCCATGATTTCAAATGAAAATCTGTATTTTATTAATTATGCGTCTGCTTTGCTGCAGAACTCGCTAATGTGTTTCCCAGCTGTATCAATCCACAGCCATGAAGGAAGCCATTAAATCCAAACGCCTCGAGCGTGCAGCGTTTCTGCCAGGGTGCATCTGTCACTGGGGTTTGCCCAGAGGCATCAGGCCCTGGCCAAAGCTGCCATCTCCCCTCACCTCCAGGAACATCTCCCACCCCACCTAAGGGCAGCAAAACAAGGGACACCGCGGGACCGGAGCGGAGGATGCGCCCTGACAAAGCCATCGGGATTGTAAATGACTGCAAAGCAAAGTCCATCTGGTGACGCTGCCGGGTTTCTCCATCTTTCACACCGGCTGGCAAGAAATGCAAGGAGCCAGCTCCGGCGCTGCTGGGCTTCAGCTCAGCGTGCTGCCAGCAGCTGTCACCGAGAGAAGACGAGGACGGGAGCGAGATTCATTTGCATTGCTGCAAACTCTTCCTCCAGCCCCGTTTGCTAACCTCAGCGTCCGGCCGGCTCTGCTCCGACAAGTCCCTTAGTACCGCTCCGCTCGTCTCCTGTGGCGCAGAGACGCCGCTTTCAGCAGCTGGGAAAAGGATTTCCCCAGTAGATGCCCTTCCTACCACACAGGGATATCGGAAAGAGCAGCGTCTGCAGGCAGGCGGATTTATTCACCTGTCCTAACTGGCAAAACCGATTGGCTTTGACGGACACGCAGGGATGTGAGGATGCATTAATGACCAGTTTAGCATGGAAACCGGCAAAGCAATGCACCTCACACATATTATTAGGAGAAGTTTGTTTAAAGCAAATTTTATGGCTGCGGAGAACATATTAGATCACCAACCTCAAGGAGAAAAAAAAAAAAAAAATCACTTCAGGCTCCTTCCCTCACAAATACATAAAAGATCGTAGAATAAAATAAACCAAAACACACACCCCAAAAAGCACACCATAGATAATCTCACAAAACAGATTTTTCAGTGCAGAGATTCCTGTCTCTTGAGGGAAAACTAAAGAGGCCACCAGCCCTCAGAAGCAGAAAAGGCTGAAATGCATCAACTGTACCCAGTCCAGCCCCTCACGCCCCGGCCGCGTGGATCCTCTGCCGCTTAAGTCGCGTTATTTTAGCGCGTCCTCGAGAGGCAGCAGCATTAAGGGGCTCTGCTGTGAAAGCTGCTCTTGCTCAGATACCCGCAAAGCTGAGCAAGGGAGGCACGAGGCTAAAAAAAATGCTCCCTCTCAAGCAAAACAGACTTGCACTTGGATTGCACAGAAATTAAAGCAACAAAAGGTCTCTGAAGCCAATTGCAATATAACCGAGAAACAGGCTCGTCACTTTGTACATCCATCTGGCGAGGACATACTTTCCATTTCAGCAAGTGCGAGAACGGGGGGACAGCGAAGGGAAATGTGAAAACAGCAAAAGAAAACGAGAAGAATGAAAACCTGCAGGACAACACTGCTACCCTGTTATGAATACTGTACGTCTATTCATATGAAAATCCATACGGCTGCTACTGTTGCATGCACTCTTCTTACACAGCATGAAATTAAAATTCCTCTTCAGTATCATATTGCCAGCACAACAGAGCAACTTTAGAGTAAGCTCGCAGACAATTTATCCTTTTGGCTTCCTCAGACGGGTTTGTGCCGGGATTGAAAGCCAGTGGGGTGAGGGAGACGAGTCTATCGGCCATGGTAAAAAAAAAAAAATTCTTGCTTCCAAAACCAATCCCAGAGAAATATTACTGGCCTAGAGTCTGACTGTTGGTGCTAATTTCACAGTGCAGTTTCACATGCGTAATTCCCCCCAGGCCCCCCTGCCACTTCCCTCCTTATCTTCCCAGAACAAACTCAACATGCAGGCTAATTTCAAGGGGTGTTTCACCCAGAGTCCAGCCAAATGTCAGTGGATCTGCTGGAAATGCAAATTGAGACAATCATGCAAAAGAGGAGGGCTTATAGATTGTGCATAAGAGCAACAGAAGGCAAATAAAAGCTGACAGAAAGAGGCAGTGAGGAACAAATCTCCCGTCTCAAGTTGTTGATCATTTGCACGTGTGCTCGGCGAGCAAAGAGATTTTCAAAAACGTACAAATCTCCTTGATTTTCACCGCTAAGTTGTCTCGGTGCCTCCAACCCCACACGTCTCAAAGCTCCTAAATCAGCATCTTGCACCGCTCCCACCCTTCCCACCCACCTCGCAGGGCTGCAAATGACAACGCAAGGCTTGAAGAAGTGGCGATGTGGTGCTGAACTGGGAGACCAGGAGTTGGGTTTTTTTGTGGTTTCTCGATTGCAGAGCCATTGAGCTGTCAAAAGCAATTGCAACTTTCACAGAGGGCGTTTCATTTTGTGCTTTTGAGAAAGTTGGGATAACTGTGGCTCGCTGAGATCATCTGGGGACAAAGGGGGGAGAAGATACTGGAGACGGGAACTTGATTAGCACAAACCCAGCCACATAATTTTTCAGATACAAGCGAATTCGTAAGAAGGTTTGCTCATTATGTATGCAAAGAAGCAGCAAGTAAGAGGCGAGAATCTATACTATGTGCCGTAACACGATATAGAATTAATTCCCCTGGGTTACAAAATTCCTCACAAATCGCAAATGGGACCATATCTAGCGTATTATATTTTATCACACTTTCTGTCAAAACATCCCCTTCAGGGAGCCTCTGCAAAGATGCTATCCCACTACCACAAGCAAAGCCTTATTTGGGGAGGAAGATCTGAACTACCCGGCAGCAAACCACCAGGATATTCCTTGTGAGGTCGCCAGACAGGAATGCCCTCCCAGCAGTGTCCGCGGTGCCTCGCGCCGTGCAGCTCTTTCTTAAATAACATTGTCTTCTGGGGTTGCTTGGGCCCACATGGAGCCTATATGTTGTTTAGTTTTACTAACAGCACTACTACTACAAGCTGGCTGCTTGGTTCCAATACGCCTGAGTCCCCAAGGGGCTTAGAAACACTTTACAGAAGCATCTGAGGAGGAAAACTTTGCCACCTGCCAGGTGATACGGGGCAAGGCGCACGTTCCGCGCTCCGACGTGCAAAGCCCGCCCGTCATCGCTCCGCGGCGCCGAGCACAGGGAGCGAGGGCCGAGCTCCAGAGCGGCACCCCGGGAGCTGGGAGCCCGGCTTCTCCATCGCCGGCCACCGAGCTCTTCCGCTTCAGCGCGCTCCGCACTTTTCTAAGGAGCTCTGGCGTTTTTGGCAGCTGCTGAACTGGAAGGAAAAAGGTCTGATTATCTCCTCCATCACCTCAGCGGTGACCCAGACCAGTGACCCCTTTTCTGTCACTCCACATTTGCGCTGGATGTTTTACACAGGGAAGGGGCAAAGCCTTCACAATTGATCCATAGGCTCCATCTTTTGCACGTGGCTCGAAAGGCAGTCGCTTTGTTTATCGCGTGGTTTCGGCTCCATCTCTTGTTCGGGGGCTCGTGACCCGCGTGCCCGTGTTACAGGAGCAATATGGGAGGTGATGCTGAGGTGGCAGCACCAGGGTCGGTGGAGCAGGACCCGCTGGCAGCCTGGGCTTGGCAGTTTTCATCCAGAAAAAAACTCCCACCACCGCCTGCTTAAAAGCCAGCCAGATAGTACAGCCTCCATTTTACTTCCTCTATCCAAAACACTGTCATCCTCAAACGTCTGTAAGTGCACCCTGAGCTGTTAAGCCACATAGCAACGGTGAAAACCAGCCAGCGGAGACAGGAGACGTCCCACAGCTGGGTGGGAAGAGCAGCGACGCCACCTCCTCCTTCCCCAGCGAGCACCCGAATTCCACAACGCCTGCCCAAGGCTCTCTCCAGCTCCACAGTTTCACTGTAGACAACAACAGGCAGCCTTCGTCTACGGACTTGTCTCGACCCACTGACAGCAGCTTTGTCACTTTAACACGAGTGTCCCTGAGTTAGGGACATCGATCAAGGCAACAGCCTATCCATCAGCCGGCACTAACCCACTCCGACACGGCACTGGGGAGGATGCTCCCCGCACACCACAACAGGCCTTAATTATTTACGTCTCTGCGACTTTTTCAATTACTTCTTCCGCAGGGAGACGACGCGCCCCGTTCTGCAGAGGGACACTGGTTACGTGGAGGAGAAGCAGGGATGAGGGGAAACCTGTCATTAGCCCAAAGCACCGTGCACTCCTTTACTGAAGGAGTAAAAGCAGCTTGGTTGGTTGGGCGGGTGGATGCTCAGAGCCCTGTCTTGTCCCACATGTGGTCCTGCTCCCCTGGACAGCACCACGAGGACCTGCAGCATGAGGGTGGCTGTGGCCAGCACCCATCCTGCCCTGCCTGCACATCGGGTGAAGGCACAGGGGAGCAGCTCAGGAGAATCTTCCCAGGATCAAAGAATCATAGAACAGAATCATCAGGGTTGGAAGGGACCTTGAAGATCATCCAGTTCCAACCCCCCTGCACAGGCAGGGACACCTCCCACTAGACCAGGTTGC
The DNA here is from genome assembly GCA_013396935.1 of Baryphthengus martii. Classification (NCBI taxonomy): domain Eukaryota; kingdom Metazoa; phylum Chordata; class Aves; order Coraciiformes; family Momotidae; genus Baryphthengus; species Baryphthengus martii. The sequence goes on along the minus strand of VWZK01013974.1, from coordinate 295,976 downwards.
TTAGAGCCCCATCCAACCCGGCCTTAAAGACTTCCAGGGATGGGGCTTCCACCACCTCTCTGGGCAACCTGTGCCAGGGTCTCACCACCCTCATGGGGAAGAATTTCTTCCTAACGTCCAATCTAAATCTCCCCTCCTCTAGTTTGGATCCATTCTCCTTTGTCCTATCACTACCCAACATCCCAAAAAAGTCCTTCCCCAGCTTTCTTGTCAGTCCCCTTCAGATCCTGGAAGGCCACCAGAAGGTCTCCTCACAGCCTTCTCTTCTCCAGACTGAACAACCCCAACTCTCTCAGCCTGTCTTCGCAGGAGAGGTGCTCCAGCCCTCGGATCATCCTCATGGCCCTTCTCTGGACACGTATCCTGTCCGCTCCGGTCCAGCTTTGCCTGCACCCAGCCAGCACCTCCAACCATTTGCAATAGTGTTTTTAAGCCAAAGTCTTTGCCACAGATGCTGACACTGCTTCCAAGTAAACATCTGCACTGGGTTTATATCACTTCAACACCAAAAACTGGCCTGAAACAACTCACTGCTGTGCTCTGACATCAGCCCCCACCCACAGCTTGGCTTTAGGGCAAAGCTCTCGGCAGCATTCACAAAGCATCCAAATCCCCCAAAGTTGCCGGGTCCCGCCTGACGCGAGCAGAGGTTTGCCAGCCTTTCCCCGCAGCGACGCGCTCACCTCAGAGCCTAGCGTGACCAGATTGTGAGAAAAATGAAAAATAGCCATCTGGATGCCCGTGGTGAAGACAGCCAGTAAAGTTTCCGGAGAAGGCACCATTCTGTGGGAATCTGCAGAACCGTCCCTGCTGCGGCAGCCGCCGGTGCCAGAGGAACGCGGTGGATTGCGATACAAAGCCTTTGCCCGTGAAGCTACTGGCTCCGGTCCAGCCTGGACTGGAAGATGTTGCTGCTCTGACAGTGGTTTGGCAGCTTCTGTGATTTGGGGACAGGTTCACACTTAAGCCCTTCCTGATGTTTCAGCCACAGATCAAGGACAGAGGTCCTCGTCAGGGATGGGAAGGGGATCTCTGGACCACGACAGCTTTCCCCCTGTGGCAGGAGAGAAGATGGGGGCTTGGACCTTCTCACGCAGCTCCAGCAACCTGCTTGGTGTGCCCTCGGGCACCTCTCTGTGTCCCCTTTTTTCAGCTGTAAAATGGACGTAAAGTTTATTCTCAGTTCCATCCCAGTCTCTGCTCTTTGGGGCTGTGCGCAGGGAACGGCCAGCACAGCGGCGCTGGAGGAGTTTGCTCGGCATTCCTACGGTATAAATAAGTAATGCACAGGTCCCTGCTGATGTCTGAGCAAAAAGCTTAAGCAGAAGGAGGCAAAAGGAGGCGTGAAAGAGGAGCTGGCCCAGGTGCTCTTTATGCTCTGGTAAAAGTGCAGTTCCTTGTACTGAAAGCCTTTTAAAACTAAGTAGCACTGGTCAGGCCCTGAATCTTCCTTCCCAGAAGTTGCAGAGCTGCTGGGAGATGCAGGGAGAACCCTGCACATTGAAAGCTGGGAAAGCCAATAAAAGGAAAGCGGACAGGAAACATAAAGGAGCTGGAGAGGGCGTGCAGCTCCCAGATGATGACCCAGATGCTGTTTCTGCAGGTCAGCTGAGCTCCGCTTGCTTTTCCCAGCCTAAAGAGCTGCAGAGTTATCATCTCCCTATCCTGTTGTTGATGCTGCTGGGAAACCATTTAGGGAGCTCAGGATACATGGGGCTGGAAGTGGAGCCAGGCGGGTCAGGCGCACGTGCATGGGCAGGAAACTTGGTGCCAGGACGGTCACAGCTAAATCCCGTCCCGTCCATGAGGTGCCACCATGAAGGGACACGGAGCAATTCCTCAGGGCTCATCCCCAATGTTTTGCTCCAGCCCGGTGACACGGGCTCCCTGCGGGCACGGGGATCAGGACCCACCTGCTGTCTCACAGGCTGCTGACGACAAGAAGGTCCAACACCTCTCCAACAGACTCATCAAAGTATTTTTAACTTAACTCCGACACTCTTTGTGTCACCTGCGCTCCCACTCCCGGGAGCGCCTGGAACAGACCCGGGGTTGGGTATAAAATTAAATATCAACACATGTTATTCTGAGCTCAGCACCGTTTCCGAATTTGCTTGTGTTAATTGGGATGTGAGGTAAAGCGTCTCACAGCAGAATCCTACTTGCTTCCAGACTTATTTTCCTTAAAGCTTTGGACAGTCAAATCCCATCTGTCCACACTCCACCCTCCTCTCCGATTCCTTTCCCCCAAAAAAAGATGCTGCCTGGCACATCATTTCAACACCTCCTGCTCCAATTCACTCCCCTTGGATGGGGCACTACCATCTCTAACATCGCCCTATCACACGTGGCTTTCTCTTGGGTGCATCTTTCCTGCAGAAACCCACCCCCACGTCCCTCCCTCGCACGCTTGCCGGCTCCGAGCCCACCGGTGAGGAGCGCCGGGATCGACGCACGCCCATAGACATGCACGTACACGCGTCCTTGGTATGATAGGTGCAATTTTGAGCAATTTCCCTGCCAGTCTCTCTGCAATCTCAATAATCTTCCCCCCTAAAGGGGATCAGAGATCCCCTGGTGCCTTTGCTTGGCCATAAAGAATGCAAATCACATCCCTCGATGGTTTTGAATAATGCAGACGAGAGCAGCCAGCAAAATCCAGGAAGGTGGGGTGTCTGCTGGATGCCTGTTAGCTCATGTTTGTGGTTACTCCTGCTCCACGTTAGATTAGAGATGCACAAAGAGCTTCAGCAGCGGCTGGGCCAGGGAAATAATTTGTTTAGACCGTTCAAACTGCCAGCTTCCTGCAGGTCCCATATTTAAAGCTGCTGGGGACCTGTCAAGAGGTGCCCTGTGCGTATTCAAATGGTCTCCCCAGGGCCGTGGATGACAACAACTTGAGCTGGCTGCTCTAGCACAGGAAAACAACCCTCAGCAGGCCAGGTCTGGAGCTTGTCCCGTGCAGGGCTGGCCACCGAGGCTCAGAGGGAGAGGCACTAAGGATGGCAATACAGAGTAAGGGCTCCTCGGGCTGTATCTCACACAGGGGATGTTCCGCCGCTCCCACCAGCATCAGCCCAGTGCACATCAGGCCAACTTGCCTCTTCCTATCCCATTTATCTGCATATGCCGGAGCCAGCGGCTTAATGTTCTCGAGGGGGTGGAGGTACAGGAAGGTAAAACACAGGCAGCTTTTCTCCTGGCGCTACCAAACCCCGGCTAGAACCCAGCAGAGCAAGTCCATGCATTAAAAATACCTCCTCTTCGTAACACAAACCGCAGCTATTTAACAGTCCAGTTGGCAATTGCACAGGAGCATTAGAGCTCAAACGCTTTTCAGCTCCTGATTTAAGGTGGAGTCGAAATTCCCGGCTATGGCAGCTGCGCCCAAACGCTCCTATCGCTCTGGTTCTCACCCTGGACCCTCAGACCTGCCCGGTGGGATGTGGAGCTGAACCCACCACGGAAGTTCTTGTTTGAAGCCTTGTCTCTGAAGAGCAGTGCTAAGCCTCTAGCGCTGGGAAAAGTGAGCAATGAGAAAGACAGATGCAGGGAGATAGAGAAAATAAGGAAGAAGCGACCAACGAAGTATTTTATTATTAAAAACAACACCTGAATTAGGGGAAAGTTCCCAGAGGGCACAAAAAACTTCTTCAAAATCTGGGGTTTGTTTCCTTACAGAAACCACACTCAGGCTGACAGATCACTCCAGATTCAACAGAGGTTTGCTCATTCTGGGGTTTCGCTGTAATCCAAACCACAATTCCCTGATAAGCTGTTACCACATTTGCGAATTGATGCGTCCCAGATGCTCGGGCTGCCAGAAGAACCTACAAACCGGTTCCTCCTGGGACTGGTGGCCAATTCCCAGCACTGTCAATCTCCCTTTCATGGACAAAGCCGGTAGAAACGGCACAGCCAGGTAAGAACACGACAGCCCTAGGGTAACTGTCACATAGCAGAGCGAGCATGCAAGATTTATCCGCCTGGGCACGTGGGGACACGTGTGCCTGCGGAGCCCGAGCACACGCAGCCCCACACGCAGGTGGAGCGGATGGGGAGAAGGTCGGTTTGAGGGAGCAACCCTCAGACAGCTCAGGAGCTGCAAGTCTGAGATATCCCTCCTACTAAACCAGCAAGCTCTTCTTCCCTAGAAGTTACTTCTTACGTTTGGAAAAGGACTCCTTTCCAGCATCTGTCTTCAATCTCATTGAAACTCCTCCTTCACCACAGCAGCGCTCAGATGAATAACAACATCTTTTTGAAAACACATTCCCAAGAGGCACTTCCACCCGCTCCCAGATGGCAGAGCGGAGCAGCGCGGGGCAGTCCCCACGAGCGCAGAGCCTCAGCCTCGACCCCACCGGCCACAGACGAGCGGGACCAAGCAAGCAAAAAGGGGAGGTTGCTCTGAGTACCCAGGCACAGGTGACAAGAGGACGGGGCGAGCGCGCCGGCAGCGACGGGCTGACGGCACGAGGAGCCCTCCGGGCAACGGCGAGCAGACCTACCTCTAGGAACTAGAGTGAAGGGAGCCAAAGGGTAAACTAATATTCAATCAAAATACATCACAATCAGCAGAAAGGCTCTTTTTTTTCCCCCAGGACTGATGGGAAACAGACCTTGCTGATCGTAAAGGAGTAGTAGGAAGCGGGTCCCTCTCCTCTCCCCCAGGCACGGGGCATGGTTTGGCTGCTCACTTGAGCCCTGCTCAGAGGTGGCAGCGTGTGACCGTCCCACGCCAACGCGGAAATTCTCCTCAGAACTATGGGGCTGCCAGGGGCCGAGCCAAACCATCTCTTTACCAGCAAACACATCCCCTTATCTTCTCCCTCTACCCACAGCTCCCTGCAGCAACTACTTTTTTCCAGTGCCTCTTTTCTTCCCCTTAAAGGAACAAAATGCAGCCTTCATTTGCTACGTGACCCTTAAGAAAACATAAAACTAACCTTAAATAAAGGCTGACATGTCTTGAAATAATTATTGCCCATCTAGGAGATGAGATTATTTTTGGAGATTAGGTCTAGAGCAACCGACAAACTGATATGTAATAGCATTTGGTTTTAATCTGAAACAGGTTTTGGGATAGAATTTAAAAAAAAAAAAAAAAAAGAAACAAAAAAAACCCGCAGCCACCCACCGACAAGAGCTCCTCAGAGGCAGGAAAGCTGCAGCCAGCAATACTAATGTGGTTCTCACTAAGCAGCCGCCCTCTCCTCTCCTCTCCTTCAGAGACACTCAAACACGTGGCTGCTTCCAGCACAGAACCACAGGGTCGTTTCGGTTGGAAAAGACCTTTTAAGATCATCGAGTCCAATTCCATCCAAGCCAAAATGCTTCAATTATTATTAGGATTTACAAATATGTTTCTTTCTTTCCCATCCTGGCTGCCAGGGATGGGCACCATCAGCAGGAGGTGCCGGGGAGGCCCAGTGTGGTTACAGCCCACGGCAGTCGATCTCCTGGGTGAACCACAACCCAACCATGGCATGAGCCCCAACACCAGGCAGCGCTTGAATGATGCCAATACAAACACTAACAGATGAACAGGCACACACCAGCTGCATGGGAAGCTTGGGGTGAAGGCGGAGGGAATTAAATTAATCCCTTCATTATCAACCTGACCCCTGGAAAAATCTGAAGGAATGGCTGTGAAGGTTCACAGCGGAGCACTAAAGCCAGGAGATCAGCTAACACGGCATCTGCCAGCCCAGACGGGCTCTGCTATAATCTCCACCGCTCCAGCTGGGACCGTGGTTGCTCGAGGCTGCCAGGAGCCAGGCGATCCCACCGGCGAGCCCACGCCGCGCCTGCCACGCTGGCGGCCGCTCCGAGGGGACAACCGGAGGAGAAGCGAGGAAAAGGACGTGGAAAGGCTGAGCGAGCACCAAGCAACAGCCCTGCAGCTGCAGCAGAACTTGGGAAATTCCTTTTGTTACCTTCCAGGTACAAAGCAGCTCGCAAATCTCTCCAGCAGCAGGGCAGGCTGCAGGACCTCGGCCTTTCCCACGGGTCTGGAGCGGCTTCTGCTTGCCCTTTTCCTACTCCTTTAGGAAGCAATTCAGGGGTTTTTCTTTCCCTGGTACCTGCACTAACAAAAATCCGGGTTGGTCTATACCAACGCCCGATGCTCTGCCATCAAGAGACTGCCATCAGCCTCTGTACAGACTTAAACATCAGGTGAACTCTGGGGAAGTGGAGATGGGAGGCAGATGTGACCCATCAGGAAGAGAAAGGAGACAAGGATGAGCCACTCAGGGATTATAGGGAGGAAAGGATCAGCCATCAAAAGTAACTCCAGTGGAAACCTAAAAACCTTCTCTGGTCTCACAGCCACATTTTTTGCTGTCTTCATGGCCAATTCCCACAGACAGCTCTGCAAACGCTGATCCCACACCAGCACAGACCAAGGCAGGGGAGGACCCGACCTGTACCCACGCTCCAAACCTGCCTAGACCTTCACCCCAGCCCTGACGCACTGCACCATCCTGCTGCTCTTCTAAGATGAAGATGACTCAGTCCTAAGAGCAGCTGCCTTAGTTCATCCTCCAACAGATTTTTAATAAAGATCTTGAGAGGCTTAAAAAAAATCCCAAGAAACCAAACACCACACCCGCGCAGGATCATCAGTGTGTTCTTGCACCGAGAGCGGGGCCCGGAGCAGAGGTGGCCGGGGGCAGCAACGGGTGCGATGGGCTCGGAACGGGCAGTACCCCGAGGCCAGATGCCACATGGCAGAATAAAACCAAGCACACAGTGTGAAGGGATTTCTGCTCCTGCAACCCAATCCCCTCCGCTGAATGGCTGCCAAGAGCCCTCCTGGCCCTGCTGCTGCAGAGCGGCTGCTGCCAACAGATACTTGGGTAAAAGTCTGGGAGAAAAGAAAACAAAAAACCTTCCACTTTCCTGGGATTATTATCTCAAATTAATTTTAGTTTGAAGAGCTAGAAGCATGGAGCACAAGCGCCCAGCTCATCTCTGCACACCCTGAGCAGGTCAGGGTGGTCCTGGATGTGGTGCAAGCTGCATCACACCTTGGGGTGGGGGGCGGGGGGGATTAACGCAGTGGGCTGCTGCACACCAGCCCCATTCCCAGCATGGAAAGGCAGCTGAAAGCAGATTTATCTCCTGGATAATAAAAGCTAAAGATTCTCAAAAAGGGCAAGTTTCAAGCCAAATCGACAGGCTCCTCCACTCCGCTTTTAATCCCTCTCAAAATCGTCAGTATTATACGTGGGGAGGAAGGGGGAGGACAAGGGGGATCTTCACCCAAAAAGCAAAAGAGCAGAAGGGGCTGCACCGCGCGCGTCGGCCAAGCGCTGCAGAGGTGGCTGGAGGCACAAAGGGGAGATTAAGGCTGAAAGGCTACAGCACTGAGCCAGGCAAGGAGCCCGCAGGAAAGGATGGGAAGAGCACATGGGAAATATTTTGGATGCCTGACAAGGAGATGCAGAGACCATCTGGGCGAGGGGAGGAAGGGCAGAGTGCCAGGAGAGCCATGGGAAGGCTCGGCCCGGCCAAGGAAGGCAGGTCTTCCCAGCTGTGTGCGCAGGACTCGCTCCCACCCTCCTCTTCCTCTCCTAAAGAACGTGAAGCAACAGGTTGGAGCTGAGAGCACGAAGCAGATGTGCTGGTTCGGCGTGGAGGATCCAGCTGCTTGTGCAGCCACTCTTGCACCCACGAGAGGCCTCTGATGGCAAGCTGAGGTTTGACCCCTTTGACATGTTTTTGTGAACCCAGGAAGATCCAGGGCTGGGTGAAGCACAGCGTGGAGAGCACCATGCTGGCATCCATAGGAAGTCCCAATCAGTGGCCGACACAACTCGTGAGCAGACACGGACCTCAATGTTTGCTCTGCCCACCGAGCCAGCACTGGGATCAGGGCTGGATCTCACTGCTTCAGAGATGAAATCTCGTCTCCTTTGACAGTCCAAAAAACTGCCACCTGATCTGCCTTCCAGCTTGCTCCAAAGGCACCTTTCAGGGTGTAGCCACTACTAAAGGAGGGCAACATGAGAACAGGGACGTTAATCTAATACAGTTTTACTTTCCCCCTACTCTTATCCTGGAAGCATCATCACACCACAGAGAGCATCCCCCCTGTGCTGATAGCCTGTGACCTCCAGCAGCTCCCCTCAGCCCGAGCTCAGCCTCCCCGTCCCTCACAAGGCGCTACCTCTTCTGAAACCCACCTGGGATGTGCTGACAGGGAAAACTGCACAAGCCTGGGGCACAGTTAACAGGTATTGTTTGTTGACAGAGTCCAGCTGGTCTTTCCCTCACCTACTTGAGGCCATCCAAGATGTGACAGCAGGTTTTTGGGATATGGATGTCTACCCAAGTTGGGAACGGGACCAGGACCCGGTGACTCATTTTTCACAGGGCACTGAGCAGCCATAAGACGTTAACGACTTTTGGCAACTACTGACCTGGGTCAGATTCAAACTAGTGACCCAAAAGGGAGAGGTTTTGCTTTCCCCATCAGCAGCCCCTGGGAGCCGTCCTCCACCACGCTGCCTCGGAGAAGAGGAGCTCAGGAAGGAAAGCCAACGAGGTGCCGGGCTCTGGCACAGGGTAACCCTATCAACATGCACTGCAGATAGAGGCGGCTTTTTCCCCGGGAGGAATCAAAGCCTCATTGATACGTGAATTATGAATGAAACCTTAAGCTTTTAAACTTTTAACCTGTGCATTTCTAAGAAAGTCTTAATTTAGCCAGCGAAAGGTACTGGATTTTCTGGGCTTTTAAAATATACCCTTGTTTAAGAGGAATATTTCACTGCCTGAGCCACTTCCCAGGGGAAAAAGGAAACCCTGATCCACACTGACCAAAGACACGGACTGAAATCCGTGTTACAAGGAGATGTGTAGATGAGACCGATTTACAACATGTCCCCCCATCCAATTCCAGCCCCGATCGCCTCCTCACAGCACCTGGGGCTTCTGCTTCTCGCAGAAGAATTTACCCCCAGACAAAGACATGGAAAGCCAGGGCCAGGAGAAGGGTCTGGGGAAGGTGGCAAAGCAAGAGCAGTGATTCAGCATGACAGAGGTCAAGTGGCCTCACACCAAAGTAAACCAGCGTGGGTCGGTTTGGTGGAACTTAACACCCATTAGAAAAACAAACTATATAAAGAAGGTGGGGGGTGCTTTGCTCAGGTCTGCTGAGGCCCTGTTAGACCTTATACCATCGACTGAAATCCTTCACAGCTCTGGGTGAAGTCCACTGGAATTCACCCAAAAAAATCCCCTTGCTGACCAGTGCTGAATGCAATTTTGTTTATTTTCTAGACAACTGCGGGCACATTGCTTCCATCAGCAGCAGAGCTGGCACTGATCTGAGTTGCGAGCAAAGCCAGGAACAAAATGAGCCAGAGACTCAACAATTCTGCTGCCCTACAACTGAGCATTCTCCAGGAGAAGGGAGCATGGAATTGCCTGGGTAGAAAGGCTCTGCGAGACCCAAACCCTGCCCAGGGAGGACAGGGAGGACACAGGCATCGCAGGAAGCACACAGCAGGGAAACCTCTCCAAAGAAAACAGCTGTATGTGGCATCATATCCCTCCATCGGTACACACCGGCTGACAATGTTATCGGGATGTAGATAAATAGTGCATTCGTATTCCAAGCCTTTCACACTTCAGAGCTTCATTTGCCCACAGCTTCCCCTAAATTTTAGGTTTTCAGACCTTTGAAAACACCAGATTCCTCCTGGTCGCCCAACACCTGCTGGTTATCCAACTATTTCAGCACCCCAAAGGAAAGGCAGCTTTGAAACCACAGGCCCAATGACTGATGTTCTGCAACGGAATTGGCCTAGACCTCACGAGCCCGCTGGGCCTGTGGATCAGGACTTGAACAAAAGAGCAAATTCTGCTGATGTGCTTCAAGAAGCGACAATCTCCGGCTCCGAGCCCAGAGGCGTTAGCAGAAGGGCTATAGATCTGTTTGAGCAGCCCAGGACAAAACCTGCTACATCAATTTAAATCACTAGTGGTGGTGGTTCGAAGCAAAGCAGACTAGGTGACACCGTCTTAAATCACCACACGAGGGTCCTCCAGAGCGCGGAGGTGCAAGCCCAGGGGAAGGATCCGTTACAGACGAGGATGGAGCCACTCAGAGCACAAAACCGCAGCTAAGGCAGGACTGAGAGAAGGAGACGTGGCGGGTGAGACCTGGGTACGTGTCCCACACACGGGCCCATCTCCTGCACACGGCGCTTCCTTCTTGGTGGCAGGAGATGTTGCTGCTCACGGGGAAGAACTGAGCAGAACTGGGGCAGGAAAGGCAGAGGAGAAGTAACGTTGTCCTTGGATCAGCAAGGATTAGTCTTGGCCACATTGTGAGCCAGCAAAGCTCCTCATTTTCAAAGGAAGAAAAAAAAAAAATCAGAAAAAGAAAAAAATCAATCAGTCACAAATTATAAATAAAAGAGATGAAAGTTGAGATAGAAACTAGACAAAGCCCCAGGTGGCCTCTGCCTGGGGCACTTCTGCTAATTTTAGTTGCTCTGTTCTTCCCTGAGCAGTTTAGTTCGATGACTGCTCGGTTTTAGAGCATTTACTCAACTGCAACTGCCTAAAACGTTACACCCTGGGATGGTCCAACCTGAAAGCGAGGATGAGCTGCTTGGGACCCATCCCTGCTGCGACAAAGCCAGTGGGGTCCATCAGCTGGTCTGGGTGGCCAAAGGGCCAGTTGCTGGCCCTGCCGTTGTGTGCACAGCTCAATATATCCACAGACTGTGGGGACAGCGGGTCTGTGTCACCCACGGTCCCTTCCAGCGTCAGGTGCTCACCCCGTTCCTGGGCACAATCTCCCACGCCCTCTCCAGATGCCAAATGATGCTCCCACAGCCCATCAGCACCTCTCCCATCGCACTCCTCCGCTCCCTGCCAAAACCACCGCTGGGTGCCGGGGGCGGGGATGGCCGGGAAGAGCCGTTTCGCAGCCACCACGTTTATTCCACAGAGAGAGAGAAGGCGGCAGTAGCCTCACAGAAGCATCCTATACAGCAGAATGTATTTAAATACCTAATGAAGGAATAAATCTGCGAGAGGGAGACATTTACTGCATACTTATTCACACAGAGCCTTTGTGCGGCGGGGGCAGCGGGGGGGCCGGGGGGGCTGCTGAGCGCTGCACCTGCGCTCCTGGCCGACAGCCGCTTCGCCGGGGTAATGAATATGGCAGGATCCTATTAAATGAGACTCTACCTGTCAGGGAGGGGATTGAGCGCTCCCGGCCTCCGCATCCATTCCAGAGGACTCGTCTCTGCTCCGACAAGATGCAGCGCCGTATCGACAGGGCCCTTCCCAAGGGTCTGGGAGAGCAAACAACGCGGTGCGGCGGGACAGAGACAGATTGGGCCACTTTATGGCACCGGTTTGCTTCTGCACAAGACAGCAGGGCTTTTACTTTTTTTTCTTTTTCTTTTGAATCCCCCCCCCCAGGCAGCGTGTCAGAGGGTAGAACTTATGAACTGGCAGCTCATCCCACAGCACGGGCAGGGCTGAAGGCCAAGGGCTGCACTGCCCCAGACCAAAGGGTGCGGGGGAAGGTCTCAAGAGGACAACTGGGTCCCACTCATGCACTGGAAATGTGCTTCCTCCAGCCGGGCAGAGCCTGGGTCCTCTGCTGTTTTATTGCTGGTGAAAACGCACATTTTGCTCTTGTTGTTCTAAAGCAGTGAGAACAACCTGCTGCTGTTGCGTCAGAGCGGGGCAGGAGCAGCCCCAGGCCGGGCAGAAACAAGCTTGGGTGGGACGTCTGTACCGAGCACGTCACGTTTGTCGGGTTGGATGCAGAAACGTCACTGCCCATCGAGGCCGAGCCAAAACCCACGTCCCCAGCACTTGCTGCCTGAGAAGACACGGAGCAGGAGCTGCCAAAACCCTGGGCATTTAAAGCCAGATGCCACGAGCATCACACACAGTACTCCTGACAGCAGCCCACAGGGGGCTGTTCCCATCGGGCAGGGCCAGCGAAGGGCTGTGGAGACGAAACAAGAGCTCAGCCATTCGCTTCTGGTTTACCTTCCAGGAAACTCAAGGCACTGGCCAGTATTCAAGACAGATGTTGTGATGGAGCAGCAGCACCCGCTCCGCTCCCATCCCAGCAGCCCCACACTGGCTCACAGCATCCTCACACCTCCAGCCATTGCTCAGCCTTCAATTTTTCCTCCCCCACCTCCCAAATACAGCCAAACTCATCTTGCCCTTTGCCTGCCCTTCTGCCTGCCTTCCCTCCCCCCCGATACAAAAGGTCAGTTTTGAAATTCGGGGGTCAGGAGGAAGAAATGCAGTGGGGTCAGGGGTGAGAGAAGCAGAGAAGGGAGGAATTTCACCTCTCCAGCCGTTTGCTTCCATGAACCAGCAGCTGCAGAGCTCCTGCCAGGCACAGGGGTGCTGGGCTCAACTGGGGCAGTGTGTGTGGGGGGGTTGTGGGGACAGAGGAGGGTGCTCCCCACCCTGCAGCCCCGGGCAGAGCAGCACAGCAGCCCCTGCTCCCCGGCGAGCTTCTCTTTTTTTGGGTTATCACAAGCTTATCAAGATGTCAGCGCAAACGTGTCCCAGTGTCAAACCCTCAAAGCAAAGCTACAGCAGAAACAGAGCGAGAGGAAATTAAAGACGTGCTTAAAACATCTGGAGTTTACATTTTCCAGCTGCAGAGCTGAGCGAGGCACCTGGAGAAAGCAAAGGTCCTTCAGGTCCCTCTCCAGGTGCCTGCTAAGGGGAGGGAGCTCGGCTCACGCTGCCTCTTTGCAAGCAGGGTCTGGGGTGAATAAATCTATCAAACCACACTGCTTGTGTCATTACTTATGCCCTAAACACCAGCTTCTGGTTTTTTTCTTTAATCTCCATGATCACATGTACTCGCTACCTGCCAGGCATCTCCATTAGCTCTCTTTTTCCAAACTGCTTCTCTTGCTGCATGAAGCTCTACAGCCAGAGACAGTCACTCGGGGAAACCCTGAGAAGATTCCTCCCCACTCAGAGATTTTACCCTGGCCTCTCTCTGCTGAAAAGGTACAACCAACATCTCTGCACAGGAGGAAACGAACGCCCTGAGCATCCCAACCAACGGCCACGATGGTGTGTGTTCCGGAGCCAGTGCCGAGGAATCGCACCCAGGAGAGAGGGCAGCCCCGCTTCCAGGGAAGGTAGAGAAATCTCCGGCTGAGGAATTGCAGCTGCAATTGGGGAATATGCTGCGAGAGCAAAAAAAAAATGCTGTTTTCATGTAAATGTCCCTAATAATAAAAGAGTGAATGAAGAAAGCAACACACACAAACAAGAAATAGTACATTTGTGCTAGAGAAGCAGAAACGAATCTAAAAAGAGAGCTTTATCAACATTTTCCAGAAGGCATCGGCTGTTCTTTACTGCTCCTCAAGGAATAACACATTGATCCTGCTGATCCTGGGCGGCCTGGTGCCTCTGATCACAGGGTTCTTAACAACCCCCGTCTCGATGCAGCACACTTGAAAAACATTAAGCTTGTTTGTTTTCTCAAGCAAATATTGAGCCACTATTCTCACACCCCACAACTGGCGTTTTCTGCTGTTTGCCCTGTACCTGCACAAGTTTCTCCAGCTGCAGCTGCTGCATTTCCACGGCAATCCAGATTCTGAAGCTGCTGGTACCAGCCTAACCCCAACCAAACCCCACCAGTGGCAACGGGGTTTCCCCTGTACACGGAGGTTTGATTTCTCTCTCAGCTACCAATATCGAACTTGGCTTTTATTAGATTGGTGGGTACCTTCCTCTCTGACCACGCTGGAATCATTTAAGCCTCACAGCTTTCTAAAGGTCAGCGCTTCACTCTTGCAGGGAGCAGTAAATCCAGTCCTAACTGCTGAAAATGAGCCCAAAGTTAAGTCTTTGGAGTTGATAGCTGATAATTCCCAAGTCGTGCTCCCGAACAGCTTCCTGGAGTGAGAAAAGGAGCTTGGGACCTTCAGTCCCTTCCCCACAAAGCAGCATCCCACCCAATGAGTTTAACAAGAGTCAGGGGAACGAGAGAAGACGCCCTGTTGTCCCTCGATGTCCTACTGGTTCAATGGAAAAGTGCTGGAACACGAGGGCAGCCCTCACGGCAGCTGGGCTGAAACAAGCAGAGGGAATTTCCACATTTAGCTTTTAATTAAAAAGAGCAAGCTGCAGGACACAGCTCCTCAGAGGAGCAGCATCATGAGTGAAAACACCAGTGTGGCGCTGGGAAAACAGCGGCGAGAATTTAGGAAGTTGGAAAGTGATGTTAGCCCTTTTCCCGGTGGGAAAGCCGCAGGCAGAAAGCAGCCTGCCCGCCTTCAAACTTCTCAGTCTCTCTTCTACTCTACCCAGCCCTCGACCTGTACCTTCCAGATTATTCTCATTATTTACTTCTCAACAACAAACCCAAGTTCCAAGCGTGAAAGGCTCTGCACAAAGAAAGCGTGGAAGAAAACGGGAGGGGGTCAGCCTGCTGCCCTTCGGCACCAAAGCTCTGCAGAATGACTTAGCCCAAATATACTCCCGAGGTGCACTGGGCTGAGAGTCAAAAGGAAGAAGATGGTGGGAGGAGGGGACTCGGGTTTTATTTCAACCCTGCCAGTCAGTAATTTAAGCGTGTCCGACCCGCACAGCCCCTCCACTTCTGCACGTTCGCTTGCGTTTGCGGCGCGAAGCCTCTCCGAGCGCGAAGCTTTAAGAGCATCGGGCAAAAAGCATCAAAGACCCTCATGGAAGCAGGCAAAAGGATGCTCTGCTTTTGCACTACTAAGCCAGTGGCTGCAGGATGACGAGCGAAAGCAAACATCGCGTTAGTCAGCTAAATGCTAACTGCGGGTTGCAGGCTGCAAACGCTCCCAGCCGCTCGGGAAGGTAAAGTGGTCCCAGCTGGAGGCACAGCCATGTTTATCTGAAACACCACCTTCTAACCCAGTGCTTCTCCCTCAACCCTTTTTTCTTGACTTTGAGCAGCTCACAGGATCGACTCCCGCTCCTTGCGACTGACGGGGATCTCAGGATTGGCATCCTCTCCAAGCAGCAAATGCAAATCACTCTCTCACAAGTGGCGATGACCAACTTCACAGGCCCCACCGCTTTTAATGAGCCGAGGAGGAGGAGGAAGAGGAAGAGGCACCAGGAGCAATTACCACCTACAGTCACATCAGGCTCCGTGCTGCCCGACTCGCAGGTTTAGAGGATGCTCAGGCTGGCTGGTGTAAGGCCTGCAGGCAGGTTTATGAGATTAAAGCCCAGCACACAATAAATAATTTAGCAGCTTACCACAAAAAAAATAAAAAATATCCCAGGCTGTATAATAGCTGGGCTGTATGATGTGTACATTCATTCTAAATGCACATCACTTTCATCTACACGTATCTATTTGATGCAAAGCCATGTAAAACCAGGCGAGGAGGAACAACTGGGGAAAGGTGGCGGGGTCCCCGGTGGAGGCACAGGCAGGAGATCACAGAATCATAGAATCATTAAGGTTGGAAACGAGCTTCAAGATCATCCAGTCCAACCATCTACTAAACATTATCATGGCCCCTAAACCATGTCCTGAAGCGCCACATCCACATGTTATTTGAGCACCTCCAGGGATAGTGATTCCACCCCTCCCTGGGCAGCCTGTTCCAACTCCTCACCACTCTCTCAGTAAAATTTTTTTCCTAATATGCAGCCTAAATCTCCCCTTGGGGCAACTTAAACCCATTTTCTCTCATCCTATCACCAGTTACCTGGGAGAAGAGACCAACACCCTCCTCACTACAACCTGAGAGGGACAAAAGCTGCTGAAGCCACTTCCTAACTGTTCCAGCCCTGCCCGCCCTCTCCCGCTTGCACCCACATCTCAGAGGCAACTTACACCCTTGCTCAGCAAATTATTCTTCCACCATCCTCCCCAGGTCCCAGCAGGCTGCCCAGTATGGACTGGCAGGGGCTGGTGGCTGCTGCCCTCAGCCCGGCGCTGACTGGGAGCACGATGCAGAGCCCCGTGCAAACCCAGTGGGGCCAACATCTTTCGGTCACACACCGGGCACCTTCAGCTCCGCTGCCACCGTCCCCCTTTTTTGGGGTATAGCACGGTGCTGGTGGCAGAGCCTGGAGCACGGAGTTGGGAAAAGGTTTAAAATTTTATAGACAGGGAATTGGATGCAGAGGGAAATCTGCCCGTCAGGGAGAGCTGGCCGACAGATGGGAATCGCTGCTGCGTCTCCTCGGTCCCAGGCCAGACCTTTCTGTCTCCAGACTGTGGATCCTGTTCAGTGTCCTCAGGGCTCGTCGAGCTCCAGGAGGGACACGGCCACGTACGGGGTGTAAATCACAATGTGCAAAATCAAGTTATAGAGCAAAAAGCAGTGAGCTCAAGTAACGTATTCGATGTCAGCTCATCAAAACGAGTGGCTACCAGAAGAACGCAAGCAGGCCTACGTTTAGACGTAGTGGTTTTTTGTTCTTTTTTGTCCAAGTCACAGCCAGGAAAGTCCCACCGCAGACCCCTGGAGAACATCTTCGGCGCAAAATTCCCCACGGCTCTGCACCCCCCCAGCCCCGGGAGCTCCCCGCTGCGGGCAGGGCTTTATCTCCCTCCTTTATTGCTCAGGCTGGGCTGGCTGCAAAGAGCTTCCCGAAGGGCCGAGAACTGCATCTGCCCGGCCATGCGTCTCGGCAGAAATGAAAAGAGGGTAATAAAAGGCAAGGGGAGGTGGGGGGATCGTGCATCGTAAGCGGCGTAATGGACTAACGCTAATATAGAGACCGGCCGCCTCCAATCCACGGCTGCCTGGCGCATCCATAAATATCGGGCAGGCTTTCAAGTGATGGATTTGCCTTCCCCAACCACGCAGTATTTTACAGCCCCTCTAATGCTGTTGTTGCCGTGGCCGGCAGCAAAAAGCAACCGTAACAACAATGGGTACTAAACCTGATTGCGGGATAGAGGAAATATCAACGGCAGCATCAGGCAGATGCACAAGAGAAAAGCCCCAAGAGCACATCCCGTCCCAAACCACAGTGATGTTGCTTTTGAACAGCACTTCACTCTCCGATTGTCCCCAAATCCCAACCTTTTTGCAGCAGCTCGGGGGCCGTGCCAGGGTGTGGGACTCTTCCTCTGGATTCTCCCGTCTCTCCCGGCACATTTGTGTTTTCCACATTCGTTTTTTTTCTGCCTCAAGTAGGTATTTATAGTAGCAACATAGCATGGTCTTCTCACAGTATTTCTTGCCACCTAGGGATTTAAGATCTTACAAATGGACCAAAACCCATGTTATTTTGACCTCTGAGGATTTTAAAAGCCTGCAGAAAAAAATATATATAGTAAAGAAAGCATGAACTTCTTGACTCATAAACAGAAAGGCAGGAGTCTAACACTGCCCCACCCCCAAAAATCCAACAGCATCCAGAACACAGCAGCTTCTAAAGAGTTACAGTCAGAGGAAAGCAGGGGACAGTCAGAAAAACTAACATGAATTCACAAAATAGTTTGCTTGGTATTTCCTGACATTTTTCACCAAGAAGAAATGCATTAATGAACTAGATGAAAATGCAGCTCTGCTTCCAGCATGAAACGGAGGAGGAATAACTTCTGCCTCGCTTCACGCTCATAAAGGAGACAATACCTCTTCTTATACAAGGTGTGGGGATGAATTATCTTCTAAATATGTTGAAGAAAAAAAATCCTTAAGTGCATAAGGGGGACACAACAGCCTTTTTGATAACTATTTCCCAATAGCTACTTTAGTCACTAGTCCCAAAGTACAGGGACTGATGCATCTCAGAATTCTCTTCACCTTCAGAAGGGCCACTTCAAGCTTTACTCTTGGGCAGCTTGCCCCCAGAGGTGGTGGCTGCCCCATCCCTGGAACCATTGCAGGGGAGGTTGGATGGGGCTCTGAGCAACCTGCTCTAGTTGCAGATGTCCCTGCTCCCTGCAGGGGAGTTTGATCAGATGAGCTTGAAAGGTCCTTTCCCACCCAAACCAGCCTGTGACGTGATGATCTCTGAGGCAGGCTGGTTTTCAGGCATAAGCCTGTCCAGCCACTTCCAGCCTCACTGGCTCCACTTCCTTTAGGAACGAATAAAATGCAATTTTTGCACTCAAAAATTTCAGGTTGATTTTTCAAGGTGCCTGAACCAGAGTCAGAAACAGAGTCATCACCACCTCATGAGCCAAGACGCAGATTAAAGCAGCCTCTGAGCCCACCTGGCTTGATTTCACGTAGTATTTCCTGAACACCTGCCCCTGAGCTCTCCA
This sequence comes from Baryphthengus martii, assembly GCA_013396935.1. Lineage (NCBI taxonomy): Eukaryota > Metazoa > Chordata > Aves > Coraciiformes > Momotidae > Baryphthengus > Baryphthengus martii. The sequence goes on along the minus strand of VWZK01013974.1, from coordinate 277,726 downwards.
GCAGCTATAAAAATACATCCCAATTTCTCTTTTTTTTTCTTATTTTACTTGCTCTGCCAGGCAACAGATAACAGAACTAGAGAAGTACTGGTGGGGAAGAGGAGGCCAATTTCATGCCTTTAAGAGGCGGCAGGAACATTCCTGAACTGCTCAAAACCAGAGTCCAGGGGGACTTGGCAGCTCTGCCCCTTCTCCAGTCCTGAAACGTTGAGTGCTCTCCCCTTTGGCTTCCATCACTTGTCATAGTCTTTTACACAAATTCCAGTTAATAAGGGAGACTCCAACTTCTGCCCGCTAACAATAACCAACGTAAGGGACCATCAGGTATTTTGGGGACAAAATCCTTGTTGGCTGAAAAATCCTTGTTTAGGGAGAAAAAGAATCCCAGCTTCTCTGACCACACCGGAGCAAGTCACCGGCAACACAGTACCAAATAAATACCCCCTTATTTCACATCCTAGGGCAAGAAACAGCGACTTGTTTCACAGACCTCTCAATTAATCAACTTTTTCAGTCAAGCAAGAATCGTCTGCCATCTTACCCCTCTGCTGGGACAGGGAGCCTGCGCTCCAAGGGTGATGGATGGATCCCCACGTCACAAAGCACCTGACCTTACAACCCGTGGCTAAAACAGGCACCTCCTTTGGAAGGCGTCTGCAAATGGATGATTTTCATCTGTTAAATAACAGCCTGATGTCCTCTTGGCTTCTCTACAGGCTGATGCAACCGACTTTTTCCTAAAGTGCCGCAGAACGCGCGCGGGGGCGATAATGAAGGATAAATTGAAAGGATGAGATAATCATCCCTCGCGTGAAGTCAGATAAGGACAGGTTCGGACGTATATTTCCTTGCGAAAGACCTATTTTCTTCCTGCTAATGGAACAAATTAAATCAGCCAAGTTGAATAAAAGTCTCGCACACCAAGACATAACAACACACTTAAAGTTCGCCTCTCCCTGCCTGTGTAATCCAGCGGGGGTTCGCCTTCCTTCAAAGCAAGGACAGACATGAGCACCACGCCTCCAGCCATTCAACAGGTAAACAAGGATGGTTTTCAGCCATGAAAGCTCGTTCCAGTGCTATGTACTGTTCTGGAGCGCTCCTCCTCCAGACAGACCCCAGGCAGCTCTTCCCAGACGACCCTGCACTCGATTCAAGCTGCGCACAGAGCAGCTGCTCCCAGGACTGTGTGTTACAGGAGCGTGGAAAAACCTCTGGCATTCCTTTATCCAGGAGGGTTGGGTGTGGGTTTTGCTGCACACCATCCTTCACCTCAGGGCATTGGAAATAGCCAAACCTGGGGCTTTGCCTGTAGCACCAAAGCCTACACCGAAGACAGACAGCGCCGAGCACTTGTGGTTCCCTCTGCAGAAGCAGCCCCTGGATGCAGAGCCCAGCCAGACCTGGATACTCCAACACACCAGCGTCCAAAAGCACACCCCACGCTTCCAAGGGCCTCCAGGCACAGAGATCAAAGCCTTGTCACCACTGCAGCAACTCAGCGCAGGGTGAAAACCTGGTACAACGTCACTGTTACCACCTTCCCCAGGGAACCATCGCACGTGCCCTCCAGGAACGTACCCAGCCCACGTGAACGCGGTGGGGCTGCTGGTTCCCACTGCAGGAGCTGTTCCTACAGCAGCCACAAAGAGCACGATGGTGAAACAACACACAGACAGTGCACTGTCAGACAGAGAAGAGACATTTATTTATTCTTGATCACAAACAATGTCCTCCATTGACAAGCTGAATGAAGGGCACTTCACTGATTTATTAGATCTAATAAGAAACAGACCTCTTGGGATGAAATACAAGATTGATTTTTAGTGGTGAGCCACACTGCGATCCCAGCCACTGTGCTCAGCCTGATGAGATGGAACCAGGCACGCACAGGGACAGGGAGGGTTGAAACGGCACCGGGCAGGAGAAATAAATGTAAAGATTTGCATGAGGAAGGGGAGATGAAATGGAAACAAGGCTTGCAATAGCAGCCCTTCCAACTGAGGGCTTCAAAATCCTTCCTCCAGTCCTCCTCTCTCCCACTAAGTCTACGTATTGTAAGAGAAGAGCAGAAAATTGCTGAGAAGTTTTAGAGCAACTCTGGTACGGCTCTTTCTTGGGAAACCTCGGAGCCTGACCCTGCCTTTCAGAGGACCCCCTCCAAATACCACAAGTACAATTTTCACATCAGTCCCAGCATCTACCAGGCAAAACACATTAGCTGAGTTCCGTGGATGCCGTTTTCCATCAGGAAAAAGACAACTAGCACAGCAGCGCTTAGCTTGAGGCCCTATTAATAGCAGTCCTAATTATATGGCTGCAAATTTAATTCGTAGCAATGATTAGTGTCAAAATCAAAGGCATCACACATCAATATTGATGGAATTGTATGAAGCCCATAAACAGAACAAGCAAGCCGACGCATCTCCCCCCAGCAGTTAGTTGCTGTTAACTGTTGCATTAATGTCTTTTCTAATTTTGCTCGATGAAAAGAAATTGGTTTATTGCAGGAATCCACGATTCTGAACCATTAGGTCTCTAACATGATCCCTTTCCCCCCCGCCCCGTTACTCCCCCAGCCAGGCAGCCGAGGCACCCGCATCATCAGCCGCCGGCAGCTCTGAGGGGTGTCAGAGAAGGGTGCTCAGCAGATGCCGGGGAAGGCCAACTGCAGGGAATGTCTGGAATCAATTCCCACGACAGACGAACCCGTTTTCTCTGAACCAGTGGTGACCAGGAGCTAACAGCAGGTGAAGGATTCCCCAGCCCGCCCTCAGCACCAGGAGATGCACAGAGATGAACTGCACATCAAAAAGGGAGGTGTAGAACAGCACAAGGAATTAAACCCTGCTGGAGAAGCTGCTGCTTCTGCAACGCTCCATAACTCCTGGGACGGGACAGGAACTACCTGGAGCGTGCAGGAACAAGCTGTTCTCAGTGTATCTCCTCTCTCCCACCCAAACCACTGCCCACAGCCAGCACCAGGCTGCACGGCTGGCCCCGGGCAATATGCTGAGGGCATCTCTTCCTTTCTTTTCTCCAGAAACATCCCTGTGCTCCTGTGTGCCGGGGTAAACTGGCAGGCCGGAAGCAGGAGGACTTTTCTTACCAGCCCACTCTCCCCCACGCTCAAACTCACCCCGCTGCCACTCCAGAGGCACCAGGGAGGCACCTAATTTACTACTACTCAGCACTTGCACAGTGCTGAATGAATATTAATGAGCTGATGTAATTAAAATGATGCAGACATTCAAGTGCAGTATCTGCCTGTCCTTGTATCTTCTTGGATAGATGAGGAAGAAATTCCCTGCTGCTTTAAGGACACAAAAAATTAACAGCCTGCTGTTGATTACATTTGTTAACTCTTTCCCTGGTAGGGAGAGGCAGCGGCTGCACTTAGCAGGTTCACCTAATGCTGTCATTTCTAGTTCAGGTTAATTCGCAGGATCTCAGCTTTCCAGAGCAGCAGGTCTGAGGATGGTTTTCCTGGAGCTGGATCAGATTCCTGCACCCACTGATGCATTGGCTTCCAGTTGCAGCTCCAGCTCTGGAGACCACTAAGCAGAGGTGGTGCCCTCTCCATACACATCCCAAGGCCATCTCCGCACCCATTTTAAATGCGGAACTCTTGAGAGAGGACTAGTGAGGAGAACACAACAAGGGTATGACTGAGCCTCATTAGCCTTCTCCCAGTTACTGCAGAACAGTTCAGAGGACCCAGAGAGCGGGGAAATCCCAGTTGGACTTCAAATTCTAAAACTCACTGGAGTCTCTCCACCCGCTGCTCTGGGGGAGGAAACCAGCGGGAGCATCTCTTTGCCCTGGGCAACCAGCCCCAGCCTTTGTGCAGCAGAGGGTGAGGAATGTTATCTTCCAGGACTGATCAATCATACAACTGTCAGAGGGAAGAGCAGGAGAGAAGAGGCAGAAAGAATTGGCAGGACTTTGCCCTGAGGCTCGGTTTCCAAAAGCAGCCAAGTTAACCCGTTCCTATCTCTAGATGACCAAACATTCTGCCACCATCAGCGATTTTGCCATCACAGAAAGCTTTCTAACTCACAGTCTTCCATGCAAGCTGCAGGAGGATTGCTGGGAAACAGCTCTAAGGTACTGCAAGATTTCCATCAGTGTGTCAAAAAGCAGGAAAGATCTGAGACCCTGGACACAGCTTGCTGAGCTTCACCGAGAAATTGCAAACCAGCTCCTCACTCTTCTCTAATCCGTCTGGCCCATTATTGCCCCGATTTCTACATCGGCCCCACAAACACACACACTACAGTTCCCTGGATGATAAAAAGCAAAAACCCCAGACAAGCAGCAGGCAGGCAGCGCGAGCAAGGGCTGGCACAGTGCAGAGACCTGCTACACCCTGCTGCTGGAGGACGTCGCTGGCTGCAAGTACAGAAGGTGCCCTTGGCCCACCCAAGGAGATGCTCTGGAGCTGCAAAGCTGTGGAGCAACAGAAACTGGGTGGCCTTGTTTGGCCCTTTTTCCAGGACCAAGCTGCAGCAGTTTCCTCTGCACCTTTCCCAAGCCTTCGCACTTTTCCGCTTCAAAAGGAACTGCAGCGACACCCCTTTGCACTACCAGCACTGATGGGTGAACTCTGCCTCACCACCACAAAGCTCTCTAACCCAAACCCTGTGATTTTTGCTCCTGACTGGCTCCCAGTTAGACACTGGGAAACACCTGTAAGACACAGCAGCAGCAGGTATCTGCATCAGAGTCTCCCAAGAGAGATGAAAAATGGATCCTGGCTCTCTGAGGCCATGGAGATCAGCTTACCTTCTTCAGCTTGCCAGTCTTAGTCCCCACGAACACCACGCTGTAGCCGTTGTAGACGTAGGAAGCAACAGAAGTCATCCGGTCGCGGCTCGAGGTGAACAGCGTCACTCCATCCACCGGTGTCGAGCCTCCCAGGGGCTGGTTGATGTCGAGCCCACAGAAATTGTCATCGATGGGGACTGGCTGGAAAGACAAAGTTTGGGGCAGCCGTGAACGAAACGCAGCGCACAGGGCAGCCCCGCTCACGTGGAGGGAGCTGGCGGTGCCGGCAGCAGGGCGGGAGCCAAACGGCCAGGCATCGGTACGGGTTCTGGCGGGCTACCACGGCCTACCGAGCATGCTTACCGCTTTAGTGCACTGGACATCCTTCCCCAGCAGCCAGTTGAGCTCCAAGTTGCCTTCCCCCTGGTAGCAGGACTGCAGGCGGTCCTTGATCTGAGCGTTGATGGTGCGAATGGGGAAGACGCAGAGCGCGGAGTCATCGGGTGGCTGGTGGTACTGCTTTTGTCCCTTGGAGAATATGGCAAAGAGGACATCCTCTTGGGCCGTGATGTTGAGGGACCTGGCCAGCACATCTCCTGGCTTGGAGAGGTAGGCTGCTTGCAGGAGGCGATACTCCGTGTCCCCCTTGACGCAGCCAAAGGGCAGAGAGACGTAGGAGTGGAACTTGGGGTCGTCTTTGCAGAGACGGACGATGCGCGATGTGTAGAAGAGGTCGCTGGCGGAGTTGATGGAGACCCCCTCCGGGGTCTCTGGCTGGACGGTCAAAAAGTAGACAAAGTTGCCGCTGGCAAAACCATAGATATAGAAGATGTCAAAGTGCGAAACGAGGGCCAAAGTATCTGAGGGGATTTTGATGAGGGATGAGACAAAGTCACTGTGGAGCTCATAATCCAACATCGCCGACGATTCGGGGTCTCGAGGAAGTTTGCGGCTGGAGAGGGTGGGGAAATAATCCTGCTTCCCATCCACTGCTGTGCCAATGAAGAGCTTCCCGTCTTCACCTTCCGAGCGCACGATCACACCGTACATCGTGCCCGTCTTGTTGACGCTGGAGAGGTAGTGCTCCTTTTTGTGCGAGGGCTCTACCAAGATGAAGAGGTCGTCCAGGCGCAGCAGTTTGCAGACCCCCTGGTAGAGGCTGCCACAAGCCAGCAGCCGGTTCTCAGAGTAGTCAATGATCAGCAGCTTGTTGACATTGTTGGTGAGGGTGAGGATCTCGCTGCATGGTTGGACGATGAGGGGCGGGTAGCAGGATTTATTGTCCTCCTCAGGACCAGTTTTATGAGCCACCAAAATGGTCAGGTTACCCGAAAGCTTGTAAACCCTGTTGATAGCTCCAACGTAGACTGCTCCGGTGCCTTGGTGGACAGTCAGGTGGTTGAACGTCCAGTCCCGATTCTCAGAGTGGAAAGTGCTGAATAAGGCATTGCTGGACACAGTTCGGGAGAGCGATGCCAGGAAGAGACAGAGCAAAGCCACCGACCAGCCATCGGAGTCCGGTACCCGAGGCCAGTTCTTCCTCTGATCCATCCTGGGAAAGGCAAACTTCGTGTTCCCTGCGCGTGTCCTGTGCCCCAGCAACGTCCCTCACATGGTTCTGGGGAAAGAAAAAACACACGGAGAAAAGGATTAAACCCAGTGTGCCCTGCAGATAAAATTCAAAGGAGACTTTCTAATTACACAGTCCTTGAGATAAAGTGAGGACGTTTCTAAGCCCAGCAAGAATTAAGCAGGTCCCCTAACTTACTGGTAAACAGTTCAGGCTTGATGTTTGGCCATTGGTTCAGCCCCTGCATGTTAATTTGTTACGTGGTTCAGCTGTTTCTAAATATTCTGCTCAGCCCTGGTCAGGGATCATCAGCTTTGCCCAAGACAAAGCCGGCAGCTCGCACACCGACCTGCAGTCCTGACTAAAAGGATGTCTCCTGCAGGGTGTGTTGTTGGAAGCAACAGAGGAAATAAGAGGTGTTCTCTACCTTTAAATCCTCTAAGATTTAATCTGGAAACCTGAGGAAGAAGTCTTATGCAGGCAAGTTCATTGAGCACACACCAAAGCCACCAGCATCTCCCCTCCACCCCTCTCCAGAGCCAGAAGTATCTCGGCAGGAGCTTTTCAGGCAGCAGCTTCTCCCTGCCTTCACAAGGTACTTTCCTGCTGAAAAGCAGCTGCCGCCAGGGTAGGGGCACACGTGGTTAGACCAGCAACCCAACCGTGCCAGCACCACCCTGGGCAGTGGACACTCCGGGAGCCTTGGGAAAATCACCTACTGGAACAAAACTTGCAGGTGATGATTAAAACCTACACGAGGCGACAGCTTGGACACTGGGTCCAGAAGACCTGACATCAACCCATTTGCTCACATGCCCTTCCCAACAGCTCTCTGGTAACAGACAGGAGTAGAGTCTCCTTTGACTGACGTGTTTTCACCCACACAGACAGGGCAAGGCAAGACTCAAGCCGGAGACCTGTGGCCAAAATCTATGTGGAAACCAGGCATAAAAGACAGGCAGGTTTGGTGGTGGTTTGGTTGTTGTTTGTCGGGGTTTTGTGGGTGCTCACAGAGGTCTGGAGGTCACTGAATTGTGCCTCATCCTTGTTATCATCCCCACACCTGACCACGACTTGTTTTCCTGGCTTGACCTCAGCCTTGCTCAATGCCACAGATGTGTCTGACCACCCAGACGCTGAAAATCATCACAAAGCTCTCCTTTATCCCAAATTATTATTCATTCCTTATACACTCCAGGCTGGATAATCAAAGGAACCATTTCAGCCTGCCTGGGAAGAGACGTTCTCCACAGTGTCACATCAGCCCTGGAGAGAACCTGAGGATAAGCCACCATTCCACTTGCTCTCTCTCTGGTCCCATCACCTCTCACTACAGCTGTTCAAGCCCCCCCACACACACACCGGGGAGAAACCTGCACTCTGCAGATTGGATTCTCCTCCCCTGCCCTGTGTGCAAAGGCAGGAGGCTGTTCCCCAGCACAGCCCACGCTGAGCTGTCCTCACCCGCCGGCAGCCACCCATGTGATTGACGCCAATCTCCGTTTGGGTATTTAAAATAATTCAGGCTGCTGAAAAACCTACGCCGAACTCATCAGCGAGTGTCACCGAACGGCCGCTCTTTAGGCTTGTTAACGCCGAGAGCCGGAGACGGGCGCTTCTGAAAGGTGACAAAGGAGTTCTGTCCCTGGGCTGCACAGCTCCGTGTCACTGACAAGGCAGCAGAAGAGCAGTAATGGGTTTCTCATTCTGCTCAGGGACACATTTCCCGGCTGCTTGCTTCCTATTTCCAGTCTCTTAATTTCCACCTTTGGCTGAAGCAGTTTCTCCCTCTCTCTCCCAGCCAGGAGGACCTGGACGCCACTGCCTTCTCATTACTCTTTGGATGACTGCGGCAGAAAGCAGCTGCTCGCCCCGCAGACCTGGACGTGCCCCAACAGCATCAGGGGGACATCCCCGGCCCTTCTCATTAAAATTTCTGAGTGAACATCCCCAAATCATTCTCTGAATCCAGAATCTTTCCAAAGGGCACAAATCAAACGGTTCCTGAGGACCTGCCCACCGGGATCTCAGAGCAGCTTTGCTCTTGGATAACGTGGTAGCGCAGCTCAAGCCACCAAGAAGTCCTCATGTCTCCGGCAGGGAGATGCCATCCGGCATCACGGTGCCTACTTGTAAACACACAGGGAACCCTGCACAATGGAAGAGCTCTAGAGTTGCCCATGAGAGCTGCGGATAGGGGAGTCAGCGGCACAACATCTCCAGATCAACGCACAAGAAACCTCGAGCACCATGGACACAGCAACCCAGCTCCCCTCGCCTTGGGGAGGGCACGGAGGTGGTGGCTGCAGGACCGAAGGGCATGGGGAGAGCAGCCTCTGCCCTGGGAAGCAAAACTGGGCTTTCAGAGAACCACGGAATCGGTCTGGTTGGAAGAGGTCTTCAAGAGAACTGAGTCCAACCATTTCCTCCAAGGTCAAAGCATCCCTCACTCACAGGAGCCCCAAAATAGAGCCTACCTCAGTTTCTCACTCTCTGATTAGAAGAGATGCTTCTGGGGGAGAGGGTTCTAGTTCAAGGGAAGTCCAGAAAGTGAAGGATTTCACAGAGAACAGGGAGGCTCCGCTGTAAAGCTCGGCACACACCAGCTCCTGCTGCTCCCACTCTCCCAAGGCTTGGAGGGCAACACATGGGTGCAGGACATGGATAAAGCAGAGCTCAGGGATCCAGATACCAAACATCAACAGACACCCATCACCCGCCCTACGGAGGCCTTTGGGACGGCCGAGTACAGCTGGGGAGTTAAACACCAGGGAAACGGGAGAATGGGCGGTTTTAACTCTGATCCTTAATAGTATTTGACCATTATTTTTTCTTCTTTTTTTTTTTTTGGAATTGAGTTTAAAACGTGGCCTTAAAAGCAATCTGTAGCTATTAGTAACGCAAGGTGAAAGAGAGAGTAAATTCAGGGACACAATATAAACCCAAGCAGCTGAAAGGCCTCAATTAGGCTGAAAGGAGTTATCTGGTATTTAAATAATTATTAGATTGAAGGAATAATCACAGGTCTGAGACGATTTTTTTCCCCCACTGTCATCCTAATGGAGACTATAATATTATTATTCAAATGCCCATGATTCTTATTGAGGGGGGAGAGAAAAAGAGGGCTCATTTAATCTCCATGTGACAGGGCTTCAGGAGGCCTGATTAGTCATTTCTCTTATTTCAGCCATCACTCACTCACGGGCACCACGGTTTATCATTAGAGGCATTTTATGCACATACACACACCAAACAAAAAAAAACAAAACAAAACACCAAAGAGAGTGAAAAAGGAAAATTAAAGCAAAGCAAAAAAGAGACTCTCCTGTGGAAAATGATGGATGAAAGGGACAATTCTGATGTCACCAGCGAGGCAGCTGCGGCTGTTTTGTGGTGCCGGTATCTTTTCTTTTGGGGTAGGGTTGGCCTCGTCAGCAGTGATTTATACACAGCCCCCCTGCCAGCACCTCTCTGCCCTCACCAATCCTCTCAGCTCCGTAGGGTCCTGTTCTCCTGGGACATTCCAACCCCTCCGGAGGAGGCAGCTCCTAAAGCCCAGCACCTCCGAGACACAGCAAACACACCTGCACCAGCCCCAGCATCCCCATCCCTGCCCTAGCTCACACCATCCCAGTGCCGTGGACTTTTCCTGGGCTGTCCCAGCGTCCTCCCCAGTCACCCCACAAAGAGGGGAGCAGAGCAGGTGAGAAACCTCACCGTGTTTTTTTCTCCTAAGGCCACATGGGTTTGGGAAGCGGCCTCGCAGAACGAAGCCTCCTGAGGAATGCCTGAGCTTGGGGAGGGGGGACAACGGGCCCGTGATTGCTTTCTCAGCTGGAGGTGGATTCTGCCCTTTTCGCTTTCTACAGTCAACTAAGATTCATCGCTGCGAGGCCGGGAGCGGGGAGAGCGGCTGGCTCGCGCTGCTGACCTGCCCCGCAGGTCACCGGGCTGTCAGAAACCCCCCAGAATTATCGAAAGGGTCACCGAAAGGGCAGCCTACACTATATAAACTAAAACACAAGAACAAACCATTTGGAACAACCTCCCCCTTGCACCAGCCCGACCCTTTCTCTTTACGTCGGCTCCATATCCTATCTGCCAACTGGAAGGAGGGAAAAGAGCTCAGGGTTTGGCCATTTCTTCGTAACGCGCGAGAACGCGCGTGCCGGGTCTGCGTCCCTCCTGGAACCCAGCAGGAATTTTTCTCTGAAACCTTCCCAACCATTAAAGCTGCCGCAGTGATTTATCCCCTCTGAAGAAGCGATATTCAGGACACATTTGTCAGCTACTGAGGAAGACCTTACAATAATTAATAGGGTTTTGTTTTAATTAGACAAAAGCTCTGAGCTAAACTGTCTGAACTAAGCATCTCTGAGCTCTGGGATGTTTCCAGCCCGGATCGGAGGTCCGGGTCTCAGTCCTGCCTCCTCGGCCAAGTCGCCACAGACAGATGAGCCCCGTGCTGCCGAATCCCCCCTCACCCAGCAGAAACCCGCACACCCACTCGCACAGCTCCCTTCCCTGCTCCCACCATCTTCACCTCCAGCAAGAGGAGCCTTGGCACGTTCGAGGCCCAAGCAGAGGATTTTCCCAGCCATCCTGGAGCAGGGTGCTGGGAGTCTCAGCACTCACCACACACCACAGCACCAAGGAAGCCCGAGGTGCAGAAATGGTGCATTTTAAACACAGGTCCCATCATTTGCTTCAGAGTTTGACGCCAACCGAAGGTACCAGCAGCACGATGTGAACTAATTACAGTTCTGTAACACAAAGCAATGAGAAGAGCTCCCAGCACTTCGTCTTTGTTTGATTTTTAAAATTTGTTTTAGCATATTTTGACTCTAACAACAATAAGATCGAGTTGTAAATCGCCAGCAAGATGCCCAACGTCAGGCCCAAGGTTTCTGCAGAGGTTACTGAACCTCAGGGATGATGAATACCAAGCCTTCCCTAAAGCATAACCTGCAAACGCTGAACCCTTTGGGTTTCAGGCTTCAAAGCTCCCCCGTTGTGCTTCTCCCCTCTGCTCCCTGCCCCTCAGCAGCGCCCGTCTCCGGCTCGGCGGGGCCGTGCTGGCAGCCGCAGGCAGGAACCGCGTCCTCGCTTCCCCGGAGCTGCTTATTCACGGGGATGGTATTTCACAGGCTCGCCAGCTTTCTGAGAAAGAGTTAAGAGGGCAAAATACAGTATTGTGATTATTGCTTCCTCCAGCCCTGGGACAAGGAAGAGGAGGGGAAGAACGAAACCCAGCCATGAAAAGGCATTTCCCTGATAACAAACACGATTGCATGAATTAGGCACAAAATTTGTTCGTATTGTCCAGACTTCAGATATTGTTTATACAACACATACCGGATAAAGCACCTCTCCCCACCACCTCCCTCTTGAGCATACACATCCCCACAGGTCTGGGGTAAAAAAGGCACAGAAAATCCCAGCTGCAAATCCCATCTTTGCAACTGCATTTTGGAGAGCATGGTGCAGCCCCTGATCTGACCCGACCTCGCTCCCAGCTTTGTCCCAGACTTGCTGAATAGACCTGGAGAAGTCGTGTTACTTGGCCCCAGTCATTCCACCTGTGAGATGAGGACAAAGCTCTGACACACATGAAGCACTTGGATGTTTGATCAGTGGAAAACTCAAAAGGGAGCCACCAGCTATAAACTACTGTAGTAAAGTATGTGGAAGGGATTGGTTTAATGCTTCTTGGTGCATCTCTGTTCATAAAGTCCTTGATCAGAGCCTGACAGTGGTGACAAGCAAAGAGGCACAGCTACCTCTGACCCCCACGGATGCTGAAGCATCAGTAAGGAGGCATTTCTTTAACATTGGCAAAATGATCACCTTTCCAAAGGCGCCTCTGACATATCTGAAGCAGGACAGCAGCCGTGGCTCACCCCTAGCTGTGCACTGCAGCTGGAGACTTTAACCCACCAACCCAAAAAGACATCCAGAGCAATTCCTGACCAAGCCAGGGCACCAAGGTGACGGAAATGAGACACCTTTTTCTTTGCCTGTGCTGATAACTTGACACTTGCTATCTGAGAAACCGCAGCTGGCAGCTATCGACCTTCCAGTTGACTGCTGGGGAACAGCTTAGAAAGGAGAGGTGCTAGGAAAAGAGGACTCTACCCACCGTGCAGCCCCCAAGGACAGACCCAAGGCTGATGACACCACTACGCACGAGAGCACGGAGCGGAACGGACCCTTAATTTTCCTGGTTGCCTTGAAGGATGACACAAAGGGAAAATATTTGAGTTTCGCAGCCAGTTTATTCAAGTCTTGGGAAGTCTCAGTTTCATCCAAACCTGTGTAAACAGCTCACTGGCTTTGGATAACATTAAATCATAAAAGTTTGTGGGCAGAAAGTTGTGATTCTCTAATCTGGTCTCCTGCTGCAAGGACTGGCTATAAGCATCGTTCAAGAGATGTTTCCCTAAGCTGTCCTTAAGGACCTCCAGAAAGAGAGTCCACAACCCCTGCAGGCAATCTCAGGGGGTTTGGCTCATAGCTCAGTATGTTCCTCAAAAATTGCTTTTTCTAGTTTCTTACCCGAGTCCTGACGGACTGAGGTTTATCCGCCCGTCTTCACCGGTGCACCTGAACATCGGTTGATTATTCACAGACTTTATTCCCAACAAAATCAAATTTAATGGATGGTGACCTTGGGTGCAAGCAGATTAAACGATTAAATGATTTGCCCAAGGCTAGTCAAAAGGTCCCGGTGGCAAAGCCAGGAGTTTTATCTGCCGAGCCCCAGCCCAGCGCTCACTCCCCAGGTGACATCCAGCTGCAGTTTATTACAAGAGAACATTACAGAGAAGCACGAGGGAGGATCAGAGAGCGGCCACCGAACTGGAAGAGAAAAATAAGCGGCAGCTTCTCCTGGCCTCACTCCAAGTGCACCACAGGCAAGTGAAGAACCCCAGCTTCAAATTAAATGGGTCCCCAGCCACTCCATTAAACAGAAATCCTGAAACAGAACTCCTTTGGCTGTGCCAGCCCCGTACAGCGAGCGGTGTTCGTTATCCCCGACGCTCCCTACGGCAGCCAGATGTATTTACACAGTAGCCACAGCGCTGTTACCCAAGTAAACCAGGAAATTGTACATTTGTTAAAATTAGGTTCCGAGATGCTGAATCCCCAACTGTGCAGCTATAGATTTCACTCAGCCGGCAGCGCCGAAATTAAGAGCACGCCACGGCCTGTGTGCACAGTCAGGCACGATTCCTTGTTCCAGAGGTGTTTACTGGTGATGATGCTCCACACCGCTCCAGAAGGGGATTATTTTTGCAGATGACGAGCAATAACCACCAAGTCAAAGCTACACAAGCGCAGGCCAGCGCTGCCCATCCCTGCGCCTTCCCCCGGCGCACTGGGAGGGTCGGGGTGCTGCAGCACCAAACTGGTGCAGGAGCCACCGGCATGACAAGTGGAGGAACGTGCGAAGGGAGAGGTTCATCCCTGTGCGTGACCAACACCACCAGCTCACTGCTGCGCTCCAGGTTTCAGCTGCCAGTCCCAATGCTGGCATTCCCATCGCAGAAGTGGAAGAAATGATCATCCTAGTACCACCGTGGGACCACAAGGAATTTGGAGAGGAAGAACACAACTGCAAAAGGCCTTAAATTAACAGCAAAGCTGAAGCAGACAAGTTGATGCAGGAGAGTGCCACGCGGCACTGAAGAATCCTTCGGGGACCATTAACCAGCTCTCATCGGGCCTGTCTTAGTGGAAATATGTGCTCTGAACTGCAAGCGCCACGGAAAGGAAGCCCCTTTCCCTCTCGAAGCCCCTTCACAGGGTTACCTGCCCTTTTAAGCACATCACTGGGGTGCTTGATGCGGTTTTTGAAATTGTTTTGAGGTGCCTGAACCCTGGGAAAGTTAAAGCATCTTATTCCCTGCCCAGCCTGTTTCAGCGAGCACGACAAGCAGTGACCATCACAGAGCCCTGGCTGATGGCAGCATCCCAGCGGCTCCCGTGGCATCAGTGCCCAGGATGCTCCCAGTGCTGGCAGCCAGTTGCCCCCAGCCTGGCATTCTGAGGTCCAGTCAAAGGTCCCAAAGTTTGGTGCCACCTCACCTTCGTCCCACCATCAGCTGAACATCATTTCCTCTCCTACAGCGCTTGGACATCAAAGTCTACCCGAGAAAGTGGCTTCTTCCCACTCATCCGCTCCATGCTCCTCTGCCCTGCTTTTCAATTTCAGAGCTCTGGCAGATCACTGATTAATTCAAGCCTCTTTAATAACCCTTCTGTTTAGATGAAACAAGCTGTCTTGTTTTCTTTATTTTTAACACTAACTCTTGTTTCTTTGCTAAGGATCTTTCTGTCATTTAAAAACTTCTCTCTCTTCAACCAAGCTGATGATAGGATGGAAAAAACATCTGCTTATGTCCACATCTGACATCAACCAGACATTATGGCACAAGGCTAAAGAGGGGCCAGACACCTTGATGGGTAAGAGGTCCCAAAAGCCTGAGCCTGGCTTGCAAAATCCCGAGCTGTACAAATCCCTGTACGGCTCAGACCAGAGAGCAAACACCGGGGACTGCAGGGCCAGCTCCAGACAACATGAGTGAGAGGAAAGGAGATGCTGGAGCACCCAAACTCATCAAGCAGCTCACTTGCAAGAGGGGTCACTGTGTTTCTGCACCCTGTTGTGGGTGGGGAACGTGCCTTAGAAAGCCTGGAAGTGCAGCAGGCTCTGTCCCAGGCTGCGTCCCCGGCACAGCAATCGATTGGCAACGGTCGGGGGAGCCCGGAGCCCGGCAGCTGCTCCCACCACCAGAGACCAGCCTTCCACCAGCACCAGGACCCCTTTCAGCCTCCAGCTTCTCTTGCCATCACCTGCTCTCCCACGGTGTCCTCATACCAGAGGGTTCCGAAGCATCGGCCCGGCGGAGCCTCCTCCCTCCCCATGCGCGGCCCCATCCCAGGTGCACCCCCCAAGTGCTGTGCACAAAGAAGGACGGACGGACACGCAGGGACCCGGCTCCTGATGGGAGCGCGTTGGAGCCTCTCAGCCGTCTCCTGCCTCTTCGAATTTCAAAGCTGCACTTGTCTGTAGAGCAACTGAGTCATTTCCTTCCTATGTCCAGCATATCGGACTGGATCCAGCAGTGCCCGGAAAACAATAAATCCTTCAAGGACCCATAGGGCCCTATTTCACAGGAATGCAGCAAGCTTGCCCGCTTGGAGAGCTCTGCTCCAAGATATTGAGATATATCAATATACTGAGACATTGCTGAATTCATGCTCAGAAAGTGAAAAGCTCCATCTGCAAATTCAGTCTAATCCAACCCAACCTGTCACTCCTGAGGTTAAGCCCTCCCAGTGACCCAGTACCCCGGGCAGGACTTGAGTTTTGGTGTGTTTTTTTTTTTTCCAACAAGTTATACAACATCCTTGGAAGTCCATAAAAGAGCTGCTGCTTTTGTTTCTTTCTGAGAATTCATTCTAGCTCTTCTCAGCTCAGCCCAAGACAAGTTGTGGCCACCTCAAAGTCAGAAAATTTATTTGGTGGAACCGACAGAACAGATTTGCCCCGTCACACAATTTACGCCTTGAAAAGCCAAGTTACACAACCGCTTGTGCCAGCACCTTATTATATCCCAGTGGACAAGCAGAAGGGCTCCTGCCTCTTTCTTCCAGCGAACTCCAGAGTGCTTGCCCGCGCTCCTTGGTTGCTATGAGATTTTTAAGGACAGTCTAAACTCGCTAGCACCAACTGGGCCTTTAACACAATTCCTGCTCCGTAAGGCTCCTCATGGGCCAGGCCAGCCAAACACAGCACAGGCCACTGATCAGAGAAGGGTTCGTCGCCGCCGCTGCAATTAACTCCTTGAGAACTGCAGAAACTTTACAGCAACCAACTAGGAGAGAAACAGCCTGCAGTGAACCTCCTGCTGCTGCATCATCTCTCAGCCAAGCAGGTTTCTTACTGTGGATGTTTTTCATCTGGCCCTTCCAGCTTCCGCAGCACAAGGGGTGATGTCCCTGTAACGTTAAACTGATTTGGAAATAGAGGGCAGACATCAAAGGTCAGAACTTTTAGAAGGTTTAGAGCGAACACAGAACCGTTTCTCATTCCAAGGTGGACTTGGGGAAGCTCTTCCTCCAGATTTTGAGCAGAGCCTTTCCTCCCTGTAAGCACATAAGCAGCGTCTCTGGAAAGCGCTCTGCACAACAAACCGACTTAGCAAACCCCTGAAGAAACACCAGCCCTCTCCTCACAGTTTGACCATGGCAGGACTGCCCTGTCTCCCCAGAGTCAATGGCTGAACGCAGGATGGGATTTAAGCACCTTCATTCTCACTCGTGCCCGACCCTTGGCATCACCACTTAATAAAAGAAAAACAGCAGGAGAACCGTTTGGGGGCCTGCAGCAGCGCAGGTACAGGTACAGCTCACGGCCATGGACTGACAGAACGTGTCACTACAGCCCCAGAGTCACCTCTCACCAAACCCCAGGATATCCGAGACGCTCCGAGCCTGCAGCATCACACCAGCTGCGTCCTGAGCCACACAAAATAACCAGCAAGAGCTCAGCGAAACCCCAAGATGGGCTTTGCGGCCAGGACCTCGCTGTGCTCCTGCGCCCCAGTCAGAGCCGCGACACCCCAGGCACGCTCAGCCCCCTGCGATACCCAGGAGCTCCCCTGCTTTAGCTTCGGCCCGGATTTAAAAATCTGTGAGACAGCAAATGCTCAGCACCAGAATTATTTCACCGGTTCGGAAACCTACAGGCACGCTCCCTTTTCCTCCCCACCCCACCTCTTCGCACTTCCATTAAACATGAAAAGGAAATTCACAGGCAAGTTTGGGTTTTTTGTTGGTTTTTGTTTGGTGTTTTTTTTTTGTTTAAGTAACATTACAGGCTGTGACATAAACCAGCAAAGGCAGGAAATATGATCATGAGGGCAGCGCTCCATCCTCTGCTCCTGTCACCGCCACTTTTTGGGGACTTGGCAAGTGAATGAGCAGAGGAGACAGCCCGTGTGTTTTATGGAGTTGAACTGTAACATCCCTGTTAAGCAGCCAACTTACCATTTCTCTGCTCTGACATCAATAAATCTGCCCAGCCGGGGGGAACAAAGCTCTTCACATCAACTGGCTACACGTGAATCCCTTGTATTTGGCTACCTGGGCAAGTAACCAGCCCGCTGTGCTCTGCTGCTCGCTGCTGCTGTCATAAAATCCTCAAAAAAGTGGGAAACGTCCCACTCCGGTAACATGAATTGGGAAGTTTTAACCCTGCTACCTGCACGTGTTCCTTGCAGCACCTGCTTTCCCAACAGCCAGTTCCCAGAACCTCAGCTTCCCACTTCTGGGGGGGAAGAACAGCCACTTTGAGCTACAAAGAAAAACCTCAACAAAGCAAACTCTGAAAGCTCAGCAACCGGGAAGCAAATAAAAGAATTCAAAGCCCATTTTAAGTACTATAATTAATCACAAAACCTTAGAGCTCAAACTCACTTTTTGGACGCTCATTCCCAGGTTAAGAAGCCAAAGCGGTTCTAGGCAGGAACCCCGAAGGAATCCCCTGCACGCCTCCAGATTTCAGCCCTTCTCTCGCTGGGTGCCCAGTTTCCTCCGCCACCTCCAGCGCCCCGCGAGAGATCGCGCCGAGCTCTCTCTGACCGATGACACGAAACCGCCACGGAGGAAAAAACTACACATAAATCTCTCCTGGAGGAATTTGTTCCCAGGCTCACTGAGCCTGGAAATGACACGAGGAACTTGTTCCACGCTGAGTCAGGGTCTGACGGCGGCTCCCGGCCCGGCCGCGGTGGATCCGCTTCCTTCCCGGCGCGCGTCACGACGGCAGAGCGAGCGAGCAACAGCCCGGCGCTGCCCCACAGGTTTCCTGTTTTCCCCAGCGCTGTATGGCTTCTCGAGACAGGGTACAGGGAAACAGGGCTCCAGAGCCTGACACCGAGCTGCTGCTGCTGGATTTCAAATGCTGTTAAGAGCCAGCCAGGAGCTGAAAGCAAAATAAGCTGCTTCCTTTAACCTTCCCTGATACACACGTGGACTGGTCTCTCCAAGGACTGACTCCCTCATCCAACCATCCTGTCATTGGGAAAACAGAGTAAGATCTGCCCATGCACGCCATGGGCTTCCCATACATCCCAGCACTCCCAGTGCTGAGCCCCATGCTCGAGTCAAGGCCACAACAAGTGGTAGCCACCGGTCCAGTTCCTCTAAGTCACCGTGGAGAGGCAGAGGTCGGGTCCATGCTCAGCTTCTCCTGCCTGTGCCCGTTCCTCCAAACGGTTGGATGCTCATGTGGATTTTTGCTGGTGTAACTGTTCCTACAGAGGTCTCTGCTAGAGCAGCAACACCCTAAACCAGCACCTCCCATTGCTCCCATCAGCACCGGTGGCCACAGTTGGGCTGTGAACATATCTAGGGGGTTACAAGGTACCAGCACTCACTGGGAGAGCCCTCCCTGCTCCCCGCAGAGCCTGAGCAAAGGCTGCTCTGACATCCACTTACCCCAGGAGGAGGCTCAGCCTCGGCGCTCTCAGGAAGGAGATGACTGTCCTTCCCGCCCAGCTCCCAGCCGCAAGGTGCCGGTTGATGCTCCAGCGCCGAGCCCCCTCCTCGGCGGCACAGCCCCAGCTCAGCGGGCGGCTCCCGTAATGAGCCTTGAGAAAGGAGCAGCGGCGGCGGGAGGAGGCGAGGTGAGAGGTCAGTGTAATATTTACTCAGACGTCACCTTTCACTTTTACAAAGCAGGAAAAGGGCTGCGAGGGAGGCTTCTTCCCGGGAAGCTGCTGTCACACCAAGCACAACGAGCAGCCGGCTCTGGAGAGCCAGGGTCTGTCTGAGGCAGGAGCCTTCTACAGGACCCTCAGCCCCCCAAAAACTGCAGGGAGCTGGGGATGGGCTCTGGGCTCTTCCCACCATCACTGCCATCTGCCTCGTGGCTGGGGTAGGCAGGACTTCTGGAGAGCAGAGAGCCTCTCCAGGTCCCCTGTGCTTCAGGAGATCCCCAGCCAGGCAGGAGCCCATCACGTAATGGGGCTGCTCCTCCACACCGTGATTTTTAAGAAACCCACAGGAGACAAGGCATGTGGTGAAGGGGGTGAAGACCAAAATGAATCAGCTGGATAACCAAATTTCCCCAGTGCTCCTATTTCTTGGAAGAGCCATCTCCTGTGCCAAGTGGTGAGATGGTATCAAGCATGCCATCAACGTGGCGGGCAGGGCTGGTCCCAGTGCCGGTCCCAGTGCCAGGCAGGGAGGAGCAGCGGGGCCCCGGCTCTCAGGGCTCTCCCAGACTCACTATCACTCTGCCTTTTGAGATGATCCGGACTATTTTTTTTATAACATGACTCTGATGCCTTTTATCTCCTGCTCTGAATGTAATTTTAGCCCAGGCAAAGCAGGATTAAATTTTCATAACACGATACATTTGTCTCGCTTTTCATTCGCCCCCTTTCCCATCACCACCTCCCAGTTTGATTTCATCCAAACAGAAGCAGCGATTACGGTGAGAAATGTGAGATGGGCTCTATCCGATAAGGGAGGGGAGGGCACCTCTTTCCCAGCACCCTGTCCCTGTCTGCCCCCCACCACGCAGCATCCCAGTATCCAGCCTCAGGCTGACAGCACCGCTCTGGCCCTTGGAAAGGCACAGATGGATCGTAATTCAGACTCAAAACGCAGCAGAGAACACACAGCAGATTAGGTACATCGCTGACATATGTTGCACTCGGGTGTTTGCTAAACTTGTGCTTTTTCGGTGCAGTCTTGATCGAGAAGCCTCCTCCCCACCCCAGCAAGCTCCCAGTGCTTGGGCTCGGACCATGGCGGGCCAAGGAGCCACAAGCCATACTGGGGAGCCATGCTTTTCTGGACAAGGAGCGGAGAGAGGCAGCCACAGACAGCCTGCCTCGCTCAGAAATGTCTGAAAAGCACCAAAATCCTTCTGTCCCCCCTCCCTGCACTGAGCAAAGCGCCGGGTCAGCCTCACAGCCCCCGCGACCCGAAGGACCAGTGCTCACACACCAGTCAGAGGCTGCATCTCGGCGTAGCAGTGCCAGTTGCTGGGTTTATGTTCATTTTCCAGTTGGGCTCCGCCAGCCTGATCCGGAGGATCCCCTCTAGTGGGATGAGGCGGAATTTCAAGCCCACATCCCATTCCCATCTCCTCCGGAGCTGTGTTTGCACCAGCTGCCCAGGCCGGGCAGTGGGCTGCAGCGGGGACCAGCTCACCGGTTACTCGCCCTGTTTTGTCAGATCTGTTTGGGAAGAAGTCAAATCCAGGCCGGAAAGGCGGATGCTGGGGAGGCGGCGCAGATGGGAAGGACCGTAGGAGGGAAGAAGAAGACAGCAGACACCAAGGATAAATCCCCTTCAGCAAAGGGGAGGATGCTGACGACTTCCACCAGCAGAACATCTACCTTTGACAACAAGGTGCCACCTGGACCACGTGCTTCGCGACGCAGGAAGAGGACTGGAGGCAGCGTGGCCACCCTGTGACGGTTGGCGCAGCAGCACGTGGGGATACAGCACGTGGGGATCTGGTCCGAGACACCTGCCGGGGATACCCGCAGCCCACCTCCCTCGCTGGCACTAAACCACCCAGTAAATACACAGATTTTCACTGCAGAGAAAGAATCCGAACAGGAACCCCGGGCAGCCACCTCTGCTGCCCCAGGACAGCACGCTGCCCTCAATTCTGCTTTTGTTCCCGCTTTGCTTTTCATCCCGGAGGCTCCCTCTGCACCACTTTTGCAGACAAAGAGCTCGTGGCCTTCTCAGACCAGAAAACCTTCGAGTCTGGCACAGCCAAACCAACCGTGTCCTCGCCCTGCACCCTGCCCGGCAGCGAAGGTGGGCACCCGGTTAGCAGAGAGAAGGAGATCGCAACCAGGATACTCCTGGTGATAAAGACCCATCAGATCCATCCACTGGAGTTCGTGGCTCAGCCCCAGAAAGGGCTTGGTGGTACCTTTCCCCCCTCGGCTCCCCCCTGCCCGCCCCTCTACTGTTGTGGCGGTGGCCTCCTCGCCAAGCTGGTTAAGAGATTAACACTCTAAAAACCACATTTACTCTAATTAGCCATGAAATCTTTGTAACTAAGTGAAAAAATGTTTCCCTTGAGGGATTTTTGTCCATTCATCACTGTTTGAATTGCCGGGGAGCGGGGACGGGGCGGGGGGGGAATAAAAAAAAAAAACAACCAGTGAGAAAAGGAGAGAAGAGAGAAACCCCCTCAGATCTACAGAATTAATAGCAGAAAGCCCTGGGGGAGCAGCGGGTTCTACAAAATACAGGCCCCTCAAAGGGGGCTTTTCCCAGGCTCGCCGAGGGGACGCTGCTGAATTCTTTCAAGTTAACAGACTGTCACACGACGCTCCGCTCCCCGGACGCGCCGGGCAGCTTGGCCAGCGCACCGCACTCCTCCCTTCCCTTCTGCAGGATGGACAGACGGACGCTGTGCCCGGCTCCGTGTGTGTGGACAGCTTGGAGGGGACGACAGGGCTCTGCTGGTAGCGTCGCCAGTACCTCCCAGTTACTATTTTACATTTCAGGAAGAGTTAGGTAGGAGGTGTGGGGGGGGGTGCAGAGAATCTTGCCACAACTTAGGCCCATAAATATTTCATATCGCCGGAATAAGAACGATTATATTCCTGCCAGCACTTTTCTTGTGTATTTTAAATGTGTCACCGCCTTCTACTTTCTCCCCCGTTTGTGTTTCTTGTAACAGGCCCATGAAATAAAGATTAGCTGAATAATCAAGAGTGTTTAGAAATGTGAAGGGGCCTGTCTCAGGAGCACCAAGCGCTCAGGTTCATCTTTTTTACTTTTTAATTTATTTTTTTTTCTCCCCTTTTTAAGGATGCCAAACATAGACGGGGGAGCGCATTTTTCACACGCTGCGAGAGCCGGGCTGGAGCAGGAGCGAGCGCGGCGCTCGAGCGCGCGGGGACGAGGCGAGCCGAGAGCACACGCTTCCCCGTCAAACCTGACAGCCTCGACGCCGGGCGGAAGAGGGGGGCACTCCCCCCATTACATATTTATTGTTCAAACTGCAGAGGGGCCAATTAAAAGCGGCGCGATCAGCGCCACGTTCGCGCAGAGGCGTCTCTGGCTTGGAGAAGCGGGATGAGGGAGGCAGGTGGACGCTTTCCATTTGCGAGACAGCTCGGTCTGCTCCTCCGAGAGCCACCGAAACCACCTCAGCTCAACAAAGGTACTTCCAAGAGGCAGCCCCAGCTCCCACGTGAAGGCATCGCATCGGCGCCAAACAGCAAGCGCAGCTTTCCCTCACCTTAAGCCTCCCTGCCACGCGCCCCACGCGATTTCTCTTTCTTTCTTACCCAGTTCAACTCCTCACACAAGCTGCCTACGGCATGAGACAGTCTGCACCTACACCAGCCCCAGCTCCTGAGCAATTATTCCAAAGACGTGCTCTAGACTCCCACATCTAGCTGCAACAGGAGTTCCTGAAGTAAGTTCTGGAAAGCCTTGTCGCCGTAGTTAAATTCGCGATCTCAGGAAGATACTGCAAATCACATGTTTCCCGAGACACCACAGGCTCCGCACAGCAAACCGCTCCAAATGTCATTCCCATTTAGCTGCTTTGCCAGCCAATTTGTCACATCCTAACGCAATTTGCTGCAGAGAGTTAAGGAGCACGGGGCAGTAGCCGTCACCTCTTCTCCAGGCTCCCGCAGCCAGCCCGGATCTGCGGTTTCCCATTGGCATCCAGCTGAAGTTCCCTTCTGCTGAGAGGCAGGGGAAGCTCAGGGTTAACCGGAGAGCGAGACCGAGCGTGGTAAGAGCGCTGGGAAAAGCTGTTCCTATCACATCAGCGGGTTGTGTGCAGATCTCATGTAGCATCTGTTACCTGTTTCCACTGCACAAACTTGTCATAAGCCGGGGGGAAGCTCCGCAATTAATTACATCAAACACCACCATAAAGACAACGAAGAGTAAATTGGGTTACTTTATCTTCTTGCAACAAGCGCCGTGGAGATGGTTAGAAGAGTTGGGAAAGATGACTGGCTTGCTAGATAAGCCATTTCGCAACGGCAGTCGTACACTCACGCTACTCATCATTTGCACCAAGTTTCTGAAATCAAAGCTATTTTATCTGGTTTCCTGCACCACCCCAAAATATCGCATTTACGCTTTGAGGGTCCTCAAAGTGACAACAAATGGCAAAAGGACAGCAATAAAGTAAAGACTATATCGCATTTTAAAGGATCTAACACCTTGGTGCGAAAAGAAAAAAGCTAAACATCTGCTCTGAAGATAGCACAGATTTCTTCCGAGGCATCTGTCTTTCAGCCGTAAAGTAGGTCATTTGGTTTAACTTTTAGACACCGTATCAATGAAGCCATCCAGAGAAGGAGAGACAAGACCATCTCCCCAAGTCAGCTGAGATCTATTAAACACATTGAAGCCACCAGGGAAGCATCAAGTGCTCAGCAAATAGCAGTGAAACCCTGTCAGCAGTAGCTTTTTACATCACGGTTCTCTGCTAACTTCACATTCTCTCACCTCCAAGCCAGCATCTTGAACTGTAGGTCACAAATACACAGGCTTTTTCTTCCCCTACCACTTACTATTCACCTCACTTAATATTAACCTATTGACTTTCTGATACCCCTTAGAACACAGATTAATTGATCTTTCACTTCACCTCCAGCAATGTGGAAGTATTGGCCACGGCTTGAATGGAGACAAAGCCCATAATGCCTGACCATGCCAGGTTAAACGGAGGTCAACACCAAGAGAGGACAGCGAGCAGCCTCGGCTGCGATCAACACACCATCCAAACGGCGACGGGGCTGGAGAAGACCTGGACCATCACACACGAGTTAGGATTTGCCTGAAGGGAGCACAAGTGCTTTTGCCTCTCCTTCCCTCATAGCCTTTCAAAAAGGGTCTTGAGAGGATTTAGGGAAGTTTTAATGGGGATCTAGTCCAAAATTTAGGGATGTTTTTAAAAAACTCCCTCTTTGCCAACAGTAACTTTTCATGGAAACGAGTTTATTCTGGTGCATCGACTGCTCCAGACCGTGACTGAGCGGTAACAAATGACAACAGAATTAACGAGAAAATACATAAATGCATAACGTGTGTACGCACGGAACAGAGCCCGGGCAGGGAGAGGGGCAGGAGCGGGGGAGTTCAGCGGGATTTCTTTACGTCCCTCTCCGGGCACCGCTCCCGGGCAGGCTCCCCGGGCACGGCGGCGGCAGGGCCGGTACCGCCGAGCACCGCCCCGCAGGGCTGCAGCCCTCGGTG